>QGSO01000247.1:626053-966053 GCA_011037825.1 Carya cathayensis | reverse complement strand
GCTGTAAGAAACTGTGATATTAGAAATCTTTCTCTCTTTATCTGGTCAGTATTGTATTTCATATTTGACCCATTTATGCCTTTTTAATCTTACTACACAGGCCTTGCGGCACATTCGACAAATTGCACAAGAGACTAGTGGAGAAATTCAGTATGGTGGGGGCCGCCAGCCTGCTGTTTTAAGGACATTCAGTCAGAGACTCTGCAGGTAAGGTCTCCAAACATGGTATTCAAGTCAATGGGGCCGTGCCCTGTTGAGACCTTTTGCTTTAAGCTGCTTTTCTTGCTGGATCTATTATACACTTTATAATTATAACACAGGTGGCAAAACCTCAGAATTGTTTTCTCCCAGGTTCTTGGGTCATTCTTTATTCTCCATTGACTATGTTTATCGGCATGAACTACAGGGGGTTCAATGATGCTGTTAATGGATTTGCGGATGATGGTTGGTCCCTTCTGGGTAGTGATGGTGTGGAAGATGTGACTATCATGGTAAACTCATCTCCAAGTAAATTTCTTGGCTCCCAGTACAGCACATCAATGTTCTCAACTTTTGGAGGAGGGGTTCTGTGTGCCAAGGCATCAATGCTTCTGCAGGTAATCTCAAATGGCTGTTTCACTGGTTCCTTCTAGCATCATCTATCGTAACTCCATCTCTCTCACCCCTCTTCTTTTCTCAGAAACCTTACTGATTAGTGAGACTTCAATCTTTATATTAAATTTATGTTCTTATTTGACTGTGTGCATGATTAATTATGTGTTCTTGGGGTTCTGCAGAATGTTCCCCCTGCCTTGCTGGTTCGTTTTCTTAGGGAGCACCGTTCGGAGTGGGCTGACTATGGGGTTGATGCCTACTCTGCAGCATGTCTTAGAGCTAGCCCTTTTGCAGTTCCTTGTGCAAGACCGGGTGGCTTTCCTGGTAGCCAAGTCATCTTACCTCTTGCCCATACTGTGGAACATGAGGAGGTGACAAATTTTTTCATCTGCTCAAGTTATTTCCCATCAGCTTTTTTTTTCCTTTCACTATTCCATGCGGTTTAATAAAAATTTTCTAAGTGAACTTTCACCATTTATCAACAAAGTTCTTGGAGGTGGTTCGGCTAGAGGGTCATGCATTTTCCCCTGAAGATGTGGCTTTGGCACGGGATATGTACTTATTGCAGGTAGATTTTTTTATTCCTTTTGTCACTCAATAGATCAAAGTTGACATGACATCCATTTTTATTTTGATAAATAGACGACTTGCATTTTTATGAGACAATCTTCATAAAATATGGCCAAAAAACGCTGGTTTGAATTTAAGGTTAACAAGGAAATTAATTGGGCAAATGATTTCATTCGTTGAAAACATCCATTTATTTTTAGACTTCCTAGAAGGAAAAGCACGTCACCTCTTATTGTTGGACAGAGGAAGTAGTATCACATGACGTAGTATTTGTTTATTTGTTTAAAGGACATTTCCTTCATCAATGTGGATTGGTATTATAGCTGTGATCACTTATTTTGATTAAAATCTATGGTGACAGCTTTGCAGCGGGGTCGATGAAAATGCAGTTGGTGCCTCTGCTCAACTTGTCTTTGCACCTATTGATGAATCCTTTGCTGATGATGCTCCTTTGCTGCCATCTGGTTTTCGCGTGATACCATTGGATACTAAAACAGTTCGGTGATGTCTCTGATTTACTGCTAAAATTATTTAAAGTTATAAGCCCGAGTGCTGAATTCCGTGATATTTGTATTGCAGGATGGGCCAGCTGCAACTCGAACATTGGACTTGGCATCAACGCTTGAAGTAGGAGCTGGTGGTGCCCGCCCAGCCAGTGAAGCTGATCTTAATAGTTACAACCTTAGATCAGTCCTGACCATTGCTTTCCAATTTACTTTTGAGAACCACTTGCGGGACAATGTGGCTGCCATGGCTCGCCAGTATGTGCGTAGCGTTGTAGGGTCTGTTCAGAGGGTTGCCATGGCTATTTCCCCCTCCCGCCTTAGCTCACATGCAGGGCCCAAACCCCTTCCTGGTTCACCTGAGGCTCTTACTTTGGCACAATGGATCTGCCGGGGCTACAGGTTGACATCCTGATCAGATTTTCTTTTAATTGCACTTATCCTTGAGGGTTGCTAATATAAAAGATTTGGTTATGAAGTATGGAGGTCAGTGGTAATGCAAAGTAGGTCAATGAAATTGTGAGAAATTTATAAGCCATGGCTAGCTAAATCTATATTTTGTTGAATCGTTAAAGCAACCTCTACATGTGTGATTCTGGTTTAACAATCGATACGCATGGAAATTGCATCTGTTTAGCTTCAAATAGGTGCAAAACATTCATTGTCAACTGCTTGTTTATCTAATTGTGGTATGTTTTAGGGTCCACACTGGGGGAGAGCTCTTTCAGGTTGACTCTCAAGCTGGTGATGCTATCTTAAAGCAACTTTGGCACCATTCAGATGCAATACTATGTTGTTCAGTGAAAACAAATGTAATAACCTTTTCTGCTTAGTCACCTTTTATGTAGAGTTCTAAATTTCCTATGTCCAATGCATCTTAGTGAAACATAGTCTAGATTTTGTCAAATGACATCAAGGTAAACTGGTAAACATTTTCTATTATAATTTATGCCCCTTCTCTCTATGAATTAAACATTAAGCCCTAGTCGTGTGTGCATGTAATTATCCATTGGCATAAATGTGAGTGCAGGCATCTCCAGTTTTCACCTTTGCGAACCAGGCTGGACTTGACATGCTTGAAACAACTCTTGTGGCCCTTCAAGACATAATGCTTGACAAGATTCTTGATGAAGCTGGCCGGAAGATTCTATGTTCCGAATTCTCCAAGATCATGCAGCAGGTAATGATGCCTCGTGCTTGCTATCAGCGAGATACTTTTGATTATATTATTCTTAGGATGCCAAAAGATGTACCTTTAAGATATTAAAATCCACTGGAAAGCATTAGAACATTAAAAAAAAATGTTTCAAAGAATGTCACATATGTTTTAATAAGGTTCAAAACATTCAACGCATTAACAATCAATACCCCTTAAATTGATCCATGATCCAAACCTAATACTGTATAATCTTAAACGTTTTTAACTGAACTCTTACAGTAACGAGCACATCTTTCCCTAGGCGATGGTTTTATAATTTATAGTGCAAAACAACACTGGTCTTTGGCATTCATTGAGAACTGATCAAAAGCATCTGATTTGGTTCTTCAAATTGCAGGGATTTGCATATCTGCCAGCAGGAATGTGCGTTTCCAGTATGGGTAGGCCACTGTCTTATGAGCAAGCCATCACATGGAAAGTTCTCGATGATGATGATTCAAATCACTGCCTGGCCTTCATGTTCATAAACTGGTCTTTTGTGTGATATAGGAAGGCAGAAACTTAAAAATATGTAGCTATTTATTATGTATTCCGCTAGTGGAAGTTAAAAGACATGACATGAATGTCTTATGGCAGGATCTCATGAAAACATAATCTATATATGTACCGTTCATATGTTTGCTTAATGGGTCCGGTTCAGCTGTCTACCTTATTCTGGTCTGGTCTTATGAAATTTGGCTGAAAAATTCTTCACCAGAAACAGATAATTTCTGAAGTGTAGAAGATGGCAGCAATGTGGGCCATATATTCAGGCTGATTTCCTAGTTTGGTTAATCAGCACCTCCAATTCCTAGGTAATTCTGTTCTTGATAAGGTTGAGTGGACCTAAAGGGTCTCTGATATTGTGGGTCAAGGATGTGCTAAATTTCTTGTCAAGTATACAGCAGTCAAACTTATATGCAGGAATCAGGGCTTTTATGTGACTCTTTTATTTTCTTTCCCTAATTTCTGCAATGTTTGGTGGCATAAAGACAACTCAAAAGGAATATAAAAAATTCTGCCATTCTGGCCCTATAAATCTGCAATGTCTTTGCGCACTCAGGAATTGACAAGATATTTTCTACTATTGATTAAATTTTAGCAAGCATGTTTCTTTTTCATTTTTTGTTTTTTTTTCTAATAGGTTAGAGATTTTCTACAATTCTAGCATGATGTAGATGGTTATCTAGCAAGGCCCCAAGGGGCATCTTCCAAGGACCTTTTCATAGATATCAATCCGGTAAGTGATGCAGTTCCATCATTGACAAGTTGTCTTTTGGGGTGAAATACAGTTTCCATAAAGAAGAGAATAGACTCTTACAAAAGTTTGTTGAGAAATGATATTTACAGTTTTTGAGTTGAGTTAACAGTTTTCTAAGTCGATAAATCTCAAAAAATTTACGTGAAAATTTTATTTTATTTTATTGATCGTCTTTACCTTTTTTGAAATAGAATATGAGGGAATTGTTAGCTTCAAAATTGTATATAATATTACCATTTCCACAAACAAGCAATTACATACTTCTCATGTTTTTTATTTGTAATTATTTCTACAAAGAATCTATTATTTCTCCTACGTGGAGATCAAAATCCACAGCCACATTTTCCCCTCTTTTATTATAAAATGAGCATATACCAATGGTAAAGTCAACCGATTTAACCATTTGCCAATAATGGGTAGTATAATGTGTAAGTCGGAAATAATGGATGGTATAATGTGTATGTTGGAAATGCACTGAGAAAAGTGAACTCTTACCTTGTTTGGTTACACAGTTCAGATGAGATGAAATATTTTTGTTGAAAGTTGAATAAATTATTATTATAATATGATTTTTTTTAATATTAATTTAATTTTAGAATTTGAAAATGTTGAATTTTTATTATATTTTGTATGAAAATTTAAAAAAGTTGTAATGATTAGATGATATGAGATGAAATAGTTTGATATTTGATAACCAAACCAGCTTAATTTCTTTTTATGATTTGGTAGGAACCTCTTGACTCTTAAATCAAAACTTTAAGAATACTTGAGAGTATGATACAATATTCAATTGGTTTAGTATACGTCATTTTTAAAGAAATGTTGGTGTGTGGTGAGTGGATGATAAATATCATTTTTCCATAAAATATCATAATATCAACCTTCAATGAGTTGGTGAATAAAGAAAAAGATTACCAAGATAAAGATTATTTATTACTTTTATTTGAACTTTAGTGCAAACAAATTTTACATATTTTTAGGATCGGTGCTGCTAGGGTGACCGAAAACTGTGCCTCCAAGTGTACAAGTGTATTTATTTATTTTTCTTTTTAAAGTATTTGTGTGTGTTTTTTTAATATATTTCTTTAAAAAACACAAATGCTAAAAAAAACAGATGCACTTATCGGTACACTTGAGGCATAGGATTCGGGGAACTTAGCGTTATTCTTTTAGGATCCATCTTATAAATTATGAAGTAGAATAATGTTATATAAAGTATTAGGATTTACGAGCCTGGCTCACTCCATCTGGAGATAAATGAGGTCTATTATTAATAAAATAAAATTTTTCACGTGAGTATCAAATTTACCCATATTTTATAAAGGGAGTGCGAATGAGTTGCACATCCTAAAATTTTCAAATATCATGTTTCTAAAAAAATAAAAAATAGGAACTCCCCTCACCCATCCATTTTGATATAAAAAATAAAAAATTCACAACCATAAGGAAAAAGGAAGTTATAGAATCTATATATTTATAAAAGTAAATTATTTTAGAGCGTTACGTTTGTTTTCTTCTTTTTTAAATAGTATATTATTATATATATTTTTATCTTATCTTATCACATCTCGCAATACAAAATAATAAAATATAAATTAATCTATGTTTTTTGTACAACCACTTAATAATAATACTAATTTTTTAAAATTTATCTTTTACTTTAATTTTAATATTATATTAAAAAGTTGTGATTAAGATATAGATGAGTAGTTGACCCTACAAACAAGATCCATAGCTAGACAACACTGCCAACCGAAATCATGAGAGAACAAACATGCATTTATTTTCCATATTTCTCAATAATTAAATTTAATGGTCCCAATGAACCTCTTCTCCCCCCTTTTCAATCTCTAATAATGGATAAGAAAGAAGAAGCTCATGTTTGATCTCTATAATATTTGTAGTTGTAGGTATGCGCAAATCACTCTCATATTTGTTAAAAATTTGAGAAATTTAAGATTCAAATAAGAAGATTATTTTTTTAATAATTGACTCTTTTATTTTTAATGAGAATAATCGAAACTTATATATTTTAAATTATATCTAACATTACTATCATATTTAAGTAAGAGAAATATTATTGTTAGAATAATTTTACATACAACTATAAAGTACGTAAATACCTCTTAATTGCTTTAAAAAATAGTAAAGTTTATTATTAAAAAATTAATTTTTTTATATAAATTTATATTTTATTTAATTTTTTTAAAACCATAACGCAATAGTTACATAATTTACTATTACAAATATATTTTCTCTTATTATCAAGTATCATACGGAAGGAGTCCAGTTTCCGGATCCGGACCCATATCGGAAGTAGAACTAATGGACTATGGACGCACCCACCATGTAGAAAAAGCCAACATTTATTTTCATATAAATGATATTTATAGAGTGCGCATGCGTATTTATAAATAAATATGATATTAAAATAAATATAATAAGTTTTTAATAAGACTTTAATCTATTTTAAAATAAGTGTATAGCACTTGCATAATTTATAAATGTATTGATATTACTTTCTTTGATAAATATTTTAACTATAAAAAAATTACATATATAAAAAAAATTTATTAATTAATAAAGGCTTTGTTTAGAATTTAAATTCAATTCAGTTCAGTCTAATTTTAAACTGAATTTGATATCTAAATACCCAACTATAAAATTATTAAACGCATCTCAATTAAAAATCTCTTTACGTATAAGACTTATAACATGTTTTAACTCAATACTTATTTACTCACGGACCTACATTTTTTTTCAATTTCTCATAAATATATTTAAACTTATCTTATATAGATTTCAAAAAAGTTACTCTATCATCTTAATTTATTATTATTAATAAAAAATTGAATTCAACTCAATTTAATATTTAAACTTCATCTATTTATCAAATTATAAAATTATTTTTATTATAAATTAAATTTAATAAATTATAATATAAGAATGCTAGAGGGTAAACCTATCATTATCCCTCGGCAAAAAGGACCCAGCACTTTCTGACCAATCAGGATTCAGAGCACGGTGCTTCAACTTTCAGAGCGGTGCAAGGAAATGCGGTTCCGTGCGGACCCCACTCCTTCAACGCCTGTCTGCCTGCCTGCACATCTACATATGCCATCCGCATGTATACATGCATCATCGCCACTATCGTCATAACATGGACCATCATCCATCATGTGAGACCCATCCGAGCGATGAGATCGGTAGAGGTGGCAGGGCTAGCTAGAATTTTTCATTTTTTTTTTTTTTTTTAATCTTTAGCGTTTGAAATTCGAGGCGACTGAGTGCGAAAGGCACTGTGTTTTCGAGCGTCGAGCTGGCTGATTGTTTCGTTCTTTCCCTTCCTGGTGCTTTCATTTATGGCTGAATAATAGGGTTACATTTAATGCCTCACTTCTCTCTTATATATCTTTTGGTGCAGATTTGCAGAGAGGATTAATTCAAAGCAAGCTGTTCCCGCGTGGAGGTCCTTCTGGCTTTCCACCTTTTGTCGATAGCTGTACGTGGATTCTTCTCATACAAGTACAAAAAGTAGGTCTTTTTCTTTCTTTTTTTGGTTGTGATTTTTTTTTTTTTTTATCATTTACAAAGTGATGAAGATTATTTTCGATAAAAGGAAAAAAAAATGATGATTAACACATTTGATCACATTTATCTTTATTTTGTTGGATTGGGGATGAAAGATTCAGAACGAGTGTGCTTTTGGGTTTGGGATCCTTTTCATGGCAATACTGTTGGAGTATTCCCAGACAAAAAACACATTAAAGTGCAAAGGTCTCTAGCTTTACAAAACCCAAGGAAAGTGGGGACTGAGCCTCCCTAGGGTTTTGTTTATCTTTACACAGCTAGGGTTTGTTTGGATCCCTCTGATACCCTGCGTGGGAGCAAGAGATCTTTATTGTTTACGGGATCTTAAAGATGCGGTAGGGGAAGGATATAGACCATCATGGATTCATGGGTGTGTTTGACTGGACCATGCTAGGAGTACTTTTATCCTCCTTATTTTATTATTGTTATTATTATTTTTATTTTTATGATTTGTTTCAAGGATTTAGGATTTTTATAAATCATGAGTTTAGTAAAAGTATTTTTATTATATAATAAATCTAACGTATGATATGAAATTGTGTTAGTTTATAAATTTATTTGTAACAATTCTTTTAAGATTTTATGGGATGATTGCTTTTAGTTAGGGAAATATTTTGATTATAAAAAGATTATATAAAAATAAACTCACAAATTGATATAGCTTGATGTGATACGTTAGGTTGTAAAGTTGCTTTTATTATAAAGTAGATTTAACAAATTTCATAAAATCACATCAATTTATAGATTTACTTTATATAATCTTTTTATGTATGTAATAGTTCTATTTTGATTAATAGAATTTTTATTTATATTTTTTCAAATGGCAAAGGATGATGGAATGGGCTTTTGGATGTTTGTAATTGTGACATTTTGATGGTGTTGAGATCACGGATGGAACTACGGTACGATTTGATCACACAAAATTCTCATATCATCATTACAATTTTTCTAAATTTTCATATAAAATATAATAAACTATTCAACTTTTTCTTAATTTTTTTAAATCTCAAAATATTAATAATATTAAAATATTTCATCTTAAAACATAAAATTCTCATTAAAAATTCTCATTGGAAATTAGTATTTGATCCCTTAAATTGATTTTTTGTAACTTCCCCCCTCCAACCCAGATTTTCTGGTTGAGAGGAATGACTAGCTAGGAAGTTGGCTGGGGGTAGGCTGCATGAATTTCGTGATCTGGAGTTTTGCAGGAATTTTTTGGGAAATTTTCGGTGGTAGATTTTCATGATTGTTGCATTTGTTTTCTGGGTTTTTGCGTTGGACCGAAACAATTGGTTTGAATTTTTGGGTTGCGACCTTGGAAATGCATGTGCAGCAGCAAAAGATCAGTTGCACATGTACAACGAGTCAGTCAAGGATCCTCGACGCACCATTGATGGAAAAAAATGGAGTGACATTTTTAATTATTATGCCCATTTTCTATCTTAAATATACAACATTTCATGCAAAACTTAATATCCTGAAATAACTTGGAACCAAAAATATAATTTTCAATCCAAAACTTAATTACCCATTTACCAATCGAATTCTATTATATACATACAGATACTTTTACATATTTTTTGTGTATTTTATTGATGTGATTAATTAAATCAATTATTCTATATTAAAAAAAGTGTTGAAACTAGTTACAATAATAGAGTATGCAAGAAATATACAAAAATGACTATACATAAAAAAATTTATTATCATTAAGTGACTGTTTTGGTTTGAGTTTGTAAGCTTAAAACGTAATTTTAACAACCTAAAATCTATTTTAAAGAAAAATAATAATAATTTTAATAAATTTATAAAGAATTTCTTAGCACCTAAAAAAATGAAATTTCACTTTTTAAAAAATAATAAATTTAAACTTATTAAAAAAGCTGTTGCAAATAACTATACATATTTAAAAAACAATCGTAATTAATTTTAAAAGCATTTTTAGGTCAGGGACGAAGTAAGGATTATGAGTTTGGAGGGGTCGAGTATATTTTGGTCTAGAATAAATAGTTGAATACCTTTAAAAAAAAATTGTAAAAAATAAAAGGGACAAATAAATTTTAGAGAAAAGCTAGTATGACGCCGGTGGTTTGACCGTTCCATTTGACCGTTTAGTGAACTTTTGTTTTTGAACGTAATAATTAAAGAAGTGAATTTTAGTATATTAATGTACTTTTTTATTTCTTTTTTAAATATTTAAAAATTGATAAAAATAATAATGAATACAAAAATAGAATAAAAATATAAGATAAATTTTACACTAGCAATCACTTGCAACGGTAAACTGCAAGCGGCACACTAGCCCAACTCTAAATTTTAAATTTTTATTTTTCTGTGAATAATATATGAGAGAAAAAATAGGGTGAAAGTCTCTCAATGGAATGAATGTATAGAAATTCTGAAACTAAACTCAGCAGGGTTATTTACCTTTTATTAATCCTAACTCCAGTCATGATCAACTGTTGATGTTCCTATTCCATTCCTCCCTCCTATTCTAATTTAGGGTTTGAATTATTAGGGTTTGAGTGACTGTAGATCTTGATTGGTTCAACTAATCTTTTCACGTGGAGGGCTTGTTTGTGAAATGAGATGATTTCATTTCATCTTAAATTTTTTTATAATTTTATTTCAAAATATCACTTAAATACAAATATTTTTTCCATTTCAAATATCCAGCTTCTTTATTTAATCATCTCATAATTATTACAATTTTTTTTAAAATTTTAAAAAAATATATTTTAACTTTATAATATTTTTATTCATTTCTCTCTCTCTATATATATATATATATATATCCATCCTCAAATTTTAATAAAATATCTTAATTCAAATCATTTTATTACCATTCAAAAACTATTTTACTATTACATCTTACTTTCCAAATGAGCCCTTATGATCTAAGAACAATGAAATCGAGTTATGATTTGAGTTCATGTATTGATATGTATGTCGGAGAAGAGCTGATAGAAAATCCAAGAGAGTATTTTTTTTTTCCGTGTCTAAAGACAAAATATATTCACGAAAGGTGCACGGTGGATAAAATGAGGGAATGTTTGGAAATATGTTTTATCTCATTATATTTTATTTTATTTAATCTCATTTCGTTTTCAAACATAATTCAATATAAATATTTTAAAATTAATTATTACAACTTTTTTAACATTTTAAATAAAAAATTTATTTTTTTAAATCTCAAAACAAAAATAATATTAAAAAAAATATACTCTAATAATATTTTAATTTTATAATATTTTTTATTCAACTTTTTATCTATTTTCCAAAAACTCAATAAATATTTAACTCAAATTATTTCACTAATATTCACAAACTATCTTACTAATATTCACAAACTATCTTACTATATATGTGTGTGTGTGTCCATTAACTCATTTTAATTTGGACCTCTCCTACTTTTTATTTTATATTATCTTCGATCGTACCTATTAATGTCAATGTGGATACTTTAATGATAACTATTTCATATATTTCGCATTAAATAGAAAAAAACAGAGATGGAGGTATAGATAGTGGATTCCAACTATGGATTCATGCTCGTTGGTGAATAAGATAGCATGATAGTTAGGATCGATCGTTCAAGACTTCAGGAGTATTGGTGGGAGGATGGATCATACACATGAGAGACACCACGACTACACCTAGTTCTCTCTCACATTTTCTTAAGGTAAGAGATACTATGTTGCTCTAATTATACCTTTCATTTTGCTCAATTTATGATGTCGCTACATTTTTTTGATAACTTGACATCACCACTTGGTGCCATGTGATTTATTAAAAAATAAATAAAAACTTTTTCAAGGACGTAATAAAATGGTGTCTGAAAATACAAAAAGAATAGGATTAAAATTCTAGATTTTCTCTATCCTTTTATGTTTGTGTTTTTAATAAGTCACATGATATCACATTATTGTGTCACGATGACGGGACAAAGTTGGCGATATAGCTTAGGCAACATGGTAGCCTTATTCTAAACTAAATATCCTTGAGTTTGAAACCTTGCATTCATGTTTTTGAGGCCATCAAGGAGAGTTTTCCAACAAAATATATAGAATGTAATTACAAGAAAGTTTTTACTAAGAGCTTGTGAATGGTATTTCACTGTTTAGATAGTGAAAACGTTTTATCTCATTATTATAATTTTTTAAATTTTCATACAAAATATAATAAACCATTCAATTTTTTTAAATATTAAAATAATAATAATATTAAAATATTATTTTAAAAATATTTTATTTAACTCTTAATTTTATCCAAAATCATCTCACCATCGCCTAGGTCTTACAATTTTATTTTCGGATTTTCGGACCCAATAAAAAGTTGAATCCGCCCAATTAGCCGACGAGAGTTGCAAGAAGTTCGGATACATGGCCCAAAGTTCCATTGCATCATTCTCTCTCTCTCCTCTCACTCACTCTCTCCATGGAGCAAGCGGAGAAGGAAACGGTAAGAGCGGCTTCAGAGGAGGTTTCTAGCGAATTCAAAGCCCTTATCGACGCCGAGGATTTGGACTCCCTCAAGCAATTGCAGCACCTTATGTAACGTCTCTCTCTCTCTCTCTCTCTCTCTGTCTGTAGCTTACACAACGTGCGTTAGATTGACCGTCAAAATTGGATACTTCTTTTCTAGTGCCTTCCCAATCCTTTTTTGTTTGTTGTCAAATTTATAGATTTGAACTTGTTCTGTAATTTTGTTTGTTTGTTATTTGAACACTGAGCTGTACTCGATCCGACCACGTTTTGCGCATTTCATGCCCCAAGATCATTTTTTATTAAAAAAGAAAAGCTCCATGTAATCCAATCATGAATTAGTAGAGTGGATGAGAAAATTATGAAATAACCGTACTATGTTCCTTGAATTTCTGAAAGTGAGGGAAGCTTCCATATAATGTCTACACTACGCAGACACTTAAAACGTCTAGACCCAGAGGAAGATATTGGGACAACTTTGATGATTTAGCAATTTTTATATAGCCTAGACCCCGAAAATTTTGTAGCTTAGACAGCTTTATATCCAGGCACATACTAGAACGTTAAGCATGGTCGAAACTTTTGTAGATTTTTCAAATTGCTGTTTTTCTTTTTCCTATGGAATAAAGTTTCTCTTGGATACTTATTGTGTACTTGGGTTGCGCCTCTCTTCCCTTTTTAATGAAATTAAATTACTTACAAAAAAAATTAATTATGTAATGTGGAGAATGCCAAAACAAAATCCTGAGATAGTCTTCCACATAATGCATGAGGACTTGGTGATCTGTGGGAGAAACAATAGATGGATGCTTGGTTTAGGAAACGGCACTGTAGGATATGATGTCTGTATGAGGACATAATTAGGATTAGGATGTAGTCGAGGTGACTAGAGTATGAGGAACATCTGAGGATATGGTAAAAGTCATTATATAGTTTCTATGCATATTTATACCTTCTTGTTCACGTGAATCAACACTGATGATGAACCTAAATGCCCAACTGTTTGGCCAATACAAACTTTGGTTGGTTGTTAAGCTGTTACTCTTGGAGAGCGGTCAGAAACCCCTGCAGGCAAAAATAGTGCTTCAGAACCTGGGAAGGTGTTCGTACAGTTTGCATATTTGTATTTTCAGGAATCTTTTAGATGAATTTAAAGTATCAATTCCTTCAGAAACTTGAAGTGTAGCTTGGGCGCTTACTTCCCGGTGCCTTGTACCTAATGAATATTTAGGCTGGTTGCAGGTTTTGGCATGGACTTGAGCCTTGTAGCATCTGGTATCTAATTTTAGCCTGGTGATTTTTTCATTGGTTCCCCAAATTGCAGACTGGGAAGATTGCAGGACAGCAATGCAGTCCTGTCACATTTTAATGAGTATTCAGAACATTGCTTTGATGAGGTTTCAGGGGACTTCTCTAGAAATACACACCTTTTGAGGTCGATGAAGTCGGATCTTGATTATATATTTCAGAAACTAAGGTATGATTAGCACTTATTTTTTCTTCATTGCTGGTATATCATCTGGCTACTCTAATCTCACTGATGGGTGCATAATTAAGTTCCCCCATAATGTCTGATTTACTCCTGCTGGATACCTTTTATCTTTTAAATGAAGAAGAAGCCGATACTAAGTTAATAGCTCGTACTATTTTACCTATAAAAAAATTTTAACAGTACATGCTAGCCAAATAGGTGGTGGCGGCAGCTATGCGCTCCTTTTTGAAGGGCCAGAAAAGGGGAGGGAGGGGGGAGGTTGGCTGTTGTTCTAAGTCTCCCAAAGTCCATTTTTGGGATCGATCATCTTTTGAAATTTAATTATATGCATCTATAAACCAAGTTTAGTTGGGCCCACTTTCAATTGAGAATAATGGCTGCTGGGGCATATGGAAACTCTCCTCCCCTCTCTTCATGGTCGTGTAACACCCATGTTTTTATATTAGTAATAACGCTTCATTAAAAGCATAAAGGTGCATTTAAGAATATAGAGTGTATAGAGTCACATATATAGAAGTGGAAAAAGATACAAGATAGTCGTGAAAAGTTAGCTCATGAAAGTCTATAGTGGCTGTCCAAAGGGAGAGAATATTAGAAAATAAAGTTCTGAGCTCCTCCTATTTCCATGATCCTCAAAAATCATCTTTTTTATTTCCCTCCAAATACACTATACCAAGCAAGTAGGAACCATCTTCCACATTGCTGCAATTTTTGGGCTTCCTTCTCACTCTCTCCAAGAGTAAAAAAGGTCCATTACTCTTATGGGCATGATTCAAACCAAACCAACCTGTATGAGAAAGTCATCCTATAAAGCACTAGGCATCTCACAAGGGAGTAAAAGATTATCAACATAGTCCCCATTCCTCTTTCGCATGCAGCATCCATCAATCACCCCGATGTGTCATTTCTTTCAATTCTTCATGGGGAGAATTTTTCCTAAAGAAGCTGTCCACTTGGTTGTTTTCTCTTTCCACTTGGTATATCATAAAAACCCTATGTCTGCACGTGTGCATTCATCCTTGTAGGGAATACTTTTGCAAACACATGGAGTCGATTATTGAGAAATCAAATTCGATAAGGTGAAAAATAATTTGCGCGAGCTTGATAATTTAAGAGAAGCTTTTCCGTCATATATAAACTTCTCACGAGGGTTGAAAAGGACAAACCCTAAGGAAATTTAAAGTACATAGATATGGAACTATTTTTAAGTTTTAGGTAGCAGGGTGCAGTTTTTTTTTTTTTTACCATATCCAATCCGAATTTCTGTGGATGGTGATGTTCGGAGTTCAGTTGCATATTTTCTGCTGGTCAAGTCTTGTGCAGCTTCTTATGTTTTATCTTTTATTTATTCATGTACATTCTCCACACCGATCGAATATCATTCATGTACATTCTCCACACCGATCGAATATCTACATGACTTTTCCATCGACTTGTAATTATGGGATTTGAAACTCTGTTGTGAATTATAAAGCAACATATGCAAAGTCCTTTGTTTACATCGTCATAAATCTATTTCATGATTTTGATTGAAGTGGTCTTCTTTATACACTACGCTTTTGCCTCCAGATTTTGATGCGCTTTGGTGCTCTCTCTCTCTCTCTCTCTCCGTGACACACGCAAACAACACAAACAGGAGTATGAAATCAAGGATTTTGGCGACCTATCCAGATGCATTTCCAGATGCTTCAGCGGAAGTACTTGACCGGAGACCAGACCTTGAAATGCCTCAGTAACCGTATAAATTTTTAGCAACTTGTATCATGCTAACACTTGGGAAACACAGAAAAATCTGTGTTCTTTTTATTTTTTTTAATTTTTTGTTTTTGTTGGTTGTGAATGTAAAATGATTATTTGTTAAATATGTCTTCTAGGCATATGCCATCTTCAGTAGTAAAGATCATTTGCCCAAGAGAAATGATATTTATAGTCGTGTAATGTGTAAGTGCCGCACAATTCATTTGAAAAAAAATGAATAAATACGAGATTTACAAGAAAAAAATTAATTTTTTAATAGTAGATTTCACTCTTTTTCAAAATAATTGTGCAATGTTTACATATTCTACAACTGTATGTAGTATTATTCTTTACCTGTGATGATTTGTGTCAAAGAGGCTCAAGACAATTTCATTCTCTATTTCAGATTTTGCTCTTAATTTAAATAAAAAAAAGGATTTCTTAAATAAATAAATAAAGCCAACATCAAATTATCTGTCAGATGGAACTCTGCAGGTATGGTGGAAATTGTTCAAAATATCCTTACAAGGTATTAAAAGAGTAATTTTACGTACAACTGTAAAGTGTATAAATATCTTAATCGTTTTGAAAAAGATGAAATTTATTATTAAAAAATTAATTTTTTTCATGTAGGTTCTAAAGCATTGGCATTGGATTAGCTATTTTAATCTTTAAAATTTGAAGAATTTGTAACTTTTTAATTTTTAGCTAACCACTCAACACTTAAAATCTACATTGTATTAGCCATCACATTCTCTATAATAATAAAATATTATTATTTTTTATTATTTATATTTTTTAAATAAATTTATATTTTTTAATTACTTTTTTATTTTATTTTCTTAATCTTCAATAACCTCCAACAATCATATTTATTTTTATTTTCACAATCCAACAATCTATAATATAATAATCTCATATATACATAGATGATAAAATCTCATATGTAAATAAAAATTTCATATGTACAATCTATAAAAATCCCATAATATAATATAATAATCTCATATATACATAGATGATAAAATCTCATATTTAAATAAAAATTCCATATATACAATTTATAAAAATGTCACATCTATAATATAATAATATCAAAATAACATAAGAGAAAAAGATGAAATTAATAAATAATTGATATAAACTTGCTACATGACTTTTCATATTTGAAGAAAAAGATGAAATTACTGTATCTCATATTTGGAATGAAAAGGGGTTGGCTAATTCAATATGAGCTAACTTTTGATAAAATGAGTTAAATTTGAAGATGAAAAGCAATTTAAAGAAACCAATGTGGATGCTCTTATGCTTTATTTACTTTTTTCAAAGTGATTATGTGACAGTTGCACAATTAACAATTGTAAATATTTTTTTATAGTATTAAAGTAACATATACCCTTAATCTAGAATGGAAATCATCCAAAACAAAAAATAAATAAGAATATATATATATATATTTTTTTTTAAAAGGGGGCCATTGACTAAGGTTGAGGGCTACTCTCAAGTAATGAAAGAACTTTTTCACAAAATTCTATTATTCTTTTTTTTAAAATAAATTTTATTGATGCCATTTTAAACAATTTAAACCAGTCATCTCGACAGAGGATGCAGGCAGTCAAGAGTAGATTTTGATAGTTTTTTTGTGCAATTAAAAAAAAAATAACAGTGTAGATTGCAAAATGACATTTTCCCTATATGAATTAAAACCTTCTGATTTTTAATAACATTTTCAATTACTTATAAAAGTTAATAATAATAACCACCAAACCCAATGCATTTTAGTAATGACTGCAAAAATAAAACTATGAGGAACCGTTATCGATCAGCCATTAAAAGTTAGTTCTTCATACACATCCAAGGACAGCCTGATGATTTGCTATCTAATTTACTTCCAACAAAATCAAAAGCACCAAGTTCACCCTTCAAAGACATACAATTGAATCCCAATACACATTTATCAGAGCTGATACATTTGTTCTGGCTGTTCATATGACTTTTTTAACAGTTTCCTCATGCAAAATGCAACTAATGTTTGTCTCAGTTACACGCATCACTTGGACCTAGTTAGGAGATGGGGCAGTTGCTACCAAGCTTGAAGGCCACGACTTACCATAGGGCTCAACTCATATTATCATTGACAATTCGAATCCAAGCGGATCATATCCATTAAAACCTCTGTAAACAAGGGACATTCCGGCTTGTTCTTTCAGTTTACTTATGAAAAACCAGGGATTTCTCCTGGCATTGGAGCTAGTTCATTCTTGTCGAACCTTTCTTCCTCATAGAAAGAGGCACGAACCACCCTACCTCCAAAGAATCGGCCATCAAGGTCAACAAGTGCTTTGGTTGTTTCTTCTGGTCTCTCGAACTGAACAAAGATTCTGACTGCCTCATTGGCTGGAAAATTTGGCTCTGTTATCTCAAAGATGAGAACCCGGGTTACCGTCCCATACTTGGCGCACTCTGATGCTACCTCCTCCTCTAGCTCATCATCAACCTCACCTGGTCCCACCTTCAAGATGAAAGCAAAATACTTAGCCACCTTCATCCTCATAAGAGCATCACTGAGATTGAAGTAATAAAAACATATATGTCTTTTAAGACAACAACTGATTATAATGAACACTGAGTCAACGTGTAAAATCGATTGGTATCTAAGTCTATCAGTTCAGAGAGATCTAAAAGTTGTCACTCCTCCACTGTGATAAGGAAATAAGGAAAGACAAAAGATACATTCAATGAAACTGTCTCTGGGAAAATATATCACAGCTGGCACTGGGGTGATCCTGCATAAGGTTTTGAAACTAGGGGGCAGAAGAATTTTATTTTATTTTTTACCGGTACATAAAATTTTCTTAGTCATATAAAAGAGCATTGCCTATGCATGAAGGGGGCAGAAAATAAGTGCCAGCCACTGTGACCCATTTTGTATGGAGTATTCATCATAATTGTTTCCGCATCCAAAAGAAGCCAGCCAGTCAACAGAAAACAAGGAATAACTATAAAAAACAATACACACACACACACACATACACATATATATTGGGCTGCACACACAAAATGATGACGGTTTCTGAACTGTACTTTAATAATTAATATTTCCCCAAAACCAAGACAAGACAGTTCTTTTCTTCTTCTAAATTTTATGAACTAAGCATGATCATTTAATAAGATGTGCGGGAGCTCCATAGAATCATTTAACGAAGACATTATTGTTCAGATGTGTGACAAGGAAAGTGACTTTAGAATATGCCAACTCTGCCAGATAATGAAAATACACAGATGTCACTGGTGAAATATTAAAGATATGAGCACTGATAGACTAACAACCAGTCCACAATTAATAAACAAATTTTTGTTCTACGTCTTCGAGCTATATATCCTCGTTTAATTCTGGTCATTGAATATATGAAACTTCGATGAATAACTAATTGATTTCCCTTCTTTCAGTTATTCATTTTCCCTTTTACCACTCTACAATAAAATAATATATTTTTTAAAATTCAAACATATCAAAATTAAATCAAAAGTCACAGAAAAGTTTAAAAAACTAGTTTATATACAATTTTATGAATATCCAAAAATTAATAAAATAAAAAGTTTATTATTTTATTAATAATATCCTATGAACAGCCCACAACATAAAATAAAATGAAACTACGAATTATCTAGCTATGACCAAGATAAATTCCATGGCGTCTGGCTAGGAAAAGGAATTGTCTACGTGTTGACCATTAAGATTACTCTGGACCAGTCGATAAACCTATAGTTTGACAATAGACAACACTTGTTGACAACTGCAAATATTACCTTGACACAAAATTGTGAGTAAGTGTACCTATGCAGAAAAGATATGATATCTGGAACCAAAAAACTAAACTGATTATTACGAATGAGGGTAACATTTAAACTAAAATTATTTTATCAAGCGATCACGCATCATAGTTAAAAGTACTTTCTGACATAAACAACTGTTTGTTTGTTTACTTTAAAAAAATGTTTCATTTTTTCATATAAGTAACATTAAATTAAAAACTGCTAGGGGCACAACTCAGGTGCGTAGGATGTATTCAAAACAGAATACCTAGTAAGTAAAGGAAGGAGAACAATAATTTTGAAAACCTACAAAAGAAAAGCAAGTATTGTTGTGGGCAGTTGTATGATCATACAAATATTTGAGCATGGAGATTTTTAACTCTAGCAATGTTTCCCCCAATCTTCAAACATTACATTCCTTCCAAATACTCCACATTAAGCACACAAGAGCCATCCTTCATACCTCTAAACTAAGTTACTTCCCGGCTTACCTCTCCAAGCAGCCAATAACTCTGCCACCCATTGAGTCATCACATTTCAATCCCAAAAAGTTGAAGGATCAAGACCCACAAGGCCCTCACTATCTCACAATGAAGCAAAAAATTTTGAGGCAAAATCAGAAAACTACTTTGGGGAGCAAACTACAAAAATGCTTTTTTTTTTTTTTTGGGGGGGGGGGAATCAGTTTGTATACAGACTACCTTATAAAAAACCTTAAAAAGTCATTTTTAAGGATTTTTTTTTTTGTAAAGACTATATACTTGGATCCACCCCCAAACAAATGGTTGATACTTCCGCTTCGTCATATATTAACTGTTACACACTATGAATAACCCGATGAGAGTTGAGGTTGCGTTTGGGTAATGAAGTGATCTCAGATATTCTGTAAATAGTAGTGAAAAAGTAATGAAAAAATAATAATAAAATATTGAATAATTGTGAATAGTAGTAAAAGTAGGTGAAAAGTAATGATAAAATAACGAATAGTAGTAGAGTATTCTTAAAATACTCTAGTACCCAAACTAGCACTTAGGGCTTGTTTGAGAAACACATCTCATCTCATCTCAAAATTTCTCATAAATGAGTCCTTTTTGTTTGGATTTTCAACGAGTGGTACTTCATTTGGAAGTGTCAATGTATTTCATCTTCTCTTCGTCAATGACACCTTAATTCTTTGTAAGCCGGACCCAAATCAAATTCGTTCATTGAGAGCTCTCTTTACTTTGTTTTGAAGTTGTTTCCAGTCTCAATGTGAACTTGGCTAAATCTGAACAGGTACCAATTGGCTTGGTAGATCACATTGGAGACTTGGCTGAAATTTTGGGTAGTACGGTTTCTTCTTTGCCTATGAAGTACCTTGGTCTTCCCTTGGGAGCTTCTCATAAATCTAAAGTAATATGGGAAGGTGTTCTCGAAAAAATTGAGAATAGATTAGCTGGGTTGAAAAGGATGTATCTATCTAAAGGGGGAAGAATCACTCTTATTAAGAGTATGCATCTAACCTCCCTACGTACCATCTTTCTTTATGCCGGATTCCAGTTGGTGTGCCTAATAGGATGGAAAGATTATTCTGTGCTTTCTTGTGGGGTGGATTGGGAGACAAGAAAAAGTTTCATTTGATTAAATGGGACAAAATTTGTACCCCCTCTCTTGTGGTGGCTTGGGGATTAGAAAGTTGAGCATTTTCGATAAGGCTTTACTTGGGAAATGGTTGTGGCGGTACCATCAAGAACGTGACGCTTTATAGAGGACTGTGGTTGAAGCTAAATTTGACAGAATTAGGGGAGGCTGGATTTCTAATAAAGTGCGTGGATCGTATGGTGTGATGGTATGGAAATATATTAGGAAGGGCTGGGAGGATTTTATTCGTGATTTCAAATTTGTGGCAGGGTGTGGAACAAGGGTCAGAATTTGGGTTGATGTTTGGTGTGGTAATGTTGCTCTCAAGGAGGCCTTTCCTTCTCTTTTTAGAATTGCACTACATAAGGAAGCCTCTGTTGCTGATTACATGGACTCTTCGAATGGCCTGCTGCAGCAGAATGTATCATTTATCAGATCAGTTCAAGATTGGGAAGTGGGAGACATTTCTGACTTCTACAACACCTTGTATGCATTGAATTTGGAGTGTGGTGTGGAGGACAAACTGCTGTGGACACACCCCGGGAACAATAATTTCTCAGTTATATCTTTGTACAATGCTTTGTCTACCCATCCTTCTACTGCTTTCCCTTGGAAGCGCATTTAGAAGTGCAAAGTACCTCTAAAAGATGCTTTTTGTGGTTGGCTGGCCTCTCATGGAAAACTTCTGACCACATGCTGTGGAAGACGAGGCTTTTTCATAATAAATTGGTGCTTCATGTGCAAAAGAAATGGCAAATTGACGGACCATCTACTTCTCCATTGTGACGTGACAAAGGCTCTATGGGATGAAATATTTACAAGGCTGGACATTGCTTGAGTGCAAAGAGGGTGGTGGATCTTTTGGCTCGTTGGTGAGGCATAAAGGGAAATTGCCAAGTAGCAGAGGTTTGGAAGATGGTACCCCTATGTCTTATGTAGTGTATATGGAATGAAAGGAATAGAAGATGTTTTGGAAATAGATAACGCTCATTGGGGGGATTAGACACCTATTTTTCCAATCTTTGTTACTTTGGGCTAAGACTATTGTATAAGAGGGGGTTAATTTTAATGACGTGTATGCTTCTTTCTTCGTTTGTAGGTTGTAATTAGGTATTTCTCTCTTGTATACCACTTGTACTTGGGATATGCCTAATTATGAGGATCAATAAATTTTCTTACTCATAAATAAATTTTAAAAAAAAAAATCTCATTTTTTTCTTCTCAAACACACTTTTTAATTTCAAATATTCAACTTTCACATCTAATCATTACCAAATCATTACAACTTTCTCAAACTTCCAAACAAAACACAAAAAATAATACTACTTTTTCAAACTTCAAAACAAAAATAATACAAAAAAAAATTATATTATAACAATATTTTAGTTTATAATATTTTTTATTCACATTTTTTTCTCTTCTTTCCTAAAACCCAATAAAACATTTTAATCTAAACAATTTCATTATTATTCACAAAATTCTCATCTCGTGTTATTCTTCAAGCATCCCCTAAATGCAAGAAATATGCAACACAAAAAATTATATAAATTATCCAGGAAGTGAATCAGAAACCAAAAAGAAGCTTGAAAACAATAATTAATCATAGTAACAACTAAAAAGTTGGCTTTATTAGCATTGGCGTTAATTAGAAACAACCACAATAAAAAACAATCCATTCAAATATATGATAAAATCCTTCTTAAGATTCGCACATTTGTCAACCATAACCTTTTTGTATATTCACCGAAAATATGCATCTAAGATGCCCAGAAAAAGAAATGAAATAAATTGAAGCTCCAAACGTTCCAAACCAAGCTTCCGTGAGAAGTTAGATAGATATGCATACCATGTTTCTAAGCAGCAAAACGCGAGTGGGGGGGCCATTAAAGTTGACGCTCTTCACCTTCTTATCCTGCTTGGTCTCGCTAGCGTTTACAATCACTCCAGCCCTTCGATCCGTCTTCTTGGCCATCAAAGGAGTAGTAATACCCTGTTCTTGTTTTCCAAGACCTTGCCCTTCCTTCCACCCCATCTTCGCCATCATCCTCTGCGCCGCAGTCATTTGCCCGCCAGCACCAACGCCCAAACCAACTGTTTCCGACTTCCCAATTGTAAATCCGTCCCCATTACTCGGTGGAGAGGGCGACCTTGGCATTGCTCCACTCATTGCTGCACGCCTTCTCCATGCTTCCTCACCCGAGATGTTCAACCGCGAATCGTCATAATCCCTCTCCCTTTCCCTCTCCTCCCTCTCCCTGTCCCTCCTCTCCTTCTCCCTCCTCTCCCTCTCTTCCTCTTCCTCTTGCCGCCGCCTCTCGAGCTCCCTCTTCACCTCAGCCTCCATGGCCTTCCTCTTTTTCTCCCTCTTGTACTCCTCATAGTCATTGGGCCTCGCCGGATCGTACTCCTCTATCACCGTCGAAGTCACACCCACCAATGCCGGTTGCGCCACTCCATCCGGTATAATTGACAACGAAGTCAGAGGCGGTGGCGCAGGCGATGACAAACCGCTCTTCGTAGCCGCCGAGGAATTAACGATCCTGGGCTTGTTTTGGGACTTTAGGATCGTCTGCGGCGCGAAGATCGAAGAGGTCTTGCGGAGGGTCGGCGGCGCCATCTTGGCACTGCTCGACCACACGTTGGAGTTGCTGGGCTTCTCTTCGTCCGCGGAAGACGGTGGAGGGAGGTCTCCATACAACCCACCTAGCATTTCGACACTTGCGCCCCTCTCTCTTTCTCTCCAGTAAATTTCTGATCGCTGAGAAGCCTAGAATTCCAATCCAATCTACGCTATTAAATGCGATAAGTTGATAACCAATTGAGAGTTAAAAAGATAAGAATTTAGAGAAAAGCCTGGGAGTTTTGGGGTTTGAATCAGGGATTTTGTGTGGTAATGAGAAGAGGGGTTTGAATCGAATTGGTGTTAGTTTTGGGATCGGTTGAATTAGGGTTTTGTATTTTGTTTCTTATGGCGATACTGCGGATAGATTTGTTTGTCTTTTTGGTAAATTCATACATTTTAGCTGTGGTTTTACTTTGGGAAATGCTTGTTGTCTCGAGAGAGGCCTTGAAATAATTTATTATTATTATTTTTTCTAATCATAAATAATTTTTCATTTATTTAAATAATTATTTTTTTAATAATATTATAAATTTTTTTAAAAGTTTTAGAATATAAAAATATCAACTGATCTTATCGGAATACATTTTCGGGTTATCCATTCTTTTTAACCGGAGTTCGGACCCGATTTATTTCGAAAGAATTGATTTCACTGTTTTTTTTTTGTTAAATTACATAATATTTACGTTTTTTTTATAATATTACATTTTTATAATAATAAAAAAATTCATAAATTAGAATTTTATCTTTTGATTTTTATTTTATTTTATTTTATATTTATTCTTTCTATTTTACTTAATTTATTTATTTCATTAAATAACATTCCCCTGCAACAAATAAATAAAATCTTATTTCTTGCTATTTAAAAATCACAAATTTTTAGTTCCATGACACAAATACAATTAGCCGGCTTAGTTTTTAAAGGCACTTTTTAATAAGTAATTATCTCAAAAAGAAATAATAACTATAATATTAAGTGTGCAAACGTTATCTAATTATTATTTTTTAAAAAAAGATATATAAATTTTTTTTTAATAGTAGACTATACTCTTTTTCAAAACAGCTATACCACGCTTACACAAATCACAATTGTACGTAACATCAGTCTTTATCTATTATCTCAATTTATAATTTATATCGATAATTTCTACCATCATGATATTATCCACGTTCATATAACTTGAAAGGATAATCTAACTCTTATGATCTTATGCTAAGGAACTAACTGCTGAAGGATGTGTTGAATGAACTCCCAGAGCTAAGACAACGAGGATATGGTCTTTTTTCAATATAATATTTCACTTCAACAAATTTGCATTGTATTGTTACTAATTTACTTATTGCATATTACTCAAAAATATTATATTTGACACACATATACAGGGTAAAACTATGGATTTGATTAGGCCAACAAGTCTTTTTGGTTTCTAATCTATCAAATATGTAATTATTATACTTTATTAAGTTATCATTATCTACAAATATTTGCTAAAATTTATTCTTTTCTTCTATGGATAAAAATAATATATTTTTGTAAAAAAATATATTATTTTTTTAAAACGTACACTATAAAAGAGCAGGACTCACTATAAAAAGTAAGTTCCTTTCATGTAGAGTGTGTGTATCACTATTTTTTAAGATATTAAGCATAATTTATTTAATCTAAAATTGTATAATCTATTTCCTATTAACAAGCGGTCTCGTAATTTATTTTTATTTTTATTTTAAAGAGGTAGGTAGACAATAGCTTGGTAGTTGGTTGTTGGAATGAAATAACGAAAAATAACAGTTAAAAAAAGCCTTTTACCTAGTACGCAATGGGCAAATGCCCTTTTAATCTTTTATAGGCTTTCCCTTTTTGCTCTGGCATTTCCCTTCTGGTTGTCTAATAATTATTTTAATTATTTTCTTAAATAAAGCAGTGGACACATATCATTGTCCTGCTTATTACAATGAATAATTAATACCATTATCTTATTCCTATGGAAGGAAAATAAAATAACTTGTGATGCCGTTTCAAAGCAAGTGGCCAACAAGCCTCCAACCAACTTGCACCCTATGAAATCAACAGAATTCACTGTTATAACCTCATATATTATATATATATATATAAAATTCTATATACCATATTACCATTTCACTTGCATACTATTAAGTAAGATGTGATACATTTACTATTATTAAATGATCATTTATTACATATTTATTTATCATTAAATGGTGATAAATGCACCACATCTTATATAGTGGGATGCAAATGAGATTGACTGATTTGATTATACAAAATTAAACTATTTCATCTCAACTTATATAATTATTATAATTTTTTCAAATTTTTACATAAAATATAATAAATAATTCAACTTTTTCAAATCTTAAAACAAAACTAATATTAAAAATAAATTAATATTAAAAAATTATATTATAATAATATTTTATTCAATTTTTAATAAAATATCTTATGTCATCTGAACTGTGTAACAAAATAAGGCCTTAAAGTTATAGATAGTGTAACTTTTAAGATTTATATGAAAAATTATTTTTTAATGATAGATTTTATTTTATTTTTAAATTGAGTATGAAATTTGTATACTTAAGACTGTATCTAATATTATTTATAATATTTATGTGATGAAATTTGATTGGTAAGATTTAAAATTTTAAAATTTATTTTTTCAATTATATTATGCCATATAAATATTTTATTAAATTTGTTATCCACGTGGACTTTAAATAAAAATTTTCATATAATAATTATCATATAAATTAACATAATAATATAAAAACATTTTGTTAATTTAAACGTTGAAATAAACTCCCCTTTGTGAAATTACTTATCTGTATATATAAAAAATATATTTATATATTTTTTAGAGACCTACGACACTGCGTTCTCTTTTCATTTTTGTTTTTTTTGGCCAATTAACTCTCTCGAGTCCTCGTCCCTCCAGCCTGCGATTGCAGCTATTGCTTCTTCTTCTTCTTCTTCTTTTTTTTTTTTTTAGCTTTTATGTTTTTTTTGCGTTTCTCTGTTTATATCTCTTACGCCGTGAAGTGGATTCGATCCAATCAACACGCAAGGTTATTGGAATCGGCTTGATTCAGATTGTTCGGGTTTCGTTTCGATCGTTTGCTGCGCTCTCGTCGGTCGGCTTTCGCTGAATCGGGGATTTTTCGAGAGTTTGGCGAGACGGCTGTGCTAGGGTTACCGAAGCCACAGATCTGAGTCCGTTTGGTTCCGTGGAGGGGATTTCACCGTATAATTCAAAATGTTTTGGCGTATGGCGGGGTTGTCCACTACGTCTCCTGTGAGTTCTCGGATCGGGGTTTTGTTTTATTTCGTCCATTCTACATGTACACCCAATGCATATTAAATTGAATGAGATATTGCTAATTGTTGTGGATTGGGATTGTTATTTGTTTGACTGTTGATAAAATGTAGGATGCGATTTATAAAGTGAATTTGTGCATTGAGTTTATTTGTTGTTTTGGACCAAAAAGCAATCCCCAGTTCATAACTATATTGTTGTATATTCCCTAATCTGGGCATTAGATTAAAAGAAATTATATTGTTTGTGTCCCTATCTTTCCTGAGTTTCCTCAACACTTGATTAGGGATTATCTCATAATTAAAGCTTTTATTAAACTAAGTTAAATTGACAGTCTGAATGTGATGGAATGAATTTCTAATCGAACCTCTCTCTTTCTCGGAGTGGCACAATTTAACAAAGTGAGAGAAGAATGCAAATCTATATGTAAATAATCTATTCTCAAATTCGAGGGCTACGTTGGCTTTTGGTAGAAATGGTGCTCTTCTCTATAATTAGAAGGGCTAGAAATGGACGGGCTGTATAATTTGGAATTCGGTGAAGCACTTATATGGATTCCATAGACAAAACCATCGAAACAGACTGCAATATGTCAAATTGAAATACATAAATTTGAAATCTTGAACGTATTTAATTTCAAGCCTTCCAAAACATGGAATCCCATACATTCTTTTTGAACCCCCCTTTCTAAGAATCATAAAAAGTTTACCCCATATCTTGATTTTTTCTATAGGTACTGAAGTAGAAGTTCATTTTAAAATGTTAATATAAGTAGATAAAAACAATATATGGCCCATATCTTGATAAAACTAGCATTTTCTTTTCAAGATTTCAGATATGTATTCAATTTATATTTCTGTCGTATCCCTGCATGTATATTGGATATAATATTTTTTTGATATCCTTGGGTTTCTGGGCCAGCTTGCGTGCACCTTGACTAATCCCATGGGGCTCTGAAGTTAACAACTAGGTAAACCTCCAGTGGCCCTGAGGGGACTCGAACTAGTGACCATTGGGGAGCAAATCCAAGGCCTGACCAATTGAGCTACCCCTCAGGGTTTTGGATATAATATACGATATGTTTATAACAGTAACTTTGAAGAACCCATGCATCTTAGTTGGATATTGAAACTTTTTTTGATAAGTTAGCTGAGGATTGATACTTATAATTTGACTACAAAGAAACATAGAAACGAAGAAAGAGAATTTTGAATTTCAATTATGCTCCCCTTACTGAAATAATTTTATTGACCCATCATCTGGGTATGATATCTGTTATATGTGGCGATGGACTTTCTATATTGGTTTCTTTTCTGTTTGTTTTATTAACTGGAGGGACCAATCTTGAGTGTATGGTTTTACCTTTGTTTACGGATGAGAATAGTTTCCAATGGGCTGGGATGATATTACGAGGCCTTTTTAGGTTGAAGTAATAAGTGGGAACTATAGATGGGCAATGTAATGTAGGAGTAAGTAGGATAAACCTATTGTGATTACACTTTTGGCCAAGCTATAAATTGTGATGCCTTTACTGGAATGTTATTGGTAAATATACTTGGAGATACCTATGACATGATTAGAGGTCTTAAGGAAGGGGAGACCATCTATGATTTTACTATGAAGTGAAGGAGTGTGGCTAAAGTTGTATGACTCAGAACACCTATAGAGTAGGTAGCAGCTCTTCATTCAAATGACCCAACTTCATCACCACACTGGGTGTCAATTGACCTGTCATGCTGAGAGCACACGAATCAGCACATGAGCATTCCCCTGCATACAAATAAAACTGGGCATTTTACTCTTTCAGAATGAGAGACCTTTGTTAGTAATACTTTATCAATTGATACTCCTGTTCTTATCGAGTCTCTTCAATTTGATAGCTAGATACTGAAATTAAGGCACTGGCAGTGCAATATTGCTCTTTGATTATGTGGTTGTAGCAGTGATTCAGCAACATGGTCAATAGTATTGCCATGCCAATACTGAAAGCTAGATCGACTACTGGTGTGGCTTTAGTGGTTTTGGCTGTGCCTATACCTTTGCTTCTATAAGATCTGTACAAGGATATGCTACTGTAGCTTCACTTTAGACAGCAACGGCTACCCTGGAATTCAAAGACTCGAAACTCCTCTAAGCAGCTTCTATAACTGTGTATGAAACTATTGGGGTAGATTAGAACAAATTGGGGGTGACATTAGTGGGATAGAGGAGAAGTCATTCATATGTTTTGGTTGCGTGAAAAAAAAGATGTGTGAATGCATCATTTATAGGAATGTCAGCATTCAATTTTACTGGACAAACTATGCAAGACATGACATGGTTTTAGATGGGAATGAATGGAGAAAGGATTCATGACTTTATGTTGTTGATCCCACCTAACCCCCTGGTGAAAAGCCAGCGATTTAACCAGTTCCGTGTAGGGAAACTTCCGAGGGTGCGGTGCACGGGACCGGGGTTTATTCTGCAGGGGTGGGTCCAAAGGGCCCTGCCTTGGAGAGGTTCCCCGACATAAAAAAAAAAAAAAAAAAAGTTGTTGATCCCACCTACCCATGATTAACACTTTGCTAAGTTCGTTGAGAGGAAATTGAAACCTACAACACACTGTTCTATCTTTTGAGTTAGGTAAATCATGCGAGGTCTTCAGCTTGTTTAGGTTGTATGAAGTGGATGGTTACTAGCTGAAGTGCCTGCTACTTATGTGGCTTTTATTATTAGTTTTATCGGTAAATAAAATTTTATTGATATTAAGAATGGGCAAAAGCCCAAGTACACGGGTGATATACATGAGCAATGCCTATGAGTGATGTTCTAAATATACAAGAAATTCAAGAATGGTCATGCCATTAAAATCAATTACAATCATTTCATGTAGCTTTTATTATTCTCAGCTGCTACTTGTATGAAGAATATGCACACTTTTTGTCACATCATGTCAAATTCTATGTAGACCCCAATGCCCCTTCTTAGGGTTGTCGATTTTGCAACATGAACTTAGTTCGAATCTAGGAGCCAATTAGTGGGGATGCCATTTACTATGCCTCTCTTGGGAGTGGGATGATTTCCTGAAATCATTTTTGCTTGCTTCTAGTTTTCTGTTGAGAGATTTTTCCTGGCCTTCCTTGTATGACACACTTTTTGCTAATTTAGGAGGTAATATATATTTTTTTGTGAATGCTTTTGCTTCTTATTTTTCTATCTTATCTGTTCTTGATATATGCTCACTGCAGGTGGAGACTATTTTGGATAAGGAAAATTTTACATTGGAGGAGCTTCTTGATGAGGATGAAATTATTCAAGAATGCAAAGCTCTTAATGGCCGCCTTATCAATTAGTAATGCTCTTTTTCTTTCCTCAGTTACCCATTTTTTTACTTTCAAATTGTTATGTCTGTCAATATATTGTAAGAAAAATGTATTATTGATAGGTAATGTTTTTAATGGTTGAGTAATGATAGATATACAACCCTTTACGCAACTCTTTTCACAACTATGCTTTAAAATGAGGGTATTTTGGCACAATGATACTTTTATAATTATTTTATAGGTTATTTTACAAAAATACCTTTTATTTAAAACATGGTTGTGTAAAAGGTTGTGTGTTTTTCAATTCCCTTTTATGCCCACTTCATGTCTTTGGAGGGATTTTTTTTTGCAACATCATGTTTTGATATTCTGAGTAGGCAAATTAGAGTTAAGATCTAAAGTGATATATTTTTTTGATAAGTAAGAAGAATTTATTAATCCACGTAATTAGGCATAACCCAAGTACATTGGAAGTATATAATAGAAAAACACCTAATTACAAGCTAAGTGCTATGAAAACAGCATAAAAGTCATTAAAGCTAGTCCCATTCAATACAATAGCCAAGGCCCAAAGTAGCAACGTATGGAAGAATAAATCTCTAAACCCTCCCATCGAATGTTCCCTATTGTCAAAACAACGACCATTCGTCTCATTCCAAGTACACCACATTAGTCATAATGGCACCATCTTCCAAACAGTTGTAATTGACGATTGCCCCCCGAATTCCTCTCCAACAAGACAAAAGATTTACCACCCTCCTAAGCATTGCATTACCCATGCAATACCAAGCATGGTAAAAATTCATCCCATAAAGCCTTAACCACATCACAATGAAGAAGCAGGTGGTCCACCGATTCTCCATTTCTTTTACACATAAAGCACCAATCCATTACAATAATGTTGCGTTTTCTCAGCTTATCGATAAACAAAATTTCCACATGGGAAGCCAACCAGCCAAAGAAAGCAACCTTGAGAGTACTTTGCTTCTCCAAATGCACTTCCAAGGGAAATCAATAGAAGAATGGGTTGACATAACCTTATAAAAGGATCTTATCGAAAAGTTCTTATTCCCCAGATGAATCCAAAGCAACCCATCCTCCCCTACAACCTTTAAATTCAGTGAGTATAACAAAATGTAAAATTCAGTAATATCCCTCATCTCCCAATCCTGAACAGCTCTAATAAACCTCACAGACCACTGAAGAAAACTAGTAGAAATGTCCATATAATCAGCCCCAGAAGCACCCTTATCCAATGCAGTCCTATAAAGAGAAGGGAAAGCATTCTTCAGAGCAAAATCTCCACACCATAGATCATGCCAATATCTGATTTGAGTTCCCCTTCCCACCTCAAATCTGAAGTTTCTGAAGAAATCTCCCCATCCATTCCAGATAAATTTCCACACTCCCACACCATACGCCCCTCTTACTTCATTTGAGCACCAACCTCCCCAAATACTCCCTCATTTAACATCAATAACATTCCTCCAAAGAGCATCTCCTTCCCAAATGATACCACCACAACCATTTCCCAAAAAGTGCCTTATTAAAAATTCTCAGACACCTGGTGCCAATAAAAAAAATATCTCAGCTTTCTAACCCCTAGACCTCCACAAGATAAAGGGGTACAAATCTTATCCCACTTAAGCAAATGGAACTTTTTCTTATCCTATAGGCCTCCCCACAAGAAAGCATGAAAAATCTTTTCCATTCTATTAGCCACGCCTGCAGGCAAAGGAAATAAAGATAGAAAGTATACTGGAAGGTTACATTAAGTGCTCTTGATTAAGGTAATTCTTCCACCTTTGGACAAATAAATCATTTTCCAACCAGCCAATCTACATTCAATCTTTTCGATAATCCCATCCCACATTGCCTTGGATTTATGAGGGGCCCCCAAGGGAAGACCAAGATACTTCATAAGCAAAGATGACACTTTGCAACCCAAAATATCAGCCAATTTAGATTTCAATAAGTTCACCTTAAGGCCGGGGACAACTTCAAAAGAAAGCAAAAGAGCCCTCAATGAACAAATCTGATTGGGATCCGTTTGACAAAGAATCAACGTATCATCAGCAAATAGGAGATGTGAGACATTTATGCCACCATTCAATGAACCTTCCACTGAAAAACTTGATATGAAGCCCCTATCCGTCCCCTCCTTCAACATTTTGTTTTTATTGGCACCGGATGTCTAGGAACAGAGTTCCAACTAATCCCGGGAGTGCACAGGCCCTTGGCAAGTAGTTTCCTACAAGTGCATCTTGGGTAATTCAAAGGGGAAAATTTCCTAGTCCGATTGCCTCTAGAGATTGTTTGCATCCAAAGGGACTTGAATCTTAGACCTAGGGGGAGCAAACCCGCCTTTACCACTTGAGCCAACCCATAGGGGTTACTCAAAGTGGACCAGTCTGATTCAAAACCTCATTCCACAAGAACCTGGCCACTTCATATTGAAGAAAAAGATGATTAACAGATTTGCCATCCTTCTTGCACATGATACACCAATCAGCAATGTACATAGCTCTTCTTCTAAGATTATCAGCCGTCAGCACTTTGCCTAGGGATGCCACCCAACAGAAAAAAGCAACCTTGGAAGGAACTTTTACTTTCCATTATTTTTTCCAGGGGAATTCACAGCTCCTATGACTGGTTAATATGCTGTAAAAAGAAGAAACTGAGAACTTAAAATTTCCTACAGGAACCCACAGCATGTTGTCTTCCCTACCTAGCATCAACAAAAAATGTAGTCTTTCCAGAAAAGCCTTAACATCATCCACTTCCCAGTCATTAACATCCCTAATAAAGTTAATATTCCACTGAATATTATTGTCAATGCAAAAGAAAGAATTTCCCACAGCTGCATTTTGATCCCTTGCAATTCTAAAAGGAGAGGGAAAATCCAACTTAAGTGTAGAATCCCAAACCACAAGTCATGCCAGAAAAGTATCCTCTTCCCATTTCCCACCTTTAATCTAATATAATAGGAAATTCCCCCCATCCTTTTTTAATGAACTTCCACGAACTCACCCCATATGCACCTCTAGTATCTTTTGAGCACCAACCTCCCTACAAACTACCATATTTTACATCAATAACATTTTTTTTTTGATAAGTAAAAGATTTTATTGATCCACGTAAATAGGCAAAGCCCGAGTACACATGGGGTATACAGAAGAGAGCCTAGTTACAAACTAAGTGCTACGAATAGTAGCATAATAGTCGTGAAGACTTGTTCCGTTCAATACAATAGAAGACGCCCAAAGTAATAGGGTATGAAAGAAAAATGCCCTGAAACCATCCGGGGAGCGTTCCTTGTTCTCAAAACGTCTATTCCTTTCGATCCATGTGCACCACATTAAGCATAAATGTACCATCTTCCAAACAGTAGCTATCTGACGATTACCCCTTATCCCTTGCCAACAAGACAATAAATCAATCACTCTCCTAGGCATAGCCCATACGATACCAAGCCTGGATAGGATTTCATCCCACAAGGCCTTAACTACCTCGCAGTGAAGAAGGAGGTGGTCCATAGATTCACTGTCGTGTTTGCACATGAAGCACCAATCCAATAAGTAGAGTCCACGCTTTCTTAACTTGTCTATAGTTAGAATTTTACCATGAGAAGCCACCCATCCGAAGAAAGCTACCTTGAGGGGAACATTGCACCTCCAAATGCTCTTCCACGGGAAGACGTTGCAGGGGTGATTTGTCAAGGTCTTGTAATAAGAACGGACTGAGAATTTCTTATTTCCTGTGCATGTCCAAAGTAAGCTGTCCTCCCCTCCCACCCTTAGCTTCGTTTCATATAACGCGCTGTAGAAATCAGTGATGGCTCCCACCTCCCAATCCTGGGCAACTCTAGAGAATCTCACAGACCACTGGATGGAGTCAACAATACTGCACATATTATCAGCTATTGAGGAACCCTGATCAAATGCGATCCAGAAAAGAGAGGGAAAAGCATTTTTCAGAGTGATATCCCCACACCAAATATCATGCCAGAAACGGGTGCGCGTGCCTCTTCCCACCTCAAATTTGCAGTTACCGAGAAAGTTATCCCATCCATTCCGAATAAGTTTCCAGACTCCCATGCCATATGTCCCTCTTGCTTCTTTGTACACCAACCTCCCCAGATACTCCCATATTTGGCATCTAAGGTATTCCTCCAAAGAGCGTCTCCCTCATGATGGTACTGCCATAACCATTTTCCCATGAGTGCTTTGTTGAAGATTCACAAATTTCTTAAGCTCAACCCACCACAAGACAGCGGAGTGCATACTTTATCCCATTTGATCAAGTGACATTTCTTTGCATCCTCTAAACCACCCCATAAAAAGTCGTGGAAAGTCTTCTCTTGTCTATTTGCGACCCCTGCAGGCACAGGAAATAAAGAGAGGAAATATGTTGGAAGGTTAGAAAGCGTGCTCTTAATAAGCGTGATTTTTTCCCCCTTAGACAAGTAAATTCTCTTCCACCCTGCCAGTTTGCTTTCAATTTTCTCAATCATCCCTTCCCACATTGCTTTAGATTTATGAGGGGCCTCCAAGGGAAGTCCAAGGTATTTCATAGGTAAGGAAGAGATCTTGCAGCCTAAGATGGCAGCCACCTCACTTAAGTTGATGACCGATCCAACAGGAACTACTTCCGACTTTGCTAAGTTCACCTTGAGGCCAGAAACAGCTTCAAAGCAAAGAAGAAGTGCACGTAAGGATCAAAATTGGTTTGGATCCGGGTGTCAGAAACTCAGGTATCGTTAGCTAAGAGTAGGTGGGATATTGTCAAGCTTCCATGAGGAGAACCACCTACCGAGAAGCCCGAGATGAAACTGCTTTCCACCGCCTCTTCCAACATTCTGCTCAAGACATCTATTACAAGTTAAATAGAAGTGGGGAGAGAGGATCCCCTTGTCTCAGACCTCGAGAGCTGTTGAAGAAGCCTTCCGGAGTGCCATTGACCAAGACCAAGAATATGACTGTTGAGATACAATGCTTTATCCACAGGCACCATCTTTTCCCAAAACCATACCTACCAAGAATATATAATAAGAAGTCTCAGTTCACATGATCAAAAGCCTTTGCCATATCCAATTTGTACAAGATACCTGGAGTGCCGGATCTGATTTTGCTCTCCAAGCACTCATTGGCGATGAAGACCGAGTCTAGGATTTGCCTTCCTTTCATGAAAGCATTTTGGGATTTCGAGATGATCTTCCCCATGACATCACTCAGCCGCTTCGCCAAAACTTTGGAGATGATCTTATAAACCCCACTGATCAAGCTTATGGGGCGGAAATCATTCACTTCCACCGATCTTGCCCTCTTGGGAATAAGGGCAATGAAGGAGACATTTAGGCTCTTTTCAAATTTCATAAAGGAGTGAAATTCGATAAAGACCTTCAAGAGATCCTCCCTACTAATATCCCAGCAGGCGTGGAAGAAAGCCATTGGGAAACCATTTGGATCTGGGGCTTTGTCTTTGTTCATACTTTTTAGCACACCAAGCACTTCATCTTCGTTCAAAGGCCTCTCCAACCAAGCCGCACTTGTGTGGTCAATGGAATCAAGAGTTAGTCCATCTACCTTGGGTCTCCAAAAATACTGTTCTGTCAAAAGCTTATCATAGAAGTGGACGATATGATCCTTTATTGCCTCTCTACCCATTACGACCCTGCCCTCCTCATGAAGGACCTCTATGGCGTTGTTCCTACGGTGAGAGTTGGCAACTCTATGGAAGAACTTGGTGCTTCTATCCCCCTTTTCAGTCAAAGTGCCCGTGACTTTTGCCTCCACGAAATCTCTTCCATAAGAGTGAGTTTCTCCAGCTCAGCAACAACAGTTAATCTTCTTACCCCATCATCGACCGACAATGTCCCTGTCGCTTGTTTTGCATCAAGTTGCTGCAGCTCTAAAAATAGACTGTTACGCTGGTCATTAATGTTCCCGAAGACTTCCAAATTCCATTTCCTTAGATCCTGCTTCAAAGTTTTTAGTTTCCCTGCAAGAACAAAACTAGGAGTACCCGTGAGCTGATAAGAGGCCCACCATGCCTTGACTTTCTCTAGGAACCCATCAACCTTCAACCACATGTTCTCGAACTTAAAGTACCTCATTCCCTCATGAAGGCCCCCACAACTAACAGGATGAGAAAGTGATTTGAGCAAAGCCGGGGAAGTCGCTTTTGACAGAGTGGGAAAATGGGCCTCCCAGGGAGAGGAGACAACAAACCTGTCCAACCTCGACCAGGCCCTTCTGTTTGACCAAGTAAAATCTCCCCCTGCCAAAGGGAGATCCACCAAGTCTAAATCAAAAAGGAGTGAGAAGAAATCAGCCATGGCTGAACCTGTGTTAGAAAACCTAGACCGCTCACTCGGAAACCGGGTGATGTTAAAATCGCCCCCAATGCACCACGGGATGTCCCACCAACTGTAAAGGCCAGCCAGCTCATCCCAGAGAAGTTTTCTACTACTATCATCATTTGGCCTGTAAACTACTGCAAAGCCCTAACAAAAACCATCATCCACATTCGAGAAAGAACAAGCTTCTGAAAAATCACCGATGCAATCCTCAATAAAATTAACAGCTCTCTTATCCCACATTACCAAAATACCCCCTGAGGCGCCCTTAGAAGCGAGGGTGGTCCATCCTGCATAGGAACAATTCCACAAACTTCTGATGATATGCCTATCAATGAGCTTTAGTTTCGTTTCCTGAAAACAAATAACATCAACCTTCCATTCTAGCAAGAGGTTCTTTATGGAGAGACGTTTGTTCGGGTCATTCAAACCACGAACATTCCATGCGAGAATTTTGGGCTTCATGGATCACCAAGGTTCACCCTATCTTTGTGTCTCCCTTTACCCATGCTACCCTCCCGAGCGTCATAGTTTATAGAACAGGTCAATCTCTTAAGTTCCCTGTCTTTCTTGCCTCCAGATCTAGCGCCTTATGTCTCCAAAGCCTTTTCCATGGAAACTGAATAGGAGTCTCTTGTGAAAGAACCTTATTAAACGAACGGACCAAGAACAAGCCTTTACTTGTAGGAATCCACCACAAAATATCAGCATACTGGTTGCTTGGTTTGAATGAGTACAAAAGGCTGAAAAAAGCTGCAAAACTGTCCATTTCCCAATCGTGTGCTGCCTGGCAAACATTGATGTTCCACTAGATTTGTTCCCCTGCTATCACCAAGACTTCCTCCACTGAGACATCTTTGGCACTTGCAACATTGAAGAGTACAGGAAACTGATCCTTTAGAGCACAATTACCACACCACGTATCATACCAGAATTTGATCATGACCCTCTCTCATAGACAAAACATTGTGTGGCGAAAGAAAACCCCCCATCCTCTTCTTATATGTTTCCACAACTCCACACCATTAGCCCCTCTCACCTCATTGGCATACCATCCCCCCCATACGCCGCCATATTTAGTCTCAATCACTAACTTCCATAGGGCCTCAGGTTCTTTATGGTATCTCCACAACCATTTTCCTAGTAACGCCCGATTAAAGATTCTCAAATTTTTGATGCCTAGACCTCCATTAAAGAGAGGACTAAAAACCTTCTCCCACCTGAATAGGTGGAATTTGAAATCCTCCCCTATTCCATCCCACAAGAAGTTTTGTTGTAATTTCTCAATGCGAAGCGCCACGCTTGTTGGAATAGGGAACAAAGGCAAAAAATAGGACGGTAAGTTAGATAATGTACTCTTGATTAGGGTAAGCCTACTACCTTTTGAAAGGTGAATTCTCTTCCAGCCTGCTAATCGTCGCTCTACTTTCTCAATCATAGTATCCCATAAAGAAACCGCTCTCGAGGCGGCCCCCAACGGAAGACCAAGATACGTCAAAGGGAGTGAGGCGATCTTGCATCCCAGAGTATTAGCCAACTGTCTTATCCGCTGCACACCTTCAATAGGCACCATCTCTGATTTGTTCAGGTTCTCTTTTAACCCCTAGACTACTTCAAAGCATAGTAGAACGGCCTTCAGTACTTGGACCTATTGTTGATCAGCCTCACAGACAATAAGAGTGTCGTCTGTAAACAATAAATGAGAAATATTAATAAGTCCCCCACCCGGGGATCCGATTGAGTAACCAGACACACGACCATTGTTAAGCAGGGCTAAAATTATTCTACTCAAAGCCTCCATCACAATAACAAAGAGTAGTGGGGACAACGGATCTCCTTGTCTTAGGCCCCGTGTGCTATTGAAAAAACCAGTTGGGCTTCCATTTATCAATGTTGAAAATTTCACCGTAGATATACACCATAGAATCCATGATTGCCATTTTTCCCCAAAGCCACACTTCCCAAGTAGGTCAATCAAGAAGTCTCAGTTAACATGGTCATATGCCTTCTCCATGTTTAACTTGCAAATGATCCCTGCCTTGCCAACTTTAAGTCTACTGTCTAGACATTCATTGGCAATAAGAACCGTATCTAAAATCTGTCTATCCTTAACAAAGGCATTTTGGGGCTTTGAGATTATCTTTCTCACAACATCATTTACGGAAGAAACATCCTCTCACCATCAATAAATGCAGCGACATTTGAAGGTATCCCCATAATTGTGTCGACACCATAAGAAGATGATTGAGGGAAAATAGAGGGTTGTGAAGGTCCATCGTCGCCCTGGGGACATGCAGAAACTTCATTCCGAGCCAACCCAGTTGAAGCCGTCACCTAGGTTGGCTGTGATATGTTAGGTGTTTTGACTATAATTTCCTTTTTTTCTTAACCTCTTCGAAGAAAATAATAGTAACGTGAGAAAAAAGAGTTATAATATACAAAACACACAAACGAGAGATTGAAGGAGGTACCTAATTTGGAGTTTGTTGATGTTCAAGAATCAATATTGCGAAAATTGAAAACTGCAGAACCGATTTTAAAAAACATGAAAACTTAGGTATCATTAAAGTTTTTAAAGTTGAGACGGTTTGAGCGAGTATTAGGTTCACATTTCACTAATATAAATAGAAAAAAAATACTCTAATCTTCTTTTGTCCTTGTTTTATGTCCTTGAACTTTCTTTTTCTTTTTTCAGTTTGCGAGAAAGAGCTCAGGTTGAACAGCTCATTCGGTATATTGTGGAAGAATCTCCTGAGGATTCAGAAAAGAGGCGAACTTTCAAGTAGGGTACTTTTGTCTCCCAGATGGTTGTGTCAACCTGAATGTATCTCATGATTGATATTCTCAACTTATTGTTTTCACAGGTTTCCTTTTATTGCTTGTGAGATTTTTACTTGTGAAGTTGATATTATACTCAAAACCCTGGTTGAGGATGAGGAGGTGAGGAACTCCATCCTGCTGTATTTGAAACCTTACTTCTCAATCACTACTGATAAAAATAAAAGAAAAAACTTACTTCAATTACTGATTTATTTTGTCCATTGCTTGTTGGCAGTTGATGAACTTGCTATTTTCCTTTGTGGAACCAGAACATCCCCATATTACTCTATTGGCTGGGTACTTTAGCAAGGTACTTCTTGAACTTCTAGGTTTATCTTCTAATTTGGTAGGATGGTCCCTTTGGCAATACGAACTTGTAGTTATATATTATATTTGGTCTCTTCTTCTCTTTATGTTAAAGCTTTTATCAATAACATTTAATATGTGGTCTTTTGTGTTCTGATTTCTTATTGCTAGGTTGTCATATGCTTGTTGTTGCGTAAGACTATTCCTTTTATGCATTACATTCAAGTAAGTGTATTGTTTCTTCTCAAATTATTCTAGATGGTTATACTTTTTACTCTTTATAACTATTGAAATTATTCTAGATGGTTATGCTTTTTACTCTTAATGATTATTGCGAGATGTCCAATGCTTCTCATAAGTTACAATATATATTTGTCATTTGCACACCATTGCTAGAAATACTATTAAAAAAAAGGAAAGGAAAAAAACCGCATTCAAATTTTGCAGTAACATAGATGTAATTTCATATTTCATTGAAGAGGCCACTGAGGAAGGTGCTGCTTTGTGTAGGTTTTTATTTTTGATTTTTTTATTAGCACTGAGTGTTTGGAATAGAGTCCTGACTAATCCTAAGGGTGCACGGGCCTTCGATAAAAAGTTTCTTGCAAGTGCATGTTGGGTAGTTCAATTGGAAATTTTCCCTGCCTGATGGCTCTAAGAGTGTGAATGTGCAGTTTAAAATGCAGGATGTCTGGTTTATACGGCTTGCCCCAGGACTATTATGCCACCTGTTGGGTTGTAGGCTTTTATTTATGTTTTTCTGTTATGGTGTAAAAATGTCTATTGCCTCTGTATCTGCTCCCCTTATCTTAATTGAGTAACTGTAGCCTCATTCCTTATTTGATTATGCATTAGAGATAAAGGGGCTGGTAGATTGACTCTTTCTCCAACCTACGGCTGTTAAGAGTGCCTCTTTTCTCTCCTGTCAACCGTCTGCGTTGAAAATTTGTAAAAACGAGTTTCTGTGTCTCGCTGAGTTGAAGGAAGTTTAATGATCATCTTTAACTTGCTCCTTTCCTTTCTATATACATGGGACATTTCTGCCCTTAAAATGTGATGAATGCTCGTCGTGGTAGCAGATGAGCTTTTACGAAGTTTATAAATGTAATGGATCACCAAATTAGTATGATCATTTTGAAAAATAACTAAAAAAACTCTTGATATTTTCATAGTTTCAGGAAATGGAGTGAAACTTTAAGGTACTAGTGAGAAGAATAGTGACTTGTGGACTGTGACATTTGAACTTGTCACACACACACACGCATGCACACAACATTCATTAAAAACCAAAAGGTGTATCTAAGTACACAAGAAATATATAAAAGAACCATCTAAGCAAAATGAAATGAGAAAACAACCACTAAACTAAACCCTAAGCATGCAACGACCTATCCTGCAAGAACAAAGTATCCCTCCATAATTAGCGAACTCCCCACATAGCATGAAAAAGCACCACTATATTCATGAACTAATGGGTTTTCAACTGGTATAAGCTGCTGCCCTGTCGATAATCTGACCTCTTTCTTTCTTTCTTGTAATGTCTAATGGTTATGGAGGGAGGTGATTGATAGAAAATATCGGTGTGATTGGGGGGGTTGGTGCTCTAAGGAGATTAGTGGGTCTTATGGTGTGAACTTTGGAAGTTCATTAGAAAGGGGTAGGAGAATTTTGTTAAATATGTTAGTTATGATGTTGGAGAGGGAGGATCCGTTTTTGGTTTGATATTTGGTGGGGAGATCAGGCCCTTTATAGGGTGTTCCCGACTATTTTCTGTATGGTTTCTGATTGGCACGCCTCTGTTTCTGATTTGTTAGTTCGTTCTAGTGGTTCTTTGCAGTGGGATGTTTGTTTTATTAGAGATGCTCAGGATTGGGAACTTGATGATGTTTCAAATTTTTTCAGCTTCTTATATTCCCTAGGAAGAAGGGGGTATGAGAGAGATAAGATGTTGTGGAAGCCTATGGGAAGTAAAAGGTTCACGGTTCGCTCATATTATAAGGTTTGCTGTTCAGCATAGTCCCTCTTTTTCTTGGAAGCGCATTTGGAAGACTCACCTGCCTTCCAAAATCGCTTTTTTTATATGGACAGCCTCACTTGGGAACCTTTTGACGATGGATAACTTGAGGAAGCGTGGCCTTATTGTTATGGAGTGGTGTTTCATGTGCAAGAAACATGGGGAATCAGTGGATCACTTACTGTTGCATTGTGAGGTTGCTAAGGCCTTGTGGGATGGAGTTTTTAGAAGAGTTGGGTTGGCTTGGGTGATACCTTTGAGAGTGTTGGATCTTCTTGCGTGTTGGAAATATGGTAGCTCTCAAGTGGCTTCAGCGTGGAAGATGGTTCCTTTGTGTCTTATTTGGTGCATTTGGTTGGAAAGGAACGAGAGGTGTTTTAATGATAAGGAGTGCACCTTTGTGGAAATCTGGAATTTTTTTGTGTACTCTTTGCTGCAATGGTTTTCTTCTTTAGCGCTTAATGGAGTTTCCGCTCACGATTTTTTGTTGTCATTTTATGTTTTCTAGAATGTATTTAGGTGTCTTCTTTTGTATACATCCTATGTACATGGGCTTCACCTATTTCGTTCATATTAATAAAATTGTCTTCTTACTCAAAAAAAAAAATGTCTAATTATCCCTGGCCTTATGCTCTATCCAGGCTCATCAGGATATAGTCAAGAAGCTAGTTGATCTGATTGGGATTACATCTATCATGGAGGTTAGTTGTCAATCAGCTTTATTTATTGCTTTTGGATCTGAGGGCCTTATGGGGTTTTTTCCATTTCAATTGCACCTCTATGCTAGCTGTTGCCTGCATGCTTGTGTGTTCTTGTGGTCTCATCCAGTATTTCATGGGTTTTGGATGATTGTGATGTTAATTGTTTGCACCACCAGCATCAGTGTTTGCTGGTGCTTTAATTTTTTTATTGCTAATATAATCCACATCTTCTGGTTGTTTTAGGTTAAATAACAGTAGTTGGCATTTTGAACTTTTAACCGCATACACTCTTAAAAGAAAATCCACCAGCTGTTAAAGTTCTAGCGTTCTTCTGTTTGTAGAATATTTTTGAGAACCTGTTTCCTTGTTGAACAGGTTTTAATACGCCTGATTGGTGCTGATGAACATATGTATACAAACTATATGGAAGCAATGCAGTGGATAGAAGGCACAGATGTGCTAGAGATGATTGTGGATAAGTTCAATTCTTCAGTAAGTAATATTAATTGTACTGAAAACCTGCCAATGTGAATGATTATGTCTTGGTGCTCAGTTGATCCCTTTTTTCCTAGTTTTTATTTTACTGTTGCTCTATGCATGTCCCTCTGTATTCCTATTGGTGGTGTCACGAACTTCCTACTCTGTTATAGTGACTAAACATTTTGGCTAACACAAAATACTTCATCTTATTTCCCCAAGTTAAAAAAGCATTTACAATTAACAATGCTTGTTTATAGCTTGTATTTAGGTGTATTCTCTTGTATACTTCCTGTGTACTTGGGCTATGCCTATTTACTTGGAATAAAATTCTCTTATTAACTACTAAAAAAAAAAAAAAATTAACAATGCTTGTCTGGATTGGCTTTGGAATATACCCATTGCCTAGTTCATCTCTAGCTTTATTTTAGCCTTTCATTTTATGTAAGATTTTCATATGCTTCTACTTATATATATACATACAGATATATATATATAAAGGAGATTTCTGTACGTAATATCCTGTACTTCTTTTCTTATTTATGAGGTTTTGAGTCACATGGCTTTTACTTTTACTTCTTTGATATTTTAGTACATAGGAACCTTGGTGAAATAGCATAGGTTTTGCACCCTTGGTAACCTGCCTATGAATGCTTATATGGTGGGCTGTGATTTGGAAGTTGTGGTTTACGGGCTTAAATTGTAGAAGAACATGTTCATGGTTCATGGACTGTTGATGACGTGCTGGAAAAGTTAGGAAATAAAAGCATAGAGCCGTTTCTTGAAGATAACCAATTGCTGGAAATTCAAGTTATCTTGGAAACTGCCGACAGTTTAGCAAAACAGTAATGTGAATACCAAAGCACAGAGAGAGAGTGAGGGTCACAACAAGGGATGGATGGATACCTGCCATTGCCACAACATCACTTGGAGTCTTACTATTCTACAATGGAATGAGATTGTGCATACAGGAATATGGAGGTTAAAATAGTTTTTAACATTTTGATGGAAATTTGGTGTTGCAAAGGTTTAGTGCATGTGCTTGGGTACATACACTCTTGAATTTGCTACCCCTCCAAATATTATGTTTGTTAACCACCTGCTGGTCAATATTACGCTAACTTTAATGTGTTTGAGAACTGATTTTTTTTTTTTTTATAAATTCTCTAAAGGTTCAGTACTGTGTCTGTTTTTGCTCACAGATAAGCAGAATTGAGGCATGATAATCTGGCATTAGATAGTTATCTGATATCATGCCTGTGTACACTGCACTTGTTTTGCTGTATCGCTTGTTTTGATTTGGGGATCATCTGTTTGATGTGTAGGATTTAGTGGTAGATGAACTGTGGTTTGATGTTAAAGAAATGTTTATGGGACATTGTTTTGCAGGACTCTCCTGAAGTTCATGTTAATGCAGCAGAAACACTTTGTGCTACCACACGATTTGCTCCACCCGGGCTTTCTGCTAAAATTTCCAGCCCAAGGTAGCATGTAGTTTTTGTCTCTTGTTGAGGAGAAAATGTGCTTATAGTTCTGATATGGTTTTTCTGCTGATTCTATTAAGTTCCTATGGTTTCGTGTTTGCAGTTTTATAGGATGGCTTAACTTCCTATGGTTTTGTGTTTGCAGTTTTATAGGAAGGCTATTTCGTCACGCTTTGGAAGACTCACGACCAAAGTCTGTTCTGGTCAACTCATTGTCTGTTTGCATATCTTTGTTAGACCCCAAGAGGCAAACCTTGGGAATGTATCATACATACAACCGCCAAGTTACTCAGGGATCTACAGTAACTGCTAATCCTGAGACAATTGAAGGCATGCTAGAGAGCCTAAGTAAGGGCGCCTTCTTTTATGTTGTTGTTTTTTTAGTTTAAATAACACTTGCTTTCCCTGTATATTTTTTTAATTCATGTGTTTTTCTGTTGAATTTCCATAAACTATTTACTTTGGCCATCCTATTTTTTGTTAATTTTCCTAAAACTACAACAGGGAGGTTTTTGATCTCTCTCATAATGACACGGAGATGTAGGATATGACATAGAACAAGAACAAGGTGTCTTGGGATGTGAAAGGTTTTAAAAGTATTAGGAGTGTGTGGTAGTTTTGTTAGAGGATGTTGAATTGTTGTAGGCGATGCATGGGTATTTGTTGGCCTTAAGTAATGCTTTCCAAAATCATTTGTTTTAGCACCAGAAAGATGCTTTCCAGAAATATATGTGAGATTTGTTTTTCACATGATGCGTTTAATACTTTCAATGTCCTTTTTTGTGTGATCCTTTTGGAATTGAGAATGGGAATTTGTTGTTTCCTTTTCAATATACTGTGTTTGCACGTATTGTTAGAAAGCTAAGAAGATATATTTTGTTGAGATCCTGACTGGTCTTAAAGCAAATCAACCCATTCTAAAATGGACAATCAAAACGTGGGCTGAGGCCAAAACTTTAATGAGTATTGATTAGGACATTGCCGAATGCCAACCAGAGTAATGAGTTATGGTTCGGGTCTGGATCCGGGTTTCCGCCTCCCTTGTACATGATTACTGCAATGCAGGGGGGCGCCCTGTTGGCTTGAGGTGATGGTGGCTGACGACAAGTGAAGGCATAGAAGGTTTCATTACCAGCTTTTCTCATCGGTTTGCCATGGGAAAAGATGCTTGATATTGCAGGCATGTCGCAACAGCTTTCATCTCTCACAGTTCAGAAAGAGCTGATATTAGCTCTCAAATGGAGTTGGGTATGGACCCTGCACGCTGCAAAGCCTTGTTCTTTTAGTGGAATGCTAGCAGCATTACACTGTTGGGAGGAGGGAGTCTTAAACGAGATGTAAACTATTAATCCTCAGTAGCAGATTTGACTAATCTCTTCGTTGTTTTTTGGGAGAGAATCTCATGGCTCTATTCACAGCTGTTGAAGCTAGTAGAAATTTGAAAGATGGTGACCTAGTGAGCAATCGGTAGAGGCAATAGGGAATAAAGAGGCTGACTTGCTCAATTAATTATAACTCAAAGATGGGTAGCTCTAACTGGAGTAGGATGAAGAGGAGGGCTGAACTCAGTTTCCCATGAAGACGAGGATCTTACTTGGAGTTAGGGCTTAAATGAGGAGGACAAATAGCTTTGGGTGTAGTTCTTATTAATAAAATGAATGGCTTATGTATCTGTCTCCAAGAAACTGAATTCAAGCATTTGACAGACAATATTGCACATAGTTGATGGAAAAGGCCATATATAGAGTATTTTTATCTAGCTTCATCAGGTGCATCAAGGGGGATTTTGATTACATGGGATGATACGTTGTAGGAAAAAAGATGTGCAGAAGGGATTTCATAGCGGCTTGCTCATTCACAAATGTGGAAGATCAATCTGTATAAGCTTTTGTAGGGGTTTAGGGCCCTAGCTCAGGCTGAGATAGAAGATGCTAATGGGATGATGAGTTGGGGGGGATGTGCCATGGTGCATAGGGGGAGATGTTAATTTTTGTCAGATTTCCGTGTGAAATTAGGAGCTGCTTACTCCAGTTCAGCCATGTTGGAATTCTGTGAGTTCATCTTTGAGCAAAATCTCATCAATATTTCATTGGTAGGGGATACCTTCATATGGCTAATAATAGGGTCGTTTTCTTGAGTGGGAAGCTATGTCTCTGGGGGGTCCCAACAAAGAATTCCTAGACTTTACTTAGACCATTTTCCATAATCTCTGGGACTGTGGGCATTTTCAGAAGGGCAAGGACCTTGAGTTATATATGTATGTATGCCGACAGAATGCACATGTTGAGTTATAAAAAATTGTTTTGATTTGGTATGTTATGAAAACAAACAAGTTTGCTGTTTTGGTTGAGGGTGACAAGAACATGCACATAAGCATAGGGCAACAGACCTAGCATGTGGGTAGACAGTAGACTCTTGCCGGAAAACTTTACTTAGGGATGCATATGGGTTGTCAATGTTGTCTTTTACTTAAAAAAGTTATATTGATCTGGCAAAGATTTAAAATTCCATGGTAATTGAGTTATAAGTTTAAAATTACCTACAAGACAGAGACTGGCCATGGAGGACACTGAAGCTGCTGAGTTGATTGGCATCATAATATTGGACAAAAGGGAATTAAATTAGTCGGGATTCTAGTGTTAGGATTGGTACGGTGGTCCTGGGGGAGAGCATTATGTCTATTTAATTAGTTTTTTGAGTGCTTTGGTTGTTGTATGACAACCAAATATTGATCGGATTTTGTACTCAGGTGATTTACTCAAGCTTTTGGATGTTTCATCTGCGGAGAATGTCCTATTAACTACTTATGGCAAGTTACAACCACCTCTTGGAAAACATCGCTTAAAGGTATTATTTGAGATCCATTTTGGTTCAATACAAGCACGGGATATTTTATTGTCATTCCTCTATAATCATGGACTATCATGGTTTTTATCATCTTTGTTTGGGTGTTTTTAGATATCAGCAAAATCAGTATTACTTGTTGATCATATTCACGGATGCTGGTTAGCCATATTCAATCTTATGCTGTTTTCACTGGTCATGGAATTTTTCAGATCGTGGAGTTCATCTCGGTCTTGGTGACCGTCGGCAGTGAAGCTGCAGAAAAGGAATTAATTCGCCTTGGAGCTGTACAGAGAATTTTAGACTTGTTCTTTGAGTAAGTATTTTTTATAGGTATGTTGCTTATGAAGAGTGTTTGGATTTAAACCGTGTTCCTCTGCTTGTGAAGGTATCCGTACAATAACTTCCTGCATCATCACATAGAGAGCATACTAATGTCATGTTTGGAGAGCAAAAATGCTCCTCTTATTGATCATCTTCTTCAGGAGTGCAATCTTGTTGCGAGAATTCTTGAAGCTGAAAAAAATAATAAATTGGAAACTGATTCAAACAAGGTAGTCATCCATTCTATTATAATGATTTATGTCTCCATCTCAGTACATGCCTCATTTTCTTTTTCTGTTTTTGGCTGTATATATGGAAACATCATTTAATATTATGTTTCTAAATTCTCTTCTGCAGCCAACTGTCCCTGCTGAGGGTAGATCACCTCCAAGGATAGGGAATATTGGACACTTAACGCGTATATCTAACAAACTTGTTCAATTGGGGAATAGCAGCAGTGAGATTCAGGCATATTTGCAGGTGTATTCCTAAGTCTTGAATAGATGTCATTGCCGTTGTCTTTGTTGATGTATTTATATTGTGACTTCTTATTGTTATCTGGTTCAATATGATGGCTCTTTGGGCCTTAAAGTTTGTTAGTCTGCAATTTTTGTTGTTCCAACTGTCTGTATAAGATCTATGATTGAGATATGGTAGAATTTGTCAAAAGTCCTTGACAGTTACATTTTTTCATCTGTTGGTTCCATCACGGGCATGCACTTTGAATGTAATTAGTATTCGCCCTTTTGTCATTTCATCAAGACTCATTCTTTCAGAGGTGTTTCTTTTGACAGGAGAATGGTGAATGGAATGAGTGGTACACAAATGTTCTATCAAAGCAGAATGCGGTGGAAAATGTCTATCAGTGGGCCTGTGGGTATGTTTCCTTCATGCTTGCAAAAAGGAAATTTGTAAAGAAAAAATGGGCGTGGCATCTATTTGACAATTGGTTTTCTGGTTATTAGACGTAGTTTACATGTTGCTTTGCTCACGTTTTTGGCTGTTGTGATGGAATATTGCTTATTTACGGCTACTGCTGTTAATGTGTGAGCAAGTCACAGGCATGGGTCAGATCCTCAAAGAACTTATTTAACCTTGGATATTTCATGCTTATCCTTTCATCCCTCAAGGACCTGGATATCAAATTGAGAAATTGAGCTGGTCATAATCATATCTACTGAAAATGTGACTTATTCTTATCATTTCGTTTTCACCCTGCATGTTTTGATCCTTATCATGATTCAATCATTTTTAACAGGCGACCAACAGCACTTCATGATCGGACTAGGGATAGTGATGATGACGATTACCAAGATAGAGACTATGATGTTGCAGCCCTAGCGAATAACTTAAGCCAGGCTTTTCGATATGGAATTTACAGTAATGAGGACATTGATGAGGTGCCTTTAAAACTTCAAATAGTTCCTGTTTAGTTCTTTGTAATCTTTGTAGATGATAAAAAAAGTATGTTATCTTTTTAGCATGATGGCACTTAGAAGGGTGGGCGGGCATTTGCCATAATGTCAGGAGTAAATCAAGTTAGCAACCCAGACTGATTTGACAAATAAATTACAGATTCTATATTAGATCATTTTTTTTTTAAATATACGTAAACGATTTTTATTTATTTATAAAAAAAAAAACAATAATCTAAGCTCTAATTAAGAGCTCTCCTTATTTTCGAACATCCGGTCATTACGCTTGTGCCATAAGCACCATAGAATACAAAGAGGAATCATCTTCCACACAACTATGATTTGTGGAATACTGCCTAGATTTGTCCAACCGGCCAGAAGTTCAACCACAATGACAGGCATAACCCAGGCTATCTCTAACCGCCTGAATACATCTTCCCATAACGCTCTAGCAACCTCACAATGTTGTAGAAGATGATCCATAGTCTCCACGTTTTTTGCACATATAGCACCTGTCGACTATAATCACCCTGCGTTTCGGTAGGTTATCCGTCATCAAAATATTTCCCAGAGACGTTGTCCAAGCAAAGAACGCCACTTTAGGAGGCACCTTATTTCTCCAGATCCTTCTCCGTGGAAAGTAATTATTCTACAATTGTGTGAGAGAATTATAGAAAGAGTTTGTTTATTTATCAAAAAAAAAAAATTATAGAAAGAGCAAACTGAGAATGTACCTTTTCCGGTAGGTACCGCCACAACGTGTTAGAGCCTTGAGGGCTTGGATGAATGGAGTACAAGAGTCTAAAGAAATCCTCAAAATTGTCAACTTCCCAATCTTGGGCTGCCTTGGCAAAGCTCACATTCCAATGGACTAGGTCACCAGCAATCCCCATGAGATTAGCCACTAAAGCTTCTTTCTCACATGCAATCCTGAAAATTGAAGGGTATGAGTCCTTGAGGGCGTTATCTCCACACCATAGGTCATACCAGGACTAGAGCCATTTCCTAGTAGAAGTCTAACATGCTTCCAGACTCCCACCCATATGCCCCCCATGTACCTCCCTAGTGCTCCACCCACCCTACAAGCCTCCATACTTGAAGTCAATCACCGACTTCCATAAAGCTTCCGGCTCCATATTGTCCTGCCACAACCATTTACCAAGAAGGGCCCGATTGAAAACCTTCAATTTCTAATACCCAGCCCACTAGATGAGATTGACGAGCATACCTTATCCCACTTTACCAGATGGAATTTGAATTCATCCCCCAGGCCACGCCAAAGGAAATCACGATGGAGTTTCTCATTACGAGTGCTCTAGTCAGAAACAAACTGATACAAACTTTTTTCTATCTTTGTTGTTTTTTCTCTTCTCCTAACATAAATAGACAATCTCAATTTGTTGTCCCAAGACTATATACAAACTTAATAACCTTGGGTAATCTAGATCCCTGGTATGTGGTCTTTTATTTAATTAACTGGAGTCCTTGGATTCTACTGTTGATGCTAGGTTTAAATGAGCCTCTTCTATTTTGGGATGGGGACATTATATTCAATTATTACAATGACAGTGATATGCCTCTAGTGTTATTTTTCTTGGTTTGGAAGTTCATGGTGTATAGCACTTGCATTCTTTAGAATTTGTTGTAAAACTACTAGCAACTGCTTGTCTGATTGACTTGGACTCTTAGAGAATATGGTCAAAGCACTGTCATGACGATTGTTTATCCAACTAGATTGCCTACTTTTGCTTCAAGTCCAACTTGTGTTACTTACTGGGATGGAGTTCATTAAGACCAACTTGATTCAACAATTGAGTACTGTCTTTTTATTGGGCAATCTTTATATACTTTCAATTCTTATATAGTCATGGAAGCAGTCTATGCTATGCGTGACTTCACAGTCTACTGATCTTAATTTAATCTTTTACTCAGTTTTTTTGTTTATCAAAACAATCTTACTCAGTCTTCTTGTTATTCATGCTACCATGAGCACCAACATTGTGATTATTACCATGTCCTGTTACTGTTTGTTTGTTAGATAATTATTCATTGACTTGGGTAACTTCTTGTTCATACGTTTCAGGCTCATGGCTCACTTGAACGAGATGATGAGGTATGGAATACGTTACAAACTTTTTGGTATGAGTCGACTGTAGGAAGCTGGATCCTTCAAATACAGTTAACTGGGGTTATCCTTGCAACAATCCAAATATATTCCATCCAGTAGAAATATAGAACCAAATGGTTATTTGTGTTGAATTTGTCTGTTGAGCACTATGGTTTTTTATTGGCCTCGTTGGCTAATTTGGAAATGACCTTAGGTCTCCCGCTACTTGAGTTTTCAGCCAAGAAGTTTGGTTAGTCATCAGTAAAATTTTTTTTTGATAAATAAACAAATTTTATTGATCAATGGCAAAGCCAGTATTACATCTCTAACACCCTAACTAGGTAGGCACATTAGCTACAAGAAAATCATGCATGGCCATGCCATTAAAATCCACCGCAATCGCCCAATTACAAAGTGTTCTAAAAAATAAAAGTTTAAACTCCTCCACTGATCTTTCCTGGTCCTCGAATGTCCTCGCGTTTCGCTCCTGCCATACGCACCACATAATGCATAGTGGGATCATCTTCCATGTAGCTTTAATTGGTTTGCTGCCCCTTATATTTGACCAACTGGCCAGCGCCGCCACCACGGTATTAGGCATTACCCAAGCTATATCCAGACGCGAGAAAACCTCATTCCAGAGAACCCTTACCGTATCACAGTGTAGAAGGAGATGATCCACTGACTCACCCCCTCTTTTGCACATGCAACACCAGTCTGCGATAATGATCCTTCTTTTCCTCAGATTATCTGTAATAAGTATCTTTCCCAGAGAGGCAGTCCAAACAAAGAAAGATACTTTAGGAGGAGCCTTGTTTCTCCATATTTTTCTCCATGGGCATAGGGTGGTGGGCCCATGGTTGAGAGCCTTATAGAAAGATCGCACTGAAAAGTTACCTTTATCTGTTAGGGACCACCACAACATATCCTCTTGCTGGCTATTTGGTCTTATGGAATATATGAGGGAATAGAAGTCTGCAAAGATACTTAGTTCCCAGTCTTGTGCAGGCCTACTGAAATTAATGTTCCAAAGGCTTTGACCCCCCGCCATCACCATAACATCTGCCACTGAATCTTCCTTGTCTCTAGCCAACTGGAACAGTGACGGGTACAAGTCTTTCAAAGTCCTGCTGGCACACCACACATCTCGCCAAAACTTGATCCTTAACCCCATGCCCACTCGAAGCTTTACATGACGGTTAAAAACCTCCCATCCTCTTCTTATATGTTTCCATAACCCCACTCCATAGGCTCCCCTTACTTCTCTAGTACACCACTCCCCCCATAATCCACCGTACTTCTTCACAACTACCAATTTCCAAAGCGAGTCATGTTCCTTGGCAAATCTCCACAGTCATTTACCTAAAAGCGCACGGTTGAAGGTCTTTAGATTTCTAACCCCTAAGCCTCCCCCTGAAATAGGGCAGCACACCTGTTTCCACTTAACTAAATGGAACTTGAACTCCTCTCCCAAGCCCCCCCATAAGAAGTCACGTTGGAGCTTCTCGATACGAACTGCCACACTTGCTGGAATTGGAAAAAGGGATAAGAAATAAGTAGGTAAATTAGAGAGTGTACTCTTTATCAGTGTTATCCTACCTCCTTTTGACAGGTACATCCTTTTCCACCCAGCCAATCTCCGCTCTGTTTTTTCAATTACTGAATCCCAAACCGCGAGCGCCCTCGAGGCACTCCCTAAAGGAAGTCCCAAGTAAGTCATAGGGAATGAAGATATTTTACAGCCCATCGTTCTCGCAAGATAGCGAATATTGGATACATCCCCAATTGGCACCAACTCTGATTTTTCCAAATTCATCTTTAACCCGGAGACCGCCTCGAAACAGAAGAGTAGGGACTTTAGCACTCGCATCTGGCTTTGCTTGGCTTCACACATTATAAGTGTATCATCTGCAAACAGGAGATGAGAAATGGTAATATAGCCCCTATCCGAGTTACCAATTGGGAAACCTTCTAAGAGACCATTTTCAACCAAAACCGTTAGCATCCTACTTAATGCCTCCATGACTATGACGAACAATAGGGGTGATAACGGATCCCCTTGTTGCAATCCACGAGAGCTTTGGAAAAAACCAGAAGAGACTCCATTTATCAACACAGAATATTTTACCGTAGATATACACCAGTGTATCCACGCCCTCCACCTTTCCCCAAAACCACATCTCCTTAGCATATGTAAAAGGAAATTCTAGTTAATATGATCATAAGCCTTTTCCATATCTAGTTTACACATGATTCCCGACTTTCCATCCTTCAGCCTACTATCAAGGCATTCATTGGCAATTAACACTGCATCCAATATCTGTCTACCTTTTACGAAGGCGTTTTGGGGTTTTGTGACAAGCTTCCCGATAACCTCACTCAATCTGTTTGCAAGTACTTTCGAAATTATCTTGTACAACCCATTCACTAAACTGATAGGCCGAAACTCCTTTAAATCCATAGCCCCTACCTTCTTAGGTATCAGAGCGAGAAAAGTAGTGTTTAGGCTTTTCTCAAATTTTCCAGCGATGAAAAGTTCTTGAAAAACCTTCATAAGTTCCTCCTTTAACACTTCCCAACAATCTTGAAAAAAACCCATAGAGAAACCATCTGGTCCTGGAGCTTTATCCCTGGCCATCTTCCTCACCACCTCAAAAACCTCTATCTCCTCAAACTCCCTTTCCAAACGGATTACGTCATTTGGCCCAATAATGTCAAATTCCATCCCATCCACTAACAGCTTCTCAATATTATTATTTCTCCTATGAGAATTTGCAATTCTGTGGAAGAAACTAGTGCTAGGATCACCTTCCCTCAACCACAATGCCCTTGACTTTTGCCGCCAAGACATCTCTTCTAACAGGATCAGCCTTTCAATCTCAGTGACCAGCTCTGTTCTCCTGACTTGTTCTTCCTGAGTGAGTGTACGTACCTCTTGGAGCCTTTCAATCTCCTGGAGTTCCAACAGCTTAGCTTTCTTGTTAATTCCCACATTTCCAAAAGACTCCAAGTTCCACTCTTTTAGGTCTCTTTTTAGGGCTTTCAATTTACCTGCGAAGATGAAACTGGGAGTACCTTGAATTTGATAGGAGGACCACCACCGTTTGACCCTCTCCACGAACCCTTCTGATTTTAACCACATATTTTCAAACTTAAACGGCCGGCGACCATTATGAACTCCTCCACAGTCAATCAGAATAGGCCAATGGTCGGACCCAATGCGGGGCATACGTATTTGCCAAACATCTGGGAAATGGCTTTCCCAATTTGGAGATATTAAGAACCGATCCAATCTAGACCAGGACTGATTATTTGACCAAGTCGCACTGCCCCAAGCAAGTGGTAAATCCACCAAGTTCAGATCAAAAATAAACTCCGAGAATTCCTCCATTGCTGGTCTCAATCTTCTGGAACCTGACACTTCACTCGGAAATCTTACCACGTTGAAGTCTCCCCCTATACACCATGGAAGTCCCCACCAGGATTGGATCCCTGCTAATTCTTCCCACAAAAGTTTTCTTGCTGGATCAAGGTTGGGACCATAGACACCTGCAAAAGTCCATAGGAAGTTATCGGAGACACACTTAAACGAGCATGCTACCGAATATTGCCCTATACAATCATCCACTTTCTCGACCACCCTTTTGTCCCACATAACCACTACCCCTCCTGATGCCCCATTTGAAGCCAAGAATGACCAATCTACATGACTTCCACTCCAAAGGCTCCTGACCATTTTCCTATCAATCATCTTTAGCTTCATCTCTTGTAAGCATACAATGTCCACCTTCCATTCTCGGAGTAGATTCCTAACCCGTAAGCGCTTATTTACCTCATTAAGCCCACGGACGTTCCACGACACAATTTTCGGCTTCATTGAGGAACGGACAGCCCCTTCCCTTTCCCCCTTCCCCTACTAGTGCTACTCTCTGTGTTCATCGACCAGTTCAATCTTTTGAGCTCCCGTTGCTTCTTTGATTCGCCTTTAGGTTTTTGATTGTGACCCTCTTCGATTGCTGTGAACAGCGCCATAAATTGTTCCTCGTATCCCTCACAATCAATCCCCACCAGTTTTTGAATCTCCCTCACCTTATGGAAGACCCAATCTGACATATGTGGTTGCACTGGTGATCGAAAGTTTAAAGGCACCGGTTCATCCACCCTACTTATCTGAAAGCCCATAGGTTCATCTTCTGCTGGTATGTCGTCCAAGCCTAACTGTCCACACACATCAGGGAAGGTGAGCCCTTCAGTGTCCTCGTCCGTCCCCTGCCTTAAATCCTCATAACCCTCCTCCCCTTCCTCCACAGCCACCAATGATGCTAGGCTTCGTGACTTCAACTTATCACTTAGAGCCGCCGGGAGCTCGTCGGCGGTCTCCAATATCACCGTCGGTGAGTTCTGTGTCATCACCGACCCATTCTCCGCAGCCGGCTGTCTCGGAGTAAGGTTAGCCGGATCAAGGAAACCCGGGTCCAAACCACCCAGAAACGTATCTGGGACTTCAGAGAAAGACCTGTTGGGCTGAGGGTCTTGTTGAGCTGTTGGGCTAAAGCATCCCAAACCCATCTCCAGGCCCTCTTCTTGCTGGAAAGGGACCATCCCTGAGTTGGGCCCAGCTAGATATGTTTCATTTAAACCAGCCCTTTGAAACTCCACCCTCTCTTCCTCCCATCTCCTTCCTTTGTCCTTAACCAGCCCGACATATTTTCTGACCTCCTCCATCTCCTTCTGCAACTTCCTCAACTGACCCTGTAGCTCCAACAGACGTTTACTGGACACTCACGTCTCCTGTCCCACTAGCCTGCCAAACTCTGCATTTCTTGTATGGCGTGGGGCTCGACGTTCCATACTAGCGACATGGTTTGTACCTCCGGCAGTGAGTACTTCCTTGAAAGTTCTGTCTACCGTATTTGCAGCCCATGCCACTCTATTGTTCTGCCCTCCTCCGCTTGTCTCATACCCATTTCCTCTGATCTGCACCAACTCTAGAGCCATCTTCCTCACTTTCCTCCATCCCCATCCATCTTCACCTTCTGGAAAACAGAGTAGGCGGGTTCGTCCTTCCTTCCCATATTCAGCTATCGATAGGTATCGTCCACGCCTATTCGAACATCGTTGAGCAACAAAACTACGATATCCTTCTCTGATAACCGAATACACCTCCTTCTTTCCCCCCTTCAAGCAATCATCCAACACTTTTACTATCCATAGAGTTGTATTCCGTCCCACCAGAAGTTCGTACCTCTCCTTCCAGCCATGTTCTACAAAACGTAGGTTATTTCCTTCCTTTGTGAGAGTAAGCAGCTTGGACTCAACAACCACTTCACGTGAAACTGCCATTACACCCTCAAAAACTTTTGCTTATTGACAATCTTAACAACAGGCATAAATCCGGCGAAAAAACTGTCTGTCTGCCCTCACAAGTTCAACCTCGCAGCACTGTTCCGGCAAAATTCCGGCGAGACGCAGCACTGTTCCGATTGCCCAGAAAATTCCGGCGAAGACACAGCACTCTCCTCTTTCTCTGGAAGCGTTCGATGACAGGAATGATGCCCTCTAAATAATAATTCTGAACAGGTTACCGGAAAAAACACGTTCTGTTTCAGAACCTGATTTTCAGGTGTTTCCGGCAAGATCTGAGCAGCCTAGGTGGAGTTCCGGCGTGCTTTGTGATGGTTTCCGACTTCAGAGCATGCCGGCCAGAGGCCATTTTGATCCCACTGCCATTTCAGATCTCGGAAAAAGGAAAAAAACCAGTCGCCGGAGAATGGTCGACGTCGAAGGGCAGGGAAGGAGTCGCCTGAACCTGTCGCACCTTTCTGTGTGGTTACTCGACGCCGGTGAACACCACCGAGATCACTGGTGCGAAAAGCCAGAAAATACAAAATACCCAGGTCGCCGGAAGGAAAACCGGCACCGGATACCCCTCAAAGACGTCGCCTGAGTCCGCCGGTCCAAGCTATGCCGGCCAAATCTCGCTGCAGTGGTCAGGTGTCGTCGTCAACTCATCGCTCCGTTACGGTGAACAGTAGATCTCGCATCGTCCAGAATCCTAAGCCTAATCTTATTTTAAACTTTGCAAAGTATTATATAACATTATTTCCTAAACATTTCTTATAATCATGTCTTGCATTCTAATTGCCTGTTTTATGTTCTTTCTAGATTGTTTTAGTCAAAAGTTGACCTGTTGGCTTGAGTTTCTATATGTTCAAATTATTACTTGAGGATTCTCCCTCATCTCTCGGTTAAACGACTATGCAAGCCATGTGCCACAGCTTAGTTTCTAGTTTCTTCTATTTTTGTTCAAACGAAGTAGTCTGCTATTGGTACATTGCTGAGTTTTTTTTACGTGATGTGATTTACTATCATATATTTCGGAGATACTAAATTCATGTAATACCAATGTAATCAGAGGCGAGGTATACAGCAAAAGTCGAAGGCTGTTGGTGGTGATGGTGGAACTACCAGCACTTCTTCTGATCAAAATCAGCAGATGAGAACAAGCAGCCAACAGATTTTGCAAACTCTAGAATCTCGTAGCTCTGTTGTAAATAGTGTAAATGCGAATGAGCGGTCCCCAGAGCAACCACCCCCTGCAGTTGATATGGCAAGTCTTATGTCTCAGGTCCTGCAAACTCCTGCTTTGAATGGTTTGTTGGCTGGTGTTTCAGAGCAAACTGGGGTTGGCTCTCCTGATTTTTTGAGAAATACACTGCAACAGCTCACTCAGAGCCCACAGATGAGGAATGCAGTTGGTCAAATTGTTCAACAGGTTGATAGCCAAGATCTTGGAAACATGTTTGCAGGGCTCGGAAGAGGCCAGGGTGGTGGCCTTGATTTGTCTAGAATGTTCCAACAGATGATGCCGATTGTATCCCAAGCCCTCAGTGGTGGGTCAACCCCCCCTCAGCTTTTTCCTCCCATGCAAGCCGAACCCCAATCACAGTATAATGAGCTGAATCTGAGCAGTGATGACAAACAACATGAACAAAACTTACAGGTTTGCATACGCACACATCCATAAAGGATTTTTATTTGTTGTTTCTTTTGCTTTTTAGCATCTGTTAATCCTTGTGGGCTCTTAGTCAAATCTACCAATGGTGCTTTTATTGGAAGAGGTAAATCTTTTTGCCATGGCTTTGCCAAGAAACTCTACTGAAATACCTTGATGCTTTTGATACTGTTGCCTCATCAAACTGCTTCATGTTGTTGTTGGACTTTTTTTGAACTTTTGAGCACTTTCGTTGACAAACTAAGTTTTGGAAACTAAATATATGAATTTTTTTGTTAAAATGGAAAGTCTGTAGAGGTTATACTATATGAACATCGCCTCTGATAGTTGATTATGCAGTTCTGGGACTATTTTTGTCGCGATTGGTATCTTGTGGGATCTGGTGCTTGATAGTAAATCGTGTCCTTTGTTGGCTATAAAAAATACACTTAATATTCTCCTCCTTTTCGTCAATTTGGAGCGTTTGTTACCATAACTGCGAGTTATATGAAACTAATACTTCTCTGTCTGGGCAGATAATTGATCTCTCTTAAACGTTACACTTTTGTTTTGTGTTACTACCATCTTCTGTTGTAATTTTTTCTTCATCTGTTTTGTTTTTCAGACCAATCTCCAACAACTGGCTCAGCAGATTGAACAACTGAATCCACCTGAAAATATTTTCCATTCTGTAGTCGAAAATGCAATTATGTTATCTGGCAGCAGAGGTGGTTCTGAAGAGCTTGTTGATGAACTGTGTGGCAATGAAGGTCTTGCTAATGTAAGCGTCCACATGTTATGAATTCTTATTCTGTGTCGTGAATGCAGTCTGTTTTATAACTGATTGAACTGAGTGCAAGACATTTCATTTGACTGCTTCAAAAGTTCAGAGTTTTTATGGTTTGCATGATGTTCACGGACACGCTATATTTATGTTGGCTCGTGCAGGAATATATGGAGATGTTACGACGAGACATTCATCGACGACTTCAGGGTGAGTCTGGGCAGGATAACTGCTAAATAGAGCCCCGAAGACCAAGTGGGCAATGTTTGTGAGACTGAGTTCATCATTATGAGCATTATGATGTGGTTAGGTTTGCTACTTATTATTCACCTTGCCAGGGCTTTCCAGTCTGTTTTACAGTTACTCATTGTCCTTGTACATTGTAGGTTTGCGGCATGTCTTGCTGTTAAGTTATAGTTGGTATGCATGTTACAGGCCCACTTCTTGTCTGATTCACAGTGTATAAAATTATTCTCAGAAATGATTTATGATCCATTGCAACTATGCGTGTCTACATTTTGCCAAAACTGATTCGGCCTCAAGATAATATTATTTATTTTGGGTGCATTAATGCAACCTAGGGCTGTACAAAATATTGAAAAACCGATCGGGACCGACTCAGACCAGCTGCTAGAGATTAGAACCGGCGTAGAACCGGTTGGTGCATGGTGAAATTTATTCAAAACCAATGTCCAGCGGTTCGATCCCAGTTTGAGCCTGGGCTGGACTGCTGAATTGACCATTTGAAAAAAATATGAAAGGAATGGCGCCGTTTTAACTTTAGGGTTTACACAGTGCACACTCCTCTTCTTCCTTTTCATTTCTTTTTTCACTTTTAGTTTCACAATTCTCAAGGTTTGCCACCTCTCTCTCTCTAATCTCACCGAGTCATGGCATCGTTTTAACTTTAGGGTTTGCAAGGTGCACGCTCATCTTCTTCCTCCTCGTTTATTTTTTCACTTCTAGTTTCACAATTCTCAAGTTTTGCCATCTCTCTCTCTCTCTCTAAAATCTCACCGAGTCATTACAGTTTCATCACACTCTCTCTCTCTCTCTCTCTCACGGTGCATGCAGCCACCGAAGATGCCGACGAACTGATTGGAGTTAAGTCGAGATTGATGATGACGGTTTCCTCCCCCTTCACCGACCAGTTTCGATTGAGATTTACTTCACTTTAGGGTATTGGTGAGGTTTTGATTTTGGACAAAAAATTGTACCGATATGTCGGTTTTCACCCCTAATGTAATCTTGCCAGCAGCTGCTTAGTATGATGTCGGAGTAGATTGCACTCTTTTTGTTTTTTCATGTTATATTTCGTGAATTTTTGAAAATTGGATTGCAAATTATGATGATAGTTTAATACTAAAACAATTTGTAATTTTTGGCTCTAATTTAGCTCGAAAGCAGAATTTATTTTTCAAGTGACAGACACTTGGCATTGAGGATTAACACTTGGCGAGCAAGGCATGATTTGATTAAAACTTATTTTTTAAAAAAAAAACATGGTTTGGTACAAACCGGTTTTGAGAATGCTGTAGTAGTTATTTTATGGGGAGAAAAAATGCACTAACAGTAATTCTGTATGCATTAAAACTCTACTAACCACTGGGATTAGCGTTTCCTCTAATTACAAATGGAATCATGTGATTGAATTGATTGGTTGGTTGCTTTCAATAATTCACTTAGCTACGACAGCTGTGCGCTGTGTAACATGTTCAATATCCTATCCTACATGGCTGGTTGGAACATATCTACTTGATTTGCCCACCGATTGCGGAGGGATGGTTCCTGCGAACCAACAAATTAACACACCTAAGTACTATACCATGATACCAGACAGATCCTCATGTACCTTCTTCTAATTAGGCTCTTATTGTTTGAATTTCGGACCCCGTAACAATACATATTATTATTAATATATCCTTTTATTTGCCGCGTTTTAGGTCGTTATATTTCCTGAATTTAATGATACTAAATTACTCACCTAACAAAGTCTTCGTCCATGTTATAAAGACGTGATTATTGACTGTGGGGACGCCCATCATCAACATATACGAGGACCCCAATTAATTTTAATTTTTTTTTATGTATGTGTTGGAAAAATGTGGGACTTTTTCTTTTTATTTTTAAGAAAAAAAAAACCCAGAAAAAAGAAAGAAAGAAAATGATTTGTCATTCACCTCTTCCCTATATGGATTGGTTCGTAGTTGAGTGTGAATTAGATTTGCTTTTGTCCTTTGCTTTTCGACAACCGGAGAATACTCCATTATTTGCTGTTTATATATTTTGCTTTTCACAAAAATATAATCATTTTCTGCTACATATAAATAATTGTGGGAATATTGTCTTGTAGAGGCAGATCTTCGACGAATCGACGACGGTGGCATTCAAAATACTTGTCTGGCTAACCAAACGCTGAAATTAAATATATAGTTTTATTTTCCTTTCAATTATTCTTTACCAAAAATATTAATTCTTGCTTTAATTCACAAAACAAACGCTGGATAAACTTGACAATAGTTGCGGCACCTCCATGCTTTATATATTAATTATTTTTCATGCATAGGTCTATGTTTATATAAAGTGTGATGCAAGAAATTAAGTATCGAGGGGTCGAATGGGACTCTAGTATTACTCGAGATTAACTTAAAAATAAAATATTACGTACAGTCGTACGTAGAGTGTGTAAGTATTACACAATCGTTTTGAAAAATAATGAAATCTAATATTAAAAAATTAATTTTTTTTATTTATATAGATTTCATGTTTATTTATTTTTTTAAATGAATTGCATGGTGTGATGTCAAATATCATTTCTCTTTTTAACTTAATGATTTTCTTGATATGGTGAGTTGAAAATTCGTACTAAAACGTAAAACGTGACATCTTGGACGTTTCACTTAAGTTGGTAATGCTGTATATATATCGAGAATGCCAACCGGCTATTTTTTATTTTTTAGTTACATTTTCAAAATTAAACAAGTTGAAGATATTAGAAAAAAAAAATGGTTCGGATCTAGAGCTGCAAACGAATCGAGTCAAGCCGAGTTCGAACAGGGGTTCTCGAGCTCGATAACCATATATACGTGCTTGAACTCGACTCGAGCTCGACAAAATTTACAAAAGTCTGATCGAACTCGAATCGCATAACATGAATCAGGATTGAACTCGACTCGAACTCGTATAAGATAGATAAACGAATTGATACGAGCTCGAGCTACTCGAGCTCGAGTTAGACTTAAATATTGTGTTTTTGTTGAAACCCAATGCCCAAACCGGAAGGCAGCCTCTCTTAGCCCCATCAGAGAAGCATGCAGCAACAAAAGAGAGTAAATAATGCAAAAATTAATCGCAACAGAGAAAATCCAGAGCTTCAACATAGAGATTGAAAACCAAGGGAGAAACATTGCAAAACGAGATGCAAATAAAAATAGCACCAACAAATTGCAGAAACAGTGACAAATTGACAATGAACCACTCGGAGAAGACCCACAACTATTAACCCCCAACATTTCCCTGCCCATCCGATTGCAATTCTTTTAAATGGGAATAAGAGGAGGGGGAGGGGCTGGCTGACCGAGACAAGGGGTTAATGCTCGACGAACGTGTGGATAAGCTAGACCGACGGCAACAGGCGATTAGAGACAACGGGAGGAACAGCCACGTTGTGCAGTGGTGGTGGCGATGGGGGCGGCGGGAGCAGCTCACGGGTAGTGGCAGCACTGCTAGGGAGAAGTGAGAAAAAATAAAAATGGAAGAAGGGAGATGGAGATGTCGGGCAGCGCAGAGAGGGGGAGGGGAAAATAAAATGGGAGGCACGATCACGCTGTGTTATGCTGGTGACGATGGGGGCGGTGGCAGCAGCTCACGGCTGGTAGCAGCACTAGCAGGTAGAAGAGAAGAAAAAATGAAAATGGAGGTGTCCTGGAGACGTCGTGCGGCGCAGAGAGCAGAAGGAGATTAAGATGAATCATGAAGTAGGTTAAGTATTTCAAGCCCCAAAACGACGTAGTTTTGGGTGGGGTTTAGAGGGCTGAACTCCATCACACGGGCTGGGCCCTTCATATTACCAAATACTAATATCTTGGTTGAGAAATAAATAATATTAAAAATATGTTTAAATTTATCAATTTGAATATAATGTTTTCTGTTTTTTTTCAAATAAATACCAAATGTTGATAAAAATATAGAAATACAATCTGAACAAAATAAATTTTAATATTGTGCAATATTTTATTTGCTTATATTTTAAGTTACTTATATATTATTTTTTCTTTTATTAATGATTTTGATTTAATGATTCTTTAAATATATAATTTTGAAATGTAAATATTTTTTTCTTGTGGGATAAAATTAATCGTTTAATAATAATAAGTTGAAATGTTATATTTTAAAATTAAAACATTATATTCTTATTCTATAAATACGTAGTATACAACATGCATATTCGACTTTAACTATTAAAAGTAATAATAATAGGTGAGATAGTATGATTATAAATTTCCATAATGAATTATATTATAATTTCATATTAATTTTAAAATATAATATTTTATTATTAATATTTTACTTTCAAAGTGTGAGAATGTAAAATAAAAGATGGAGATCGGTCCTAATGACACCAAAGGCATATGGTGGATTAAATTCATTTTGGAAAAATAGATTAATATGTGTTTACTGTGTTTAACTTTCAAGAAAATAAAAGATCAAAAGACCCTAATAGGATTACATGATTTCATCATGAGTATTTATGCCTAGTTAGCATAATTCCAACTTTCCAAAATGGATGAATGGAGTTCGAACCCCCTACCCCAAACTAAAAAAAAAAAAAAAACTCTAGCCGTATAGATATAAGTTGTAAGTTATAACCCTAGCCTTATTTTATCTATACACGTGTGACATGTTTGATGTTTTACTTGATATGAGTCGCACACATATTAAAATATAAATCTATCAAATATCAATGTAACATTGATTTATTGTCACATTCCAATACATATGGCATCAAGAATACCTAATACATTAAAGTAATATTAAAAAATTACATAATAAAGCTATTAATTTAATATTAAAGTATTCAATTATCCTTGATATAATATTAAATATAACCAAATAATTAAAACAGGATTAGTTAAGAAAGTATCACAATCAATTAGAGTTGTTTATTTTTATAAACATTTTATATTTGACTCAATAATTCTTTTATGAACTTATTGTAAAATAATCAAACATATTACTTATACATAAACTTAAAATAATAACATATATTACTCTTATACAAAGTATCAAAAATAATATATATAGCATATAAAATATATATAATAAAAGAATATATATGTAAGTATATATATAAATATATATATATTACGAGTATTGTGACGAGTTCAAAACGAGTCGAGTCGAGTTTATACGAATATTGTTCACGAGCCTAAACCGAATCGAGTCGAGATTATACGAGTTTTGCTCGTTTAATATTCGAACAAATATTAGTATTTACGAACAACTCATTTATTAAATGAACCGAGTCCGAATCGAGTTTATACGAATCGATCTCAAATTGTTCACGAGCGGCTCTGTTCGTTTGCAGCCCTATTCGGATCCATATGTTTTGGAGGAGTCGAGGAAATAATTGACTTAAAAAAGGTATTATCATACAATCCCATTATAGGATTACGATAATACACTTTTATCTACAGTGCTTGCCGTAATAACAGTCCAATGTAATTACATTTCTCTGGATTTATATTGCAATATAGGTCCCCAGTTATTTAGGCTCTATTTAGATATTAAGAATATCTTTTTATGATTTGTGAATAATAACAAACATAATTATGAAATAATAGTAAATAATTTATAAATAGTAATAAGGTATTATGAAAATATTTGTGTTCTCAATTAGACTCTTAGGTTACGTTTGAATGTTTAAGTGATTTTAAATGATTTGTGAATAGTAATATCTTGTGAATTTCATTAAGATGTGTTTAAATGTAAATAAGTTGTAATATATATTTGAATACATGAAATAGGTTGAGATGATTTAAATTTTTTAAAGAAACTTGAAAGGTAAAAAATTATCTCGATAATTAATTTGAAATGAATTGATAATTGATTTGAGATAAATTAAGATATGGTTGATATCAAAACATAGCTTAAACTCATAGTTTCGGCTCGAGGTTTCGAACGTCTGATTATCCATTTATAGCAATTGCACGTATAAAGAACTGCCAATCTGTTATTTAAAAAAAAAAAAAAAAAAAAAATTATATCCACCTTCCTTTCAATATATGTTTTTTACATGACATCAATATAAACTATAAAGGATGGGTGAAATCAATAAATAGCTTTTCAATTATTTAATATCCGACGATGACAAGTTGACAACTATATGAAGAAGCCTGTGGGCGAGTGCACTTAAAAGTATCAGTTGACAGCAGAAAAGAAGACAGTTATGCAAGATCGTGAACAGTTCTAAAGCCTTTAAGGTTGAGTTTGAATGTTGGGTTGGGTTGAATTGAGTTGAGTTGAGTTGAATAAAATATTGTTAAAATATTAATTTTAAATAAAATAAATGTATTAGAATTTAAATTTTAAATATTATAAATGTATTGAGATTTGAAAAAGGTGTAATGATGAGATAAAGTGAGTTGAGAGGAGTTGAGAGAAGTTGGTTTTCCATAATTGTTTGGCCGCGTCCTTGTTTGACCAACCCCTCTCCCCCTTCCCCGCAATAAAAAAAGTGATTATCACTGACATTAACCTACGAATATATATATATATATATATATGAAACTCACATGCAAATACTACCTAAATTCATCTCTATATTCTAAGAGAGTAATACCATATTATGTCTCTGATGGAAACCCGAGTTGGCGAGTCCCAATGCATTATTAGTATTGGTTTTTTGATCGGCCGGTGCGTTTAACTATGTCCGGCCATTTCCCCCATTCACATGACTTTTCTCTTTTCTGTGAATTCCCAACGTCGAACATTAACAATGCTATAATTTGCATCTTGTGTAACCTTGTTCAATGCTATCTATAATTTCCAAAATATTAACCCTCTCTCAAAATGGGCTTAATTAGCAACTCCACCACATGCCATGCATCTTCAAACTCATCCCCAATGCGGCCCTTTCCCGACCCTATAAATGCGTATATATTTTTGTACACAACAAACAATATTGGCGTGGGCAGAAATAAAAGACATGAACACAATAACAAAGTGAGAGGGGTCCTGCGCGTTAAAACTCGTCACATGCGTTATTCCCTCTTTCTTTTGCGTCCAAACAAAACAAAACCAAAGCAAACCCATGTGGGGACTGGGGATTGTTAGGCACAGTTCAAAGTGTGAAACCAAGCTAACTAACATCATGTAGGACCCACCACCGACAACCCGAAAACTTCCTTTTTTTAATCCCTTTCAATTTTTCCCCTTTAATTTCTCTCTTTACGGCTACACATCACAACCTCTGTACCGCACTTAAATACGTGCCATGTTCCTCTTCGCTTCCCGACCTCTGCCTCTTCTTTAAAACACTAGTCTTCCCTATCTTTCATTCTATTTCAGCCTTTCCTGACTGGCACAAGCACAGCGAGAGCTGGGCAAAGGCAATATTCTCTGCTCCTCTTTGTAGAAGAAATGCCGCTAAACTTAGCGGGAGGAGGTGCACTCAGTGCCCTGCTATGTGTCACTGTTTCTCTCTTCCTTGCCCTCGTTGGTGCCGAAGATCCTTACAGGTTCTTTAACTGGAATGTCACTTACGGTGACATATACCCACTTGGCGTTCGCCAACAGGTTTGTGGTTCAGATCTGATCGATTTTGGTGGCGTTTTTGCGATCTGGGTTGTGTTTCATCTAATGCGAATTGACACCAAAACGCCTTTGTAGGGAATACTCATCAATGGACAATTCCCAGGCCCTGATATTCACTCCGTTACCAATGACAATCTCATTATCAATGTCTTTAACAGCTTGGACGAGCCCTTCCTCCTCTCCTGGTACTCTCTCTCTCTCTCTCCCTCCTTACAAAAAATATCATTTACCACTATTAGCGCGCCCTTTGTTAAAAGACAAATTTAGGTCTTTTCATTTTTATTCTTGTACGACACTGCATTGCCAAGGGCATGTTTGTATTTACCTAGGTTTACACCGGACGTGGCCTGTTTCTCCATGTACATCTCCGGGTTTATTTGATGGGAAAACTCCCTTGCCGGGTGTAAGAAGGTGATTTTATTTAAGGATTGAGAAAGTGGTTTTAAGTATATTAATATATATTTTTATTTAATAATTAAAAAAGTGATAAAAAAAATTAAAAAAAAAACTACTGGACAATGGGGTGGCATAGTAGTCGGATTCTTTTATTTTTTTAATTTAATAATTAAGAAAATAATTTTTAATATAATAGTATATCTTTTTATTTTTTTTAAAATATTTAAAAAATGTAAAAAATAAAAAGACAAATTTGTGCTAGCGGCTCGCTAACACTGCTCTTTGATTTATGGTTTAGAGAATGTCCAATGTGCCCAGGAAAAAAACATTGTCTAATGTCAGATTACCTTATATATACAGAGATTAAAAAAATCAAAACTTTGTAGTACTACACCATTTGCACTTTACACTCTCCTCGAGTTCCGAATATATGAAAAATACGTGTTCACATCTTTATAAAGGTTAAAAAATGTTATTTTTCCCCGTCACTGATCTGATTTAGATCTGGCTATTTGGCTCTGATTCAGAATATATATTTTTTTAAAGTCACGGTCACCATTATCATTGCCTCCTTGCATGAGTATTCTAAATAGAGTGACTTAGAGCACTAGCATAGTCTATATCATCTTTAAAATTATATCTTTTGAAGATTAATTTTGTATATAAAAAAAAATTTCTATATTAAATTATGCATCTTTAAACCAAATAATAATAATTTTTTTTTTAATTTTTTTAAATTATTATTTTTATATATTTTACAATTAACACAATGTGCTAAAAAATACTAGTTTTATATATTTAAATATTATCAATTTCATATATCAAAATGACCAATTTCATCAATAAATATTAATATATACTAAAAATATTTTGTATCATCAACTTAATATAAATTTCATATATCAAAATCATCTTCATACAAATTTCATAAAATTGATTTTAATGAGGAGAGAGAAAAAATAGTAAAATAATATTTGAAGAGTGAATGATTCATAACTATGTAAAATTTCAAATATGTATAATCTAATTTAGATTAATTTAGAGAAATTATGCAAATATAAAAATGAATATAAAGATGCATAGTCATTGCCAATGCTCACTTATCAATGATTCAGTGACAGACGGGCACGGGAGATTAGTGAGAAACATTTGAATCTTTCTTAATTTACTTTATTAAGAGTATTCATGTTGTGGGCCACTTATATCTAGCTGTTTTCCACGCGGGGGAGTTTTGGTATAAGAGTATACACTATCCAAATCAAAGGACCAGAGATTGTGACCTTTGTCTTTGGATTTAGTTATTATTGCTATTAGTTTTATAAAGTTTTATAATAGTCAAGTGGGTTTGTTATTTTGCTTAAAAGTTACTACAAGTCGTCTTTGGCTGCGTTACGCAACAAGCGCCCTTTACTTTTGCTTGATTACGTGACTGCAAGCGGCTAATAATTAGGGCGGCTAGCGGGCCCATTTGCTGTGCTGAACCTCCAACATCAGTGCATATTGAACTGGACATATGCAAATTTAATTTTTTGTAACTGACTACTCAAATTATAGATGGTTTAAGGTGCTTTATATTTATACATATAATTATTTATTAAATCGAATATATACCTTTTAAAAGTGCTAATTTTCCAATGGTCTGTGCCCCTGATGGCACGACACTCGCATCTGTATAACACTTTGTCCTTGACATGTATGGTGTTGTGAGGCTGACCTGTTTTTGTCTTGTGACAACCATAGGAACGGAGTTCAAAATAGGAGGAATTCATTTGAGGATGGGGTATACGGAACAACATGCCCAATACCACCGGGGAAGAACTTCACGTATATTCTGCAAGTGAAGGATCAGATTGGGAGCTTTTACTACTTTCCCTCTCTGGCATTCCATAAGGCTGCTGGTGGGTTCGGAGGGATCAGGATCCTAAGTAGGCCAAGAATCCCTGTCCCTTTCCCTGACCCCGCCGGTGATTACACTGTTCTTATTGGAGATTGGTACAAGGCCAATCACACGGTAATTTTACTTCTCCCTCTATTTCAGTATGGAAACTTCTTCCAAATCGATTAAAAATATAGAAAGACTTGACTTTAAATCGTCTTCCTTTTTTTTTAAATAATTACTGGGGACTGCTCTGTTAGACTCGTTCTGTCAGCTAGATAAGCGGGAGATTCTCTGGATTCTGACATTTGTGTTTGTGTCAGTCGGTGGCGTATGGGTTCCTTAACGTGAATTACCAACGTTACGGCAAGTTTCGTTATTAAATTCGTTTCTAACTCATTTTAATTTAAAATATAATAAATAATTTAATTTATTAAAATTTTAAAATAATAATAATATTAAAAAATAATATTATAATAATATTTTATTCAACTTTTAATTTTTATATCAACTCTTTTATATCAACTCTCTTACAGCTGTTTTCCTGACCCTTTTAGTTGTAATTGGATCTGAACAGTCAACGCAGGAACCCACTGGGCCGCTACTGATTTCAGTTAAAAATTACCACAATTTCACAGTAATGCTAGTTGAAAACACTCATTCGAGTAAATTGAGAGCATCATGACACTCGTTAGCAATTCTGAATGCATCCGATTCATCTTTCAGTAAATGAGAGCATCATCACACTTGGCATGCGAATCCATTGACGAGGATGCTCGTCTTTTGGCCACCAGATTTGTCACTAGACTCACTAAGTACATGCTGACAAGTGACATGACTTGTTACAGATCGCAGATCACTAAAGTTTCAACCTAGATAAATCCAAATCGGTGAATCCCAGTAAACACCAAATTAATGATGTTATTTTTTGGAATTTTCAAGCTGGTAGTCCCACGCCCCGCGCAGCCGGCAGGTCCGGCTTGTTGGTCACATTCGGTGAATCCAAATCGGTGAATCCCAGTCCCCACCAAATTAATGATGTTTTTTTGGAATTTTCAAGCTTGTAGTCCCAAGCCCCACGCAGGCGGCAGGTCCAGCTTGTTGGTCACATTCGGGACCGGCACGTGTCGGTTGAAACTCCACAAATTGTATGGTTGGAATCACTTTCTACTTTTTGTGATGAATTTACGCATGTTTGTGTGTAGGACTTGAAGGCTATCCTGGATCGCGGTAACAGGCTGCCTTTCCCTGACGGTATCCTTATAAACGGTCGCGGGCCCGGTGGTGTTTCTTTTAACGTTGAACAAGGTATGACCTCCCGCTCTCTGTTCTGCCAAATCTTGTCATACATTGGAAATTTCTTCCTTGGATGTATCTTAAATATATTGGACTGCAGGGAAAATATAAGGAGAAAGACCCCTCGAAACGATAGAAGTTCACGGGATGGCCTTGTTTTTGTTTTCTCCTTCAGTCCTTTACGGTCCCAATCCTTTATTGAACGTACTAAATTAACTTTACGAGCTCAACCAACTGATACCCAAATGTTAATGGTATCTTTAACCAATAATTATCTCGTTCTCAATTACCATTCATGACATGATATTTTGCCATTGCCCATTTGCAGGAAAGACTTACAGGCTTAGAATATCAAATGTGGGGTTGCAAAATTCCCTCAACTTCCGCATTCAAAACCACAAGTTGACGTTGGTGGAAGTAGAAGGAACTCATACCCTTCAGAGTACATACTCCTCGCTTGATGTTCATCCTGGCCAATCTTACTCTGTTCTAGTGACGGCTGATCAGCCTGCACACGATTATTATGTTGTGGTTTCCTCTCGTTTCACCTCTGAGATCCTCACCACCACCGCCATTCTTCGCTACAGCAACTCTGCTGGCCAAGTCTCAGGCCCACCCCCTGGTGGACCTACCATCCAAATTGACTGGTCTTTAAACCAGGCCCGCTCTATCAGGTACGCTGTTGTCATTCCTCCATTCTTATATATGTTGGCTGCTGGAAAATTGCAAGCACATATGAATCAAGGCCTCGCCGTTCAGACAGTCACCTAACCATTTGAATCATTTCATGCAAAGTCTGATTATCCTCTGAAGATGACAAAATTGTCACAACCTATGTGTACTTTTATGTATAGAGCTAATCATCGTACCCATTTCAGGACTAATCTTACTGCAAGCGGACCAAGGCCAAACCCGCAAGGCTCATATCACTATGGTCTCATCAATACAACCAAAACTATCAGGCTACAAAGTTCCGCTGGTCAAGTCGGCGGCAAGCAAAGATATGCAGTTAACAGCGTGTCGTTTATCCCAGCTGACACTCCCCTTAAACTCGCTGATTACTTCAAAATTGGAGGTGTTTTCCGCGTTGGAAGTATATCTGACAATCCTACTGGTGGTGGAATCTACCTTGATACATCAGTGTTGGGCCTTGACTACAGAGCATTTGTCGAGATTGTGTTCGAAAACCCTGAGGATATAGTTCAGAGCTGGCACCTTAGTGGCTATTCTTTCTGGGTAGTCGGGTAAGTTCACCATATTAATATGCATAACATATGCACTCCATGCTCGAGGTCATTTGGTCTACCCATGGTGTATGTTTCTTGCCTTTTTTTTTGGATTAATTTTCTCTTTTTGATTAATATCCAAAACCAATGCAATGCAGTATGAACGGAGGGGAGTGGACTGCAGCTAGTAGAGATCAGTACAATCTCCGAGATGCAGTTGCACGTTGCACCACTCAGGTGAGAGTACTTTCAACGCCAATTCTGTCTTTTCCTATATATAGTCCAAAGAAAGCTAGAAAGTAAGTATATAAACATAATGTTTTATTCGTGTTTGGTGAGTGCAGGTGTATCCCAAGTCATGGACTGCTATATATGTGGCTCTTGATAATGTAGGAATGTGGAACGTGAGATCCGAGCACTGGGCACGACAATATCTTGGACAACAATTCTATATGCGCGTTTATACTACATCAACTTCACTTAGGGATGAATACCCCATCCCAAAGAATGCACTTGTTTGTGGTAGGGCTGCAGGCCGACGCACACGACCTCTTTGAGCTACTAGCTAAGAAGAAAATGATCCACAGTTGGGTAGGAAAGGCTTTAGAGGGCTGAAGAGCAGCGCATTGCTTCTAATATAACTTATTATTTGGTTATGTAGTGCATGCGATAATGCAAATATATAATTAGAACTCTAAAATGACCTTAGCTCAAGGTCTCATTCTTTTTTCCAGAAAGACTGTATCCCCTTTTGTTTATCATTCAAGTTTTCATAGCAGCGTTGGAAATTATATATATAATTTGAGTTGGGCTCTTGATTCTTCAAGTTTTTCAACCATTTTTAAGTTTATAATCTTTATGAAATCTCTTTGTCACTGTATCACTTCTCGTATATAAAGCACTAGACCTATTCTATTTGATTCATTAATATTGAACATGATTGCAGGCATATCCTTACTTGATTGTCCTATAAAAAAGAGCTTTTAGTTCAATATGCATCCTGTCGTTAATTTTGATACCACTTGTTGACAAGAAAAATTATTAAAAAAATATTGAGACCACACTTCGATTCAAAAAGTTTATTTCTATGGATTTGCATTAATCCGGTAATGTTATATAGCGTTACATTCTTATTGATGGTTGCTATTATATGAAATTATTGACACAGATATACACATTTAAAAATAATTATCATCTTTTTCAAAAAAACCATCAAAACACTTGCTGCTAGGGCTTGTTTGGAAATAGATTTCATTCTAAAATTTTAATCTCATCTCCTTCCCTAACATAATTCAAATACAAAATTTTCAAACTAATCATTATAATTTTTTCAAACTAATTATTACAATTTTTTCAAACTTTCAAACAATAAATAAAAAATAATTCAATTTTTTTCAATTCTCTAGACAAAAATAATATTATAAAACTATATTTTAACAATATTTTAACTTGATAATATTTTTTATTCAACATTTTTCTCTATCATTTCCCAAAATCTAAAAAAATACTAAATTCATACTATCTCACTATTATTTACAAATTATTTTATTACTATTTATAAAATTTTCATCTCATCTCATTTCTCAAACGGGTCCTTAGAGTTGGTGTTAATGAAGATAAAGTACGTGTCATTCCCTTGTAGAGCTAGCGAGCCAATTACATGCTATAGCTACATGATAAATTTATTTATCATTTTTTTTTTATCATTATTCTCTCAACATCTTTAGATGTGACAATAAGTGATAAGCCCTCAAATACAATATAATAAATAGTCTCGGATTATTTAATATTATATTATGAAATGATGAGACGATGTTGGTAAAAATGATGATAAGTTGTATTGCTATTTTTCTTGTATGAATATATGCTATAGCTTGAATGGAAGAAAATATTCCAAGCCCAATATGAAAAGGCCCAGTCCACCAAAGGCCCTCATTAGAGTCCAAAAGAAAGAAAGGGAAAGGAGACAGGGAGGGGGGGATAAGGGAGAGAATGTGTCAAGAGAAAAAGATAGGAAGACAAATGAGAAAGTGGATAAAATAAAAGTAGTCAGACACACAAGGGAAAGACTGTAAATTCTCACCACTTCTTAGGGGCATTTGAAAATAGAATATAGATAAAAGGAAGCGGCCAGATGACTCCCAAAGGATTTCGACTTCTTTAATCTCGACTTTGGCTTCTTCAAGGAGAGGGGATGAACTCTAGCGACGATCTCTCTATCAAAAGATAAACTTTGATATCCATTGTATAGTGAAGATGTGAGACTATATAAAACTGTAAATAAGTTTATTATTGTGGATATTCATTCTCCAAAATTTCTATAGACGTAAGTTTTACGTCGAATTATGTAAATTTATGTCTCTCTCTTTTACATCCTTAATATTTATTTTCTATTTACTGTCATAAACGGATTGAAGCCTATATTGTTATATTGTCATAACAGGCCGAGAACAGCTCTTCTTTCATTTCAGTCTGTTGTGCAATTTTTGATATTAAGATAGCTATATGATACAATTGTTGTCCCATTTAGTGAAGTTCAACTGTGAAAAGAAAAGTCAATACCTTCGTGGCGAATTTTGTTATTTTTAATGATACTGATTGATTTAATATAATTCTTACGTAAATTGTTATCTATATATGTTATATAAAAATATATTAAAGTTACATCACATCAATTTATTTGTGTAAATAACAAAAAAAGATAAAAAATAATATTTCTGAAGACTGCATATCCACTACGTTGAGTCGTTGACATTGGGAAAGACGCGAAAATTTTAAGAGCGAAAATCAATTCAGAATAGTAATACGATATACTAATGTTAATTTATGTGGACAATTTCTCTCCTTTTTAAAGGTGAAAAGTTCAATTACAGAAAGCCCATTACTAGGAAAGAAAAAGGTTACAGAAAGACCATTAAACTGCTATGGAGAAAACAAAATAACAAAGCCCATTTCTTGAAAAATTTGAGAGACTTCGGCCCAAAAGCTTCGTACAAAAAGAGTTCAGATCCCATACTTCGCGATCTATTCTTGCGCTAAATCAGGCCGGCCCCTCAATCGAGAGGTCATTGGGCGGAATTGTGTCTTGGATGCTCTTTGCTTGAAAGTCAAGCAAGCTTCTGTGGATTAGAGATGGGAGTCCATTGTGAGTGATAGGCACTCCTGAGACTATATAACCAAATACTCCTAGCAAAGCCTTGTGCGACGCCGTAACTTTGTTTTCGGCGGGATCCAGTCTCTCTCTCAAATACTCCATCAAGCCGAGCCTCTGTGTCTTCGCCAAATCTTCGAGATCGGGTAATGGCATGACTCAACTCTTAGGGTTTCATTGTGTTTTCTGAAAGTTAGGGTTTCTATGTCGTTTTCTCGTGGCAGTATCGAGGACAAGCTTTCCACTTCGAGTCTCTCTTGAATTTTTAGTGGTAGTATTTTATGGGTCGTATTTTCTCTGAAAGTTAGGGTTTCTCAACTCTTATGGTTTCGCTTATGTTTGGTTCTTGAGAAAGTGAAAGCAAAGCGAAGAAAATGATGTAAATATCACATTTTTTACATCTAAGAAATCTTTATTAAAAGCTGTAAATATCACTTATATTCATCATGAAAAATTTAGGGTGGTTTACAAAGCGTTAAGTTCCGATTACTTGTGTTAATCTTTCTTCAGCTAAATTGTCCGAGCATCTCGGTTCCAGCTAGCCTCATTTACATCCCCATTCATGGCGGTACGTCAAATGCTGCCAAATCATTCTATGGTCCTTTTTTATAAAATATTTTGTTGTTATTATTATTTGTTTCTTCATTTTGTACTTCATGATGTCTCACTTGGTCGAGAATGTTTGTAGATCGACAGAATTTTTAAAGATGAAGCCAGTGAAGAAAAGGGGGAGCGTGCCAGAATGGTGAGCCTTGTGTGAAAGTGATAGATATGCAAATTTTTTGGATATAAAATTGATGTATGCCTGTATGAATTCCCCCTCTTTTTTGGTCATCCCCTCGTTTTCTTGGCTATCAAAAAGGAAAATATGATATATGCGTGTTTGAATTCCATTAATGAACATTTTAGAATCGAGCTGATTAAATTTGGGTATTTTTAGTGCAGAGTTACGTCACGATTCTGAAATAATATTCTGAACTGAGCATATCTATCTTTTGCTTGATGTTCATCGTGAATAGAATAATTGATTTCTTTCTTCATTCAGGCATCGTTTATCGGTGCAATGGCAATTGCTGACTTGGTCAAGACAACCTTGGGGCCAAAGGGAATGGTAAAACTTTTCATGCTTTTCCCCTTTGTATATTTCTGTGTGCTGGAGGCTTGAGCTCTGCATCTTTTTAAAATGAAATTACTCATTAATTATTTTTTTCAGACTTTAGGGTATTTTCAAATGAAATATGCTGCTATTTTAGGCCATTATTCAATGTTTGAACATATTTTTTGGCCTGATTGTTGATTTGTATTGTTCAGGATAAAATTTTGCAATCGACGGGTAGAGGACGTTCAGTCACAGTTACAAATGATGGTGCCACCATTTTGAAGTCCCTTCATATTGACAACCCAGCTGCTAAAGTTCTTGTTGGTATCCTTGCAATTGTTCTCTTATTGATGATGTATGATTTGTCTGGTTTGAGAGTTTTATGACTAATAATCTCTTTTGAGGTCAGCAAAGATCTTTGTTTGTGCAAATGTTTGTTCTGTACGAGTATCTGTACTCTGTTACCAAGCCAACATCGAAATAACTAATGCGACAACTTTGAATTTGTTGGATAAATGGCATATTATTTTTTATCCTTAATTCAAGAATCAGATATTTCAAAAGTTCAAGATGATGAAGTTGGTGATGGGACAACTTCCGTTGTTGTCTTGGCTGGGGAACTTCTGAGGGAGGCAGAAAAGCTTGTAGCAGCAAAAATACACCCAATGACAATAATATCAGGTCTGGATTTTCTGAGTTATAGGCAATCTTTCCATTATTTTGCTTGCATGGTGAAGCATTACATGGATGTAGAGGCCTTGGTTTACTAAATGAATATATGCTCTTTTTCCTTTATTATCATAATGTGTATAATGCCTATAAAGGAACAATATCTCTTCGGTCACCTTGTAGTTTCTTAAAAACTTTAAGGACATGCTTCCTTTATCAATGGTTCTCCTATAATTTCCTTGTAATTTAGGTCTGTTAATGATATTTGGAATGTTGAGAGAAACTTTTCCCAACAAAAGGGTGGCACTTGCCTCCTGACCCTTGGTGAGCACCATAACAATAAGTTGGTGAAGAGGATAACTTCCACTGATAAATCATGGGCATGCTAGGAGATTTCTGGAGAAGGAAAAGTGGATTACAAATAATGGATTTTTTTGGTCTAGGTGTCATCCAATTAGCTTGGAATTCCATTTTTCCTGCAACGATGTTGTAAAATCTTGGGTTATTCTGTGACTGAGACTTGAGAGGCACCAAGGAACTATATCTATGTCATAATTGTGCGTCTCTGTTTGCTCTCCCACGACATATACCTTTTCAATTGTGTAGTCTGAATTGCTTTCCAGCTGATTTTTTAAAGTACAAAAAGATTCCATTTGGAAAAACCTTGCTAGTAACTTCTGCCCACTGCTGGCTGGAAAAGAAGTGTTGCCGCTGATCAATGGTCTCTCTTGCTCTCTCTAAGCTAGAGTTGTTTTATCGTATCAACTTCTACAACCCAGCATGCATTTTGACCTGATGGTTTCATAAACAGTTTTCCTTCTTAAAAACACACAATATATTCACCCATTTCCCTTCTAAAAACACAATTTTCCTACAACCTAGCATGCATCTTGACCAGACGGTTTCTAATGAATTGTTTGATTGTTTAGGTTATCGAATGGCTGTGGAATGTGCACGCAATGCTCTGTTGCAGAAAGTCATGGATAATAAAGAGGATGAAGGCATGTTTTTTTGTTCTGTATTCACTTTTACATCATTTATTTTTTCCTCCAATGTTTTCTTGGTTGTGGGAAATGCAGCATTTCCCCCTTCTTGTTCAGTCAACATTTTATTTTCATAATGGACTTTTTGATGCAAGCTTTTTGGAAACGGATGAGAACTGCTAATCTGTGTGACCGGGCCTTTGGTTTCTGCAGTCTTCGTTGTATACTTAATGCATGCCATGACTGTATTTTATGCAGAGAAATTCAAGTCAGACTTGATGAAGATTGCAAAGACTACTCTGAGTTCCAAGATACTCTCACAGGATAAGGAACATTTTGCAAAACTGGCAGTGGATGCTGTTTTGAGGCTAAAGGTAATCTTGGGGCTGATTTAGACGTGGAAAGCTCTGGCTTGTGCAAGCCATCTTTTTATTTTTTTCATTGATTTATTTTTAAAGTTTTTAGTGATGTAACTAACTATGATTTGTGGGATGAGGAATTAGTCGAATTTGGTCAAGTTTTTAGCTATTTCTTCCTTCTTTGAAGTACTTTTTTTTCTGTAAGAATGTTACTTTGGTGTGATTATGCTCTACATGCCAAGCTATTTTGACTTTTTGTGTTACATATCATGGTGGTTGTCTTTATGTTTTTTTTTTGTAATAATGATGTTGGAAATGGCAGGGAAGCACAAACTTAGAGTCCATCCAAATTATTAAGAAGCCTGGAGGATCGCTAAAGGATTCCTTTTTAGACGAAGGGTGGGGTGTCTAAACTCTCAAGCTTCTTATGAGCTACTTTTCTGTACTTTTCTGCTTGATGACGGGTAGGTTTTCCATGAAATTTATGTTTACAATGGGAGTTGCATGCTTGTTCAGATTTATTCTTGACAAGAAAATTGGTATTGGACAACCGAAACGGATAGAAAATGCAAAGATTTTGGTGGCGAACACAGCGATGGACACGGATAAAGTGAAGATATATGGGGCCCGTGTCCGTGTTGATTCAATGTCCAGGGTTGCTGATATTGAAGCGGCTGAGAAGGAAAAGATGAGAGAAAAAGTGCAAAAGATCATTGCTCATGGCATCAACTGCTTTGTTAACAGACAGTTAATTTACAACTTTCCTGAAGAACTTTTTGCAGATGCGGGTATACTTGCAATTGAACATGCAGATTTTGATGGGATTGAGCGCCTTGCTTTAGTTACTGGTGGTGAAATTGCATCAACTTTTGACAATCCAGAATCGGTTAAACTTGGTCACTGCAAGCTCATCGAGGAAATCATGATTGGTGAGGACAAGTTGATCCACTTTTCTGGTGTTGAATTGGGTCAGGCTTGCACAATAGTATTAAGAGGTGCAAGGTATTTTACTGACTTTTCTTTTTCATCGTTTTTTCTCCTGTAAATATAGTCTTTGTTCTAATTGTATGTTTATGTTTTCCAAATTTTTTTTTATCTGTGTGCACGTGTCTGATCACAGACACGTAATATGGAATGCAACACTTGGTCGCTGGTTTGAACTTTGAAGCATTGTGCCAATCTTAAAGCAGCCAATTACCTGTCTCAAGTCTGAAATTTTTATTACCAATGTTCAAACCAAATCTTGAAGGAACCTTCTTTGAAATGGCCTTTGTCACTATCAATCCTGGCAGAACAACTCAAAAGGGTGTTCTATCTGGAGGGATTTAAGCTACAAAGAGTTGCAATCAGTTTTCTCACCATGTAGATTGCAGGCATGCTTCATTTAGTGTTGGCCACTTCTGTAGCTATTATTTATTTATTGTAATGGTTTGTCGGGGTAGATGCATACAATGCTTTTTTACCTGAAGTTTCCTTTATCCTGACCTTTAGTACCAGACTCGGTGTAGTTAGTCTAATTTTCACACGTTTGGTTTCTCTATCGACTTTCTAGTTTTGGATTAATCTTCTTATAACATTGATGCCGAGATATCTTTTGATTTCTTTTGATAAGTAAAGATGATCCTTTGATTTAGTTTCTGAGTAATACATAGTGTTTTGTTGTAAATTTTTTTTTGCAGCCACCATGTTCTTGACGAGGCTGAAAGGTCTCTTCACGATGCCTTGTGTGTCCTATCACAGACTGTCAATGACAGTAGGGTTTTGCTTGGAGGTGGGTGGCCTGAGATGGTGATGGCCAAGGACGTGGATGAACTGGCACGTAAGACTCCTGGGAAGAAGTCTCATGCTATTGAAGCTTTTTCTCGGGCACTAGTGGCCATTCCTACCATCATTGCTGACAATGCTGGTTTGGACAGTGCCGAGTTGGTTGCTCAGCTCCGTGCTGAGCACCAGAAGGAGGGATGCACTGCAGGGATTGATGTCATCTCTGGATCTGTGAGTATGCAAGATGAAAATTTATTATGGAGTTTATGATGCACGGATTGTATGGAGTTTATAATGGGTCCACCTTGAAAATTAACGTACATGAACTATTGATCCATGGAGTGCGCTCTTCTTTACCCTTTTTTTTGGGGGGGGCGGCTTAAATTTTAATGCAAGTTCAGAGTGCCTTATACCCGTCATTAGGATTTATTGTGAGATTGCTTATTAGGGATCTCAAACCCCAGAAAGATTACAAATGAAAATTGTGGGGCACTGATTGAGATTCCAGCCATGAAATTCCTTTTGGTAATATCTGTTACCTATATATTTTGGAGGCAGTTTCTTTTGCTTCTATTGACTCACCTCAGCATTTATTTAATCAATTTTATTCGTCTATAATTTTACATGAATAATATTATTAAATATAGATAAATTTGAAAAGTCGTGTCAATAAATTCTTGCACTTTGGATGTTTAAAGCTTTTACCCTTCACTTCTTTCCTATATAACTCTCATTGTGCGGAGTATAAGAAGTATTTGATTTCTCGTATGATTGGTGCACCACAGGTTTTGCCTATGTTTTTAGCTTCTATATGCTTGGAAAGTTATGGATTGTTGATTGCTTGTCTATAAACTCGCATCTTTAATTTTGGCTCCTGGTGATCATTGATTTCGTTGACAGGTAGGAGATATGGCACAGCTGGGAATTTCTGAAGCATTCAAAGTCAAGCACGCCGTATTGCTCTCTGCTACTGAGGCTGCTGAGATGATTCTCCGAGTTGATGAAATCATCACCTGTGCTCCACGGAAGAGAGAAAATAGGATGTGAAGATGTGATTAGATCATTTGGCTAATTAAGGACATCTGTTGTAATTCTGTGATACGTGTTGCTGCCATCTAGGATAGGATACAGCAATGAAACTGTTTTGGAACATGGTCTGATTTCAAACACTCGGAGTTTCTTTCTTACCCGTTTTTGTTTTTGTTTTTTTTTTTTGGCCAAGGCGGTTTGGGGGAATTGCTGGAAAGGCTAATCGTCTGGGGATTGATCATTTTGTTGTTGAAATTTTGATGATTTTTTTTTATCTTTTTTTTAGAAGAGATGTACCAGGCATTGGAATCCTTGGTCCCGTTAATGAGAATCCATCATATAATCTGTCAAAAGGGTAACGTGTTTCAGCAGTATTAGGCTGGGTTTGGACGTGGAGCTGAGTTAAGTTGAATTCAAAATAGTAATAAATTAAGTTAATAGAATGAGTTCCGTGAGATTTATCTAAAATGAGTTTAGATGTTAAGATGAGTTTAGTATTATTTATGAAAAATTAAAAAAAGTTGTAGATTTCATTTATAAAGATGTGTTGAGTTGAATAAAATTGTGAATGTATAAGAAAGTTTTGAATTGAGATGAGTTTAATAATTTAAGAATTGAGTGTTTGGATGTTAGATTCAATTTAAAATTAGATTGAAGTGAGATGAATTTCAACAATCAGACCAGGGATGGAATCTTTAGAAACCTATGAATATATCAACAACGTTCAAACCTATGAATATATCAACAACGTTCCTAGAAATTCAGAATTCCCCCTTCCGTTCATTCAGAATCTAGATCTGTTTAAAATTTTCATCACTCTAATCAAGACTTCGTCTTTTGTACGTTCAATAAATTTCATCAAGGATAGAATGCATCTTGCAGAGCCGTTCTGATCTTCAACCGAGCACGGATAATTTATTGGTCGGACCGGCTTCGACAAAGATCAAAGGCTATAGCTTGGTTCACCTCGACCAATGATCGGGTCAACCAGTGTGTCCAACAAGTCAGGAGCGTTAATATTCTTTCTAGACTACATCTAGATTGAGGGAAGTATCTTCTTAGGCGAGGTAAAAACAATAATGGGAAAAAGGAATTTTATATTTTTCTTTCTTTACTCTTCCCGCGCCTGATGCTCAGATTCGGACAAATTACTCTCACAGCCTCTCAGCTTTTGCAGAACTTGGATGTGATTAAGCACACCATCCAACGGAGCAGCGAAACGGTGGTAGACACTTCAGAGTTTGATCCTGAGCTTGTTCTTTCTCTCGAATTCCCTGAGGTAGCTTTCTTTTTGTCCCTCTTTCGCACTCCCTTCATATTGGTTTGGTTTTCTTGAAGATTCAGAGATTTTGTTTCACGTGTCGTTTTACTTTAGTTCGCATGCGGAACGGGCCCCCTGCAAACAAACACCAAAGAGAACATTGAACATAGATGTAGTTGGGGCCTGCGCTTGGAAATGGTGGTTGTGAACGAGCTTAAATGGGTAACACTTTATTCAGGTGTTGTTGAAGTAGAGCATCGTAATTATTTAATGCGTAATCGTTGGTTTCTTTTCCCTTTGTTCGATCTGGAAAAAAGTGCTGATAATCATAGCCTTTATCATTGACTGATTTGGTTGCTAAGTTGTGGATTTTATTGTTTGCAAATACGGTTCTTATGTATGTATCCTTCTTTGCAATTGTAGGTCTTGCCAGCATTGGCCACCCTGTTTTCGTTTGCACACATGACAAATGGTTTTAATCTGCCAGGTTTGCAGTAGGTACAAATTGCATCTGAGAAATTAAATGTTTTTTTTACAAGTTTCTTATCTAAATGCTCTGATTCAGTATTTTATAATTCATTCTGCTGTGTTGCGTCATGAACTCTCCTTATCTTGTGTTCTAGCATTTTTGGTATGTGGGAAAAAACTAATGGACATCTGCGGTTTTAGTTGCTACCAGATGAAGTTGGACATTTCTGCTGCATGGATACAATACATAGAATTATGCAGGCCGTCGTTTCCTTCGAGTGGTTTATATGACTTCTCACTCGAAGCTGTAAATGATACTTTATAGTACGCCTGAATGTGTAATACTTCGCAGCTTTGTTCTGTCTGGTTTCACGTGATTATAATCTCTTTGAAAAAATAAAAATAAAATCTGGATTACACTGGCGAATTTTTTAGTACAGAATTTGGTGGATATCAAGCCTCTCTCATTCAAATTTAGGCTTAACAGTGTGCAGACCACGTTGATAAACATGTTATGTTTATAATTTGTCTGCTTCTTTTACTAGTATTTCTACTATGAAGTCGTATTCAGTTTCTTATCCCTGTTAATTGTTTTCCAGATATTTCCTTAATTTTACATCAAATTTCATGTGTTCTGGTGTTCTTGATGCAGATTCATAATATAGTCAGTCCTGCAGGATTGCATGCTATAGGTCAGTATTTGTCACTAGAAACATTATGAATTTAGTAACTTGCAGCAGCACTACATAAGTATATACATAAGACATAAATATGTAATTCATATATGTGGGGGTGCGTGTTAGAAACTTAGAATGGCAATCTTTATGAGTTGGTCATTTTAGACGAGCGTTGATTTTATTAATAGGAAGTATAAGAAGAGGAAAAAATTTGCCTCTCAATGGGTGGATACTGCTTTGGAAGTTCACCTCTATTATATATACATATGTATATATATATATTGGCACTAGATGTTTAAGAACAAAGTCCCGACTAATCCCAAAGCTACACAGGCTCTCGACAAGGAGTTTTCGACAAGTGAAATGCGGGTAATTCAAAGGGAAGTTCTCCTACTTCGATGGCTCCTAGATATTGTTTGGACCTAAGAAAATTCGAACATTAGACCAGGAGGGAGCATACTACCAAGACCAAGGCAAATTCATCTCTATTATATGAAGTGAAAAATAAACGGTGCTCGAGAAAATTACTGACCTTTTCTTTTCTTGTTTTTTAGCTCTCTTAGTTTTAAGCTTCTACCCCCTCCCATTTCATGAAAGCAAATAGTGTTGGTATGATAAGCAGTGATCGAGCCACTTCGTTGTTCCTTTCTTGAGATTGACACAAAAGGCTATGGGAAAAACCAATGAATTAAACTGCATCAACATAAGTTCTCTTTAAACATTCGATTAATTCTCCCATCCAAGTGACTCAAGCTAGGATATATATATATATATATATTTTTTTTTACTCAAAGCTAGGATATCACTTTGCAGGATGACTGCCTTTCTGCACGGTGCTGTTGGCTTCTTCAATCATCTCAAGCCATATTTCTTCTCGAACCATCCAACCAACAAGCTTCAGCAGTGAAAATATAAAAAGTCAACCATCCTCAGTTTTTGAGGATTGTATCTATACATGTCAGGCATGCAATATTGATTTCGGAAAATGCTTGGGCGACTGAGAGATGGTCCTGAGACATTTTTCCGATTGTTTTTTTTTTTTTTTAATTTAGTAATTAAGAGAGTTTTTTTAAATGATATTGTGATTTTTTTTTAAGATGTTTAACGGTATAAAAAAATTGTATGAAAAAAAAGTCGAAATGGCCTTTTCGGGATAATGTCTTGGGCTCCACCCACGGTAGCAGCACTCTATTGATTTCACCATTCCTGGGACTGGAGCCGTATATCTGCCCGGTTTCTTTTACATGTGTAAGCTGGCGAAACTTTTGCAGTGGAATCCTTTTTTTGTTTGGTTTTTTCCATTCTTGAGATCATGGATTTTTTTTTGGTACCCAGAGCATGTACTCAATATTCAGCAACATTATCTTTATATTTCCAAATGCATAGTGAAATTAGATCTTTGTTGAAATCTGCAGGGTTATATATCAGGCGAAGGTGAAAGAACAAAATGGGACACTGCAATCTGGCTATGTGGATATACATTCTAGTTCAGTACTGTGAATTAATTTAATTAATATGGGTGCATGATATACAAACTGAACTCGGATTCTATTTTTGGGTTGGCCGAGTGGTTTCTTAAGTTTGCTCTTGGAGGGAGCGTGTGCAATAAGAGGCTATTAAAAGCCTAATGTTCTTCCCAATAGCATGCAAAAGAGAGCCTTTTGTAATCTGAACCTCTGAGGGCACTCCACTCTTTTGTTTTTACCGGTTCTTTCTTTCTCTTAACTAGCCTTGTGGGAAAAGAAAAAGAACTTATTTCTTGCGTCTACCAGCTCTTTCTCTCTCTAGAATAGAGTTTTCTCTAGTACTCCAAGTAGTGCTCTCTTTCTTTCTTCAGTTTTAGCCATGGAAGAACTTATTTCACAAACGGAAGCTCTCTCCTGGGAGGGTCTGAATATATCTCCAGAAAAAGATTCGAATAATGAAGATCCAAATCTAGCCCTCATTGGCAGATTAGTTGCAACTAGACCTCTAAATAAAGTTTCAATGCATGCCACCATCAAAGCAGCCTGGAACTTCCTCAGCCAATTCCACATTGAAGATCTGGATGCAAATATGTTTCTCTTCACGTTCCAAAATGCAAGAGACAAGAGCAGGATTTTGAACCAAGCTCCTTGGAATTTCAAAGGACATCTCCTCATCCTCAAAAACTGTCCTGCAAATGCCACATGGAAAGAAATCAGTCTTGACACTTCACCTTTTCAAGTTCAAATTCATGGTCTGACCAGAAATCACATGACTGAGCACATTGCTTTCAAAATAGGCAGTGCTTTAGGTAAGTTTATTTCAATGGATTTGGACCCTTTGTTTGGATTAGCCTCAAAAAAATTCATCAGGATTAAAGTGGAGATAGATATCTCCAAGCCTCTGAAGCAAGGCCTCTGGGAGCCGAGAGATATTAATCTCAATACTTGGGTCGCTTTTAAGTATGAAAGACTCTCGGACTTCTGCTACGCATGTGGTAGAATTGGACACTCCCAGATATTTTGCAAATTCTTAAAAGTTACTCCTGAACAAATGCCATTTGGGCCCTGGTTAAGGGCGGAATCACCAATATTCATGACGGTTCAACCATCGTTAAGTGACCATGAAAGTACTGAGATGCTCCAGACAAATGAATGGGTAGATGATGAAACAAACAAGAGAAAATATAGATATCATTCAAAGCAAGGCGATAAAGATTCTTTTGGCTCTTCTGCATTGATCCTACCACTGCCCACCTATGTAGAAGAGATACAAGAAGCAGAAAAAACAAAAGTGCAAAAGGGATCAGAGAAAGGAAAGGAAGTAATGGAAGAGGAAAATTTCTCGACCAGAGGAAATTTGTATGTTAGAGGAGCATGGCAGGCAAACTTGAAGTGCTATCAAAGCAAAAATCATCTCCTTCTAGATACAAAAAATCCCAAAACAAATCCGATCAGGGTCAACAGCCCTCATGAATTATTTTCCAATACCATTCCCATGGTAAATCATCTCGGATATCCGAAAGTTTGCAGCAATTTTACCTCTAGTCAATCAGAAAAGCAGAAGAAATGTATCAAGGAATTTGTTTTCCGTCAATACACCTTAGCCCCTAGTGGTGGTGCTTCAGAATCGGAACAGAGAAACAAGATGAAGATCAATCCGGTTGTTGGCTACTGTAGCGCACCAAATCTGAATTTTAATGATCTTCCACCAACTGGAGATTTCCCTCATCAATTGGCATTTACTCATAATCCTCTGAACAATGTCCCATATGTCTTTCAAGATGCACTTTAGGATCAGCCTTTCGTACTAGTCAATCCGAGTAACATTGAAGCCAAATTGCCTTCATTCGGTACAGAAGAATGGTTCGCCTACTGGTTGAAAGCAAGTACTGAACTCATGCAGCAACCGAACCAGATGAAAGTTAACACTGAAATTCTGCAGCAACCGAACCAACTGGAAGACAGTACCGAAATCCTACAGCAACCGAACCAGATGAAAATTAATTCTGTAATTCTGCAGCAACCGAACCAACTGAAAGCAAGTACCGAACTCCTGCAGCAGCAACCGAACCAGCTGAACCAACTGAACCAAGGCCACACTAAGTCAACTGAAGAAAGGAGTCGTGCAACACTCAAAGTAATTAATGAGGACAGTGGAAACCGAATAAGCAGCACAACAGTTAATGTTTCGGGCCACTTATGGGAAAGGATAGAAAGGGGTATAAGTCAAATGGGGGACTCGCCTACTTATGGAAATGAAGACCAATCTTCCAATGCACAATCCGTTTCTTCTCTCCATGCATACAAGTCCACGGGTAAGAAATTGTTGGGCCCTCCTTACAACCTGCATAAGCCTCTCGGCTTGAAACCCAAAGTACACAATTTTGTTCCCACTATCAAATATAAGCCCATTTATCTTACGGCCCCCCTTAACCCATTTTCGTCTTGCATGCAAACTGTCCCAAATAAGCCAATAGAGCCAGGTCCTCTTTATTTTGAACGAAAACCCAACATATCTTTTGATCAATCAGCTGTTTTGAATCCTAAATTGGAAGTAGGAACCCCACATAAAAGGCTTGCACCCTCGGGCTCCAATGACCCCCAATTTCAACAGAAGTCCAAAGCTCAAAAAATTACTGAGACTGGTACCCCTCTTTCTGGACTCATAACCAGAGACACTAGTGTAGAAGAAAAGGAAGCGGCCGACTCACTCCTGTCTATCAAAATCAAGTCCCATGGGAAAGCAAAAAAAGAAAAGGATGCTGGGAAGAAGAAGCCCTATAGCAGAATCACAACAAAGGAATACACTCCAGAACAGTTCAAGAAAGCTGATGAGGCGGGCTCTACCATGCCTCCAGTGGATCCATGAAGACCTTGGTCTGGAATTGCAGGGGTCTCGCCCGTCCCCAAGCAATCAGAAGTATAAGGGCCTTTATAAAATATTATAATCCTGATGTTATCTTTTTGTCGAAAACCTTGTCGTTAAACGACAATATCCTTTCTGTTGTAAATATTCTTGGTTTCCATCTTTTTGTATCGGTCCCTGCCTCGGGGAAGAAATGAGGCCTTTTGTTATTATGGCGACCGGGTGTTGATATCGAACCGGTTAATCTTAATGATAATGCTATTTCGGCTTTGGTTTACTCTGACCCTCCTAATCATCCTTGGCTTGTTTCTTTTGTTTATGCTCCGGCTTAATGGAATCAGAAAGTGAGGTTCTGGCATCATCTGGACTCTATCAATACCTCCTTTACTGAATCTTGGCTTTGCATTGGAGATTTCAACGATTTATTAAGCCAATTAGAAAAGCAAGGCGGTAGGCCGGTAACCTCATCTTCTATTGGGGGCTTGAAAACTCTTATGGATAACCATGGCCTTATAGATATTGGTTTCTCGGGACCATCCTTCACATGGACAAATAACAGAAAAGGTAGAGCTATGATCAGAGAAAGATTGGATCGGGGTATAGCTAATGCAAAATGGCGTTTACTCTTCCCAGATGCTATAGTCCAACACATAGCTTTTACGACCTCAGACCATTACCCCATCTTGCTAGACACGGTGAAGAAAGTCAAAAGCCCCTCCTCTTTTAAATTTGAAGAATTCTGGATCAGAGAGCCCCTCAGCAGTGTTATCATCCAAGAAGCCTGGGGAAAACAATTCTACGGCAACCCTTCTTTCATTCTTTGCAACAAAATCAAAGAAACAAAGAAGGCGCTCAAACTTTGGAATAAGAGCCACTTCGGGAAAATTCAAGAAAATATCCAACAATTAGAAAGGGAACTAAGCAATCTTCAAAGCAACAATTCAAACGATGGGAACATCCAAAGAGAGACTTTCCTTCACCACAAAATCCAAGATCTCTTGAAGCAAGAAGAAATTCTATGGAAGCAAAAATCAAGGATAAATTGACTCACAACCACGGATCTGAATACAAAGTTCTATCATTTGTCAACTACAATCCGCCATAGAAGAAATGGAATTGAATCTTTAAAGATTGGACCAGGTAATTGGACAATGGATCATAATATTATTGAATCTACTTTCATTAATTATTTTGAATCTGTTTATACCTCCACAAATCCCTCAATTCCAGAGCACCTTGAAAATCTTTTTGTAAGTCAAATTTCAGAAGAAGAAAATGACTCTCTTATAGCTATACCCTCGGAAGAGGAGATTCTTGGCACTCTCAAGCAGATTCCAAACAATAAGGCACCAGGACCGGATGGGATGACAGGCCTCTTCTACAAACACTACTGGCATATAATCAAGCTCGATGTTATTGCGGCAGTGCAAAGTTTTTTCAGAAGCGGGAAACTTCTAAAACAGATAAACCATACCCACATAGCCCTTATCCCGAAAAATGCAAGTCCAAGCAATCCTCAACACTATCGACCAATTAGCCTGACCAATGTCATATACAAGGTTATCACAAAAATCTTGGCAAACCGCTTAAAGAAATCACTCCCAAGCATTATCTCTCCTTTCCAAACAGCCTTTGTTCCCGGACGGAATATAAAGGAAAACTCCATCATTGCTCATGAAATGTTTCATCATTTAAAGAATCACAAAGGAAAAAAAGGGCAGATGGCCTTAAAGTTAGATATGGAAAAGGCGTTAGATATTTGCCAAGATTCATCTTTCTTAGTGATAGAAGAAATTTCCAGCTGAGAGTCTCCAACTAATGTAACATGGGAAGAATTTGTAGATTCAGCCATTTTGAGGGCTAGTTTTGCCGCTAGAGCTTCAGCTATCACTGGTACTGTGGTGGGGTTCTCTTCAGTACGGATTTCTAAGACCTCACCTTCAGAGTTTCTGCTGACTGCCAAGGCCACTGAGAAGGAGTTTCTGACTGCTGCATCGAAAGAAATGCATAACTGGTTTGTTGGAGGATTTTGCCATTTTTTCTGAGAGGCGATACAGGATTTTCCCTTCCAAGCATACAGATTTTCTTCATAAGAGATATTTAACTGCTGAGAAATCTTTTGTAATGAAAATTCTTTCTGGTTGTGAACCTTTTCATTTCTACGTCTCCAGATAAAATCTAGAATCAAAGCAGCAAAGATCTTGAAAGGATGTTCTTCTTCGGTCGTCAATCTCAATTTCATCTTCGGGAATAGAATAAATTGTATCCAGTCCTTAATAGAAAAAATTCCCAAGGAGGTGAGATTGAGAGGCCATTTACTTTGACTCCATAGAATTCTTGAGATAGGGCAGTCTATGAATAGATGCAGCAGAGTTTCTTCAGCACCATCACATAGGGGGCAATTTATGGAAGTTAAGGTTGGGATGAATCTTTTCAGACGTTCCCTCGTTGGCAAGATATCCCAGATGATTTTCCATAGAAGGAGTTTGTGTCTATCATGAATCCTGAGATTCCAGATTTTTTCCCATTGGATTTCAGGAAGTTGGTCCCTGAGAGAAGAGGCAAAGTTGGAGGCTAGATGGTAGGCCGTTTTAACTGAAAAAAATCCCATTTTGAGTTTTAGTCCAGATGAGCTCGTCCGGACCTTGATTTTCAATAGGCAGTGGGATTTTTAAAATTTCATTTATACTATTCTGTTGAAAAAGAGACCTTAAGATGGTTATATTCCAGCAACCATGCGTTTGGGAAATCAAATATGAAACTTTCATGGTATTTGATATGTCTATTGTGTGGTCAAAAGGGATGGGTTTAAAGTCTTCCAAAGAGGGAATCCAGGGATTAGACCAGACATTTACAGACAATCCATTAGTGATTTTGTAGCACTGACCTTTTGCAAGCAATGGCCTGGTTTTGAGAACTCCTTTCCAGAAAAGGGAATCAGTGACTTTAGAGGTCGTTTCAGCAAAGGCGCTTGAAATCAAATATTTCTTGGTAATGAGATTTTGCCAGATGCTGTTGGGCTTTTTGCACATTTCCCATCCTGTTTTTGCTAGGAGAGCCACATTCATGTTTTCCATAAGTCGTAAACCCAATCATCCATTTTTTTTTTATTGGCACATAGATTTCCAGGATTTGAGATAGAGTTTGTGCCGTTGATCTTTTGATTTTTCCCACCAAAAGTCCCTAAAGCTTGCATTTAGCGACTTGCAGATTGACTTTGGGAGCATGTGAATAGACATCTGGTATGATGGAATCGAGCTTGCTACAGATCTAACAAGCATTGTTTTGCCCGCTTGGGAGAGCAATTTTGATTTCCATCCTTCAAGTATTTTGTTTATGCTCATCAGCAAATCTTTGTAGTCTTCCTTTTTGGATCGCCCAAAAGTTGTTTGAAGTCCCAGATATTTCATTTTTGCAGACGATTCTTTGTATGGGAGATTTGCTGAGATTATCCTTCTTGTTGCCTGACTAGTGTGTTTGGGTGATGAAGATAGAAGACTTACTTTGGTTGATACGCTGTCCCGACCATGCTTGATATTTCTCTAAAGCTTTGTTGATAGCCCGGATCGTCTTTTCTTTTGATTTCCCAAAGATTATTAAGTCATCAGCAAAAAGAAGATGAGAGATAGGAGGACTTTCTCTACTTATCTTTATCCCTTCTAAATTCCTTAAATTTTCTGATCTTGCCAGAAGTCTTGAAAGAACTTTAGTACAAAGAATAAAGAGAAAGGGAGAGATGGGGTCACCTTGGCGGAGTCCTCGTTCTGCTTTGAAAAAACCTTTCGAGGAGCCGTTGATGAGAATAGAGAAAGTAGCCGTTGCAATTTCTCTAATATCTCATCCAGACTGGAGCTTTCACAAGATTGATCGATCTCAAAATCGACTTGCGCACACCATAGCGCAATGGGCAGCTACAAACTCCTTGTTTGATAGCATTCCTTTAGTTTTCATTCCTCCTTGTATCTTGCTTCTGGACAGTGTGAAAGATTCTCCTGTTTTGTAATATTCTTCATATATATGCATGCTTGATTAAAAAAAAAAAAAAAAACTAGCCTTGTGGGATCGCTGGGGCCATTGAAAAAAAAAAAAAACCAAACCAAACCGGACTCTTTTTTTCCGACCGGGAAATGAACAAACCGCTCGAGTTAACGGTCAAATACATGTAGCATAAGTTGTACGCGAATCCAGTTATATTTACGCCCAACGAAAAATGGACTCGTGTCGACTCCCAAACAAACACCGAACACACCCTTTCTACTCTCCTCGACCCGACTCGGAACTCCGCAGAGATACTGCCGCCATTGCCCTCTGAGAGAGGCGTCGTAAAAAAATGGCGAACGATACCAAAGCAGTGCATGTTAGCATGGAGCCTGAGGTGGCGCATAATATCTCCGCCACCGAGGAAGGCCAGGACATCTCCGGCTATGACGATGTTCGGGCTCTTCACGACGTCGTTCAAGGTCTGCCTTCACACGTCGTGAAGGACTTGCTGTCCATCGGGGTTCGTTTTTTCATTTAAACTTATCTTCTCACACCGTTTTTACGATTCTTAGGGTTTCTGAATATTCTCGAACGATTTTTACTCGGGCTTTGTAGATATCATTACGCTTTTGCGTTTACAGTGATCTGTCGTTTTCTCTTCGAGTTGTACTTTACCGTGCCTTGTTTTTTTGCATATTTTTATTATCTTCCTTTGTTTGAGACTACAAATATAAGTTTGGTTGAATAGCATTGAAGAAAAAGTAGGTGTAGTTTCTAACTATATTAGTATAATAATTTTTTTTTTTTATAAGTAATAATTTTATTGAAGAAATAGGCCTAAGCCCAGGTACACAGGAGGTATACAAAGGAGAAGCCTACAACTTCCAGAACAAAAAAAACAACCCAGAAAACTAAAACAGATTCATAAAATTATCCACCATTACATAAACTTTCGCCCAAAAACCCAAAGTGCTCAAGAAAAAAGCCCTGAGATCTTCGAAAGAGCATTCTTTGTCTTCAAAGCATCTCCTATTTCTTTCGATCCATAAGCACCACATGAGACAAGGAGGAATCATCTTCCAAACCGATGCTGCCTTCTTACAACCCTTTAAACCCTTCCACCCTGCCATTAAATCCACCACATCTTTGGGCATCACCCAATGCAAACCTGTCCAGCTCAGGTTATGATTGTGAAGACCTTGATAATTAATGTCATTGTGTATATATAAGAGCTTCAATTCATGCTCAATGAATATGAAACTACGAGGTGTGATCAGTCAACGACGGTGTGCATATCTAGAATTGTGAAAACCACAATAATTGATTGTGTTGTTGATGGCACTTGGAACTGTCGTGGATAAACGAAATGTGATTTATAGGAAATTCTTCGACCATTGTTCAGATTTTATGAAATTTTGTTTTGTTGAATTGTAGGTATGTGCCCGGTGCATCTTTCGGCTGTTTGGGATACGAGGAAACATATATTCTTGCTCCTTGCTCTCATCTTCGATGTTGAGTTCAGTTCTTGGAGAACAAAGACATGCGGATGAAGACATGGTAGACATTGGTTCTGAAGAACATAAAAACACAATCAGTCTGCCTGCTTCTGAGGTATCAGAAGTTGATGCCGTACTTTGCACCCTTTGTTTAGGTATCTTGCAGTTTACCTATTGCGATGACAAAGAACTGGTGGTGAAAAAAAGTGCCAAAGATATGGCTGTTGCTATTTCTGAGCTGCTAAAGCGAGAGTGGCATCAGATTGATAACTTTTCTCTTGAAGTTTCCATACCTCCAATTCTCCTTGAAAATGAAAGCTCAGTTTGGTACGAATTGTTGATATGCTGATTTCGTGTAATCTTTTGAGATCCCTAAGCATGTGTCTATCCAAAGATGGGATGCTTAAGCTTCGGTTAATCATTTTTCAAATATGTAATAAAAAAAAGAAAGAAAGGGGAAAGAAGAATGTCCTGTCACTTATTGTGCTTGTTAGCGAACTTCTAAAATTCTTTAGGTCGGAAACTCTACTCATAGCATTCTTTGCTTGGTAAATTGCTTCAATTTCCAAATTTTGTAGGTTGTACTTGAAAAGAAAGTATGGGTCTGAACATTGTTTCCAAGGGAAGTTACTGTCTCAACGTATATCTACTGTGGAAGCCTTAATATTGTGTTTGGCAAAACCTCTTGAAACATTGTTGGTGAGTAAGGATTGCTTTTTACGCTGAAACTTCCAATGATTCAAAGTAGAAATACATTTGTCTTTGCAATTAATATTTTATGAAATTAAGACTTGCACAGGATTGTAAATCAGGTTTAAGTGATATTCGCATCTGTTTGACCTTCACGCACTCCAAGGCATCAAAAATGGTTCATAGCGTTGCAGTGAGCAAACATGGTTGCAAGAGAACAAAAACAGGCATGTAAATATTTATACCAACCTCATTTGTTCTCGTTGTTTCTATGAAGGCCATAAATAAAGTTCTAGCACTTAAATATCGTTGCCCTGTTTTTCAAGTGTAAAAGCCATGTCGTGCCATCTCAATGTAGTTTAAATTCAAGATGTGATTTGATTGCAAAACTAAGATCAAAGATTGAGATGTTTTTATTACAATCCATGAAGGAAATTTATATTGTTATTTGTTTTTACAAAATTGCTATTGCAAGGTATATAATTCTACAAGTTCTGTCTGACTTAGATTTTTAGGTTCGGCATTTATGTGTTTGGAGCTTTTTCCACTTTTGCAGATTTTATGTAGAATTAGAACCATGAGTGTGAAAGGTACATGCTCTATGTCATTTCTTAATATCAGTATTTACAATTACTGCACCTTTGCGTGCTATGGTGGGGACCAATTGCCAAAAGACAAGTTTTGTTTTGGTACCATCCCTAAGGCATTTATATGGAAGATATGTACTGCAAAGTAATTCTATCTGTTGTTTGTGGAAGGTCTACACAAATCATATATTGTGGTGTTTGTAGGAGGGGCATCCATTTAATGATCAACTAAAAGGAGCAAATTTTTGGACTTCTTTATATTATACTTTTTGTTTTTTTTGGATAAGTACTTCTTTATATTATACTCCTAAGTGTATAATAAGTTATCTGGAGTTTGAAATTGTGGAACCAAAATTGAGGGACTGGTTATAAGTTGAACTGATTATACCAGTTTTACCACACATGATCTCAGACAGTGCAACCTGATCGTCGTGATCGATTGAATTCAATGATCTCTATGCTTATCCCTCTGAGTTCTAAAGCTAAAGCCCACTGAATGATAATAGTCTTGAAAAATGGTCATAATGCCATTGCATGTTTGGAAGGTATTTGATGGAAACTACGAATATATTCAAAAATTATTATATATGATACGATATTCTTTATTCATTGGAACATTTTTTTTTCTTTTTTAGAAGTATTCATCGGAACATTTTTGTCTTCTTGCTAATATAATCCTGGCTAGGCCCAGAATTGACCGGTGCACAATTTCAAAAACCGGCATAAACGTGCAAATTTGGCCATTTATATTATTTAATTATTCACATTTATACCTTGACTTTGGATGCTGAATATTATTTGCTGATTGACACAGGCATCGAAAACTGTATAGACTCCGTTGATGATTCTGTAGTTGGAGACATTGAATTCTCTGATTTGGCTGATGTGACCATTCAAAGGTCTTTTAGTGGTTCACAAGATAATGGATCTTCTCAGAGTCTCAAATTTCCTCCAGAAAAAGTAATTCTTTTACCCCTTTAGGATGGGGTATCTACCAACTCCAATATACAAAGGATATTAACGCTTTTAGCACTATCAAGTTTGTGAATCAGTTGTACTGAAGAAAAAAAAGTTTATGAATCAGTTGTTGAACTCTCTTATATTTATGAAAAAAAAGTTTATAAAAGTTAATGATTTTATACAGTTCCTCTTGTATATGTCTTGTGTACTTGGGCTTTGCCTATATTCTTATTAATAAAATTCTAATCAGAAAAAAGATTTAATACAGTCCTGACATTGTCGGGGTTTTGTAACTGTCTAGGTTGAAGCCTGTCATCTGGTGTTTCTTTGCTACAGGAACCCTATCTTTTTCGGTGGGAGATACCTGAAGGTAAACTATTGTTGCAAAGAATTTTTTGTAAAATTTTTTTGGGGGTAAATATGTGGGATTTTAGCTCGTTTGGTGTCTAGTCTTTCAATTTCAACCTCATGGCCACTCTAAATACTTCTTGTTACATTCAGATCTTGGTAATGCTGTTTGGTCTTTAGTTATATTATATCTGGGTACACCTTAGCCCTTTCTAATGAAGTTCTCTTACTTTTTTTTTATTTTTTATTGGCACCGGGTGTTCGGAACAAGGTTCTGTCTAATGCCGAGGATGCATAGGCACTTGGCAAGGAATTTCTTGCAAGTGCACCTCGGTTAATTCAAGGGAAAATTCCCCCAATCTGATGGCCTAGAAATTGTTTGCACCCAAGGTTTTCGAACCTTAGACTTGGAGGGAGCATACCACCAAAACCAAGGCTCTTACCACTTGAGCCCAGAGTTGTTTTATTACTTGCAAAAATAATGTTGCTTGATTCTAATATTTTCTGTATAAAAAGGAAAGAGTTTGTTTCCTTGCTAGTACTAAGACAAAATGAAGTTTGTGAATACGTTAAAATTGGAAGAAAAGAATAGCAGGGGAAGTTTATGTACATACTATAAGGGTAGTGAAATTACTAGAACAAGAAACTTAATGTAGAGCTGCTCTAAATGAAAGGATTGTTCCCTGTTTTTGGTATGTCAAGGAGATAATGATCAGCTGCATCATTCACCAAGTGCAGAAGAGCAACAAGATCAATTTTATGCTACAAAATTTTGGAACAAGTCTCCTTTTTAGTAAGGAGTTTAAGTGCATGTGTTGTTAACATCATCTGAATCTTAAATCTAGGTCAAGGCGAAAGCAAATAAAGTGGAATGAGTGGGTCTGACATGCTTTACTTTATACAATGAGGTCAACACCCCTACATGAATGTCTTGTGGTCAGGCTCCTTACCTGCGGTCCTGGAGCAAGCTTGATTGACAAGAGAACATATAGAGCTAGGAAGCCCTCTTGTGTATATGATCTTGAATCATCCGTTATGATTTATTATATGCATTTTTCCTGTAAGAAAATTTTCCCATAAACGTTGACCAGAGACATCACAATATCTATTTGTACATTAGTGGAACAGATATCTGTACATGACACTGTTATTTGACCTTTGAAACTGTATTTTTCGTGTCCAGCAATTTGATGATTTTTAGTTTGAACCAGTGCATGCAGTGAAGCTTAAAGTTCATGCTGTTAGTACTCTTACTGCATTGGCGACAGATTGTCCTAATCACTCTTTGTATTGCAGTACTCGAGAAATGTGAGTCAAACACGATGGATCATTGATGATGAAAGAAAGGGAGAAGCATCTGTTGAGGTATACTATCGACACATTCTGCTCATGGCCGTTATTATTCTATTGAGGTAGTTTTTATGAACATTGCTTGAAGAACCGTGATACATACACAGGTCATTTTACACTGATAATAAAAATGGAGGGTATGTGTGTGGTGCATGAACAGTAACTACTATTTGCCCTTTTTATTTATTTATTTTATTATTATTATTATTATTATTTTCCTTCGTGTGAAATCGCTTGTGTACCAAGCATTTTCCGTGCATGAAAAGCTGATGGTGTAATGTGCTTATTCTGTAGGAGATAGTAGGTGGCAACATCCTTCCCATGTGTCAGGGTGACAATTATAAGTTTCATGCTGCTGGAAGAGAGGATATTGATGTAATAAAATTATACCCTCCTTGCTTCAATTTTGAGCTAACTGAAAGAAGTCCTGATTCCTGAATCATGTAGCTTCTCTCCCCCCCCACTCCCTTTTTCAGGTTCGAATGTTGGGTTCAGGTAGGCCTTTCCTTGTTGAGATACAAAATGCCCGCCATATACCATCTGAGGCATTTGTGAAAGAAATAGAAACAAAGATAAATAACTTGGAAAATAAATTGGTGAGTTCATGCTGGTCTGTCGTGTCACTTCCCTCTAATATCAAACAATAACGTTAACTTTTTTTTCCCCTGGAAAACAATAATAACTGTGAGCAAATTTTTTATGTAGGTTGAAGTAAAAAATTTGAAAGCTGTTGGCAGCGAAGGGTGGGACATGATGCGTGAAGGAGAAGCAGAGAAGCAGGTTCGTGTTAATCTTATTTTCTTTTGTTATTGATATACCAATTCATTGTTTACTATATTTACATATCTGCATGTTTATCTGTGTGGCACTTTGTAAGACATTTAGAAATGGAAATATTGCACTTAAACCCCCTAAACTACCACCTTCTTGTAATGATCTTCAAAATTCGAAAGTTTGTCACTCGGCTCACTGACTCAAAATAAAGTCGGAATGTGCATCCTCGTTAAGATCTAATCACTGTGAGGTGGTATTTGTTGGGGAGTTAGACATAGATTTGTTACGAGATCAAGTCTCTTGCAGAAACAATATGCTGCATTAGTGTGGATTTCACGCCCGCTCAAGGATGAAGACTTGGAGTCTATTGCCTCATTCAAGGATATGGTAAGATGCTTGTAAGATTCATATCTTACATTTTTTTTTCCAAACCTCATATTGTGATAAATATTTTAACGTGATATATCTTGTGATACTTTTTTTTTTTGATAAATATATCTTGTGATACTTTATTGTGTCAAATCTCTCTCTATGATGCTTTTATGGTATATTTGTGTGAAGCAATGCTGGGGAAAAGTTCTCATCTTTTAGGAATTTTGGAAATTACATGTCCTGTTTGTAAGTTCCATACTGCAAGCATATCGATCCACTTGTTGTGGATGGTGAACCATCCAAGATCGCTCAAGTAAAGTAGGAAATGGGAATAAATTGAACTATAAAAGTGCTAGTACTAGTAATGCACTCATGCGTTCTATCTGGGAAATCATCTTGTTCCTAGGGCCAGCAGTTAACTTATTATGAACATGCTGATTATTAGATATTGCCTTGACAGTTTTGGACTTCCAACAAATATTGTTAAAATGTATTTTTTTTTTTGTTCTTTTCAGAAAGCCCAAGAGAAGGATTTATCAGATGCTTGTTTCTGTATCTATGACAAACGTTTCATCATCTTCCTTTTTGTCTAATGATTTATGCTTAAACAGAAGAGAAAACCAAAAGTACTAAATAAAAACTCTCTTAAGATCTCCCATTGAGCATTCTCTATAATCAAAGCATCGCCCATTCCTTTCCAACCATAAGCATCACATCAAACATGAAGGAATCACCTTCCATATTGCAACAAAGTGATGGCTCCCCTTAAAACCTTCAAGAACTATGGGGCAATTGGCAGAGAGAGAAGTAGAGGTCCTCAAGATGAAACCCAATCCTGGAAATACAGCATCCCACTTTTTCGTTTCATGATGTGTCTTAATCTGCATGATGAAGCCTTTAGTGGCATTTGTTTTTATCTATCATCGTTTAATGGGAGAATCTTCTTCTCTAGTTTGATACATTTATTCAGTGGCATTTATATTGTTCTTTGTTAGTTTGTTCAGAACTGGAATAATTACTACCGATAAGGGTGCCTTTACAAAGCTTATTGTCCTAATAGAAAGTTACTCATAATCTGTGTTTATTCCCTACAGAAAGTTTTGCAGAGGACCCCAATAAGGGTGCTTCATCGTCGGAGTCCATTAGAACGTGAAAAGATAATACATTGGTTGGAATCTTACCAATTATGTAGCACAGACCTTTTTAAGTCTACTATTATTCAGAATGTCTAATTCTACTTTTTCTTATCAAACTTTAGGATGAAAATTGAGAAGATTGCTGGAAGTAATCATTATTTTCTTTTACATTTATGCACTCAGGTAATATGATTTTTTTTTTCCTCTTGATATCAATTATCAATATACTTGTACATTCACAATAAAGCTGTGATTTTATTCAAATGGATGGATGATCATAGCCATTTTGACCTTAAGTCCCAATCTGATAGGATTGTGTTTTTACATTTAAGTAGCTTGGTTTATAAGTAAACGAAAATGCTGGGGCTTCTTCAAGGGGGCTTTGCTGAAACTACCTGCAGCATGTTTGGTGACCCAGCTTCGTTTTAGTTTTTTTGAAGCAGCTTGAGCTTTTTTTAGTTTGCTATTGAAAAGTAGTCCAAAGGATTGTTCTCAAGGAAGCTATGACTTTTAATAATCTGAAACTGGGCCATACTTCACCCCAATTGGGGATGAGGTGGGGGAAGGGAATCTCGAGTCCTCATCTAATTGTTCTGATATGTAGGAAACCTCATCCCCCCCCCCCCCCCCCCCCTCTTCCCAAGAAAAAATCAAAAGCATTTGATCATGAATTGGTTATTAGGTTTGATTTCTATTGAAGATATCAAAATTCTGTTGAGAGGTGGCTCTTGTAATATAGTGCCTCTGACAATGAATTTGTGTCCAGGTCAGAAAACAACTTCAAGGAACAATAAACACAATTTTGCATTCTGAATCTTTGCTGTGATTTCAAATGCACATCATTAGATATTTTAATGAAAGCATTATTACATTATACTTTGGACAGATACAATTCAGATTGCAGGTAGTTCAGCTAATGACATAATAGGACAGCATATGGTCCGCTTTCTGTACTCTCTCTGCTTTTCTATTTGCATGCACAGTAAATGGACTGCTCTATGAGATTTTTGAAGAGTTTGACCACCATCTGTTAGATGAAAGACTATTTCCTATGTTCATATATGGCAGAGAGGTAACACTAATTATGGTATTTGGAATTCAGGCTGGAACATATATCAAAGAGTTTGTCCACGGGGATCTTGGCCGTACACATCCTAGGTATGAGGCATCAGTTTTATATTGACAGTGCCTTATGTCAATTCAGTTGACTTTCTTGTTTTATCGGCTAGGATACAGTTTACTATAGAAATGGACAAGTGGAAAATGCTAGATCCCCCCGCTGGGGGATTCCGCTGGGAGCTACAGCTCCCAGTGTTTTATTTTTTTATTTTTTTTTCTTTTTCTTAATGATTAAGAAAATTTTGTTTAATATTATTATGAATTTTTTTATTTTTTAAAAATGTTTAAAAGTACTAAAAAATGATGTGAAAATTAAAATTTCTAAGTCTAGTGGGAGCCCCCAGCGGTGGCTGTAGAAGGATCCATGGACAAGTGTATTGTGTCTGGGCTCTGTCCGTCACCCTTGTTGGTGCTGTTGATTTCAATATGGTAATATTGGATGTTTGTAAGAAAGATGAACCATGTACGATTTTGAGCCAGCTGTGGCATAGCATGCCATATAAAGAATTTTAAGGTTAGATGGGAAAAAAGCAATCACCAACATCTGCCAATTCTGTTGGGTTATAATGATGAGCAAGACGAGTAACATTGAGGTGTTTCACAATTGTGAGGACTAAATGAATACAATTGGTAGTTTATGGGTAAATTTTAAATTTGACACATAATTTAAGGATCTTATGTATCAGATGCCTGCTAGAACAGTCTGAAAGTCAATTATAGAATAAACTTTAAGAGTCAAAGACATTGGTGATGGTTTACCATCGTATCTTAGAGAAGTCTGACCCTTTTTTTTCCTCTTTTGTTTGCAGTGTTGGATCACTCCTACGTTGCAGAGCAGAGATACTGCAACTTGATGTTACAGATGTGAAAATGGACTGTTTCTGACATAATGAGGTAATCTTATATTTCATAATAGATTTCGGCTGCCCTTTCTTATGTGGTTTTTAAATTCTACATTTGCTGTTGCAGGAACAGAGGTTTATTGGGCGTGTGTTAGTGATACAAATGGCCTTCTGCAATTGATGAAAAGAAAGACGTCTCTTATTCTCTGCTTCTGAAATCAACTGCGACTAGTCTCTTCTTTTACTGCTCCGCTTGGTTCTTAGCAGTGTAATTTTGTCCTCAGCTATAATTGGGTTTCATTCCCCCCTTTGAGGTAAGTGGGCATATGGCTAATAATTGTTGAGATTAAATTTATCCTTTCTTATCGGTTTTTAACCTTTTGAAATAAACAGTCAAATAGATAAATTTAATAGTTTGCTTATGTTCAACCATAACTTCCAAAACCAAAACCTTCTGTTCAGTATTTACCCTCTCTTTCATGGTTTCATGGACATAAGGAGTTCAAGGTGAATGTAAACAGTGCTGAAGTTTTGTAAATTTTTCTGATATGAATCCTGGACCACTGACTCTTTGTGATCATTTTTCAGCTTTGAAGTTCAAAGGGTAAAATCCTCCGAATTATTTCTCTTAGTTGAAAAGATGTCCTTGCCCCTCTCATAATACTAATTCCTTTAGGAATGCTAGTCTCGTGTAGATTTTAAAAATAATAATAATAATAAAAAAAAACAGAACAGAAAAGAAAAAAAGAAGGTAGATCTCACTAGGATTTTTTTTTTTTTGACTCTTTTTGATGATATCTACTTTTTATATTTATATATTTAAAACTTGTACAAATCATTACTCATCTATAATTATCCTTTTATTTCACGTATTCTTTTGTGTACTCGACCTCTGAGCTTATTGGGTACACTGTCACTTTCTTCTCTACTTTATTCTTTAGCTACGCCTCTGAATGCATGTATAACAACGACCAAACCATCTCAATTTCGTTTTTATTTTCTGAAAAAAAAAAAAAAAAAAAAAAGATTTTACGCGATATAATTACGTTCTTGGGAACCTTCCAGCTGAATCCCACAAGATATGGCTAAGTTGAGATCTAACGGACTCATCGAAACCCTTCAATACGGCCCATGGATCCATGTCCGGGCCCTTAGGACGTACTAAAGTCAATAATCAAAGTATTGGCAAATCTCATTCCACGTGACCCGAAGGAGAAATATTCTCAAAATTTTGGGTGAACTTAAAAAGCTTCGAGTGAAATTTCTCTTCCAAACATATCAATCTGATCCTTTGTAAATAGTTATAAAATAGTTTATGAGTAATAGTGAAATAGTAATAAATAGTTGTGAATATTAATGAAATGTTTGTAAATAGTAGTGAATTGGTTATAAATAGTAATGAAATAGTCTGAAAGAAAGTAATCCCAAATATATACTTAAGGTTTTGCCTGAACTTTAAGACTCTATTTGGATGTTAAGTATTTTAAATGATTTATTAATAGTAATGAAATAGTTTGTTCTTAGTTTATGAATAATAGTAAAGTAGTTTAAAAATATCTGAAACAATTATGTTTCTAAATAAGCCTTAAGAGACCTTGATCCGGCCTGGTAGACCATCTAATCAGAGCTCCGAAGTGAGTGTAAATACTGGTTGATCAAACGTCCAATGTTCTCTCTCTCTCTCTCTCTCTCTCTCTCTCTCTCTCTCTCTCTCTCTCCATACGGCTTAAATTCATATTTCGCAGTAGAAGTCGAAAGAAGAAAGCACTTCCCAAATCAGTTAAAACAATAGCCCACAAGACCAGTTCCAGATAATTTCTAATAATCGTCATATAAAATTTCAAAATGATAATATTGCATGTGTGGTTAATTTTCTTTGTTGTGGGATGTTATTTATAAATAAGAAAGATGAACAACAAAATATTTGATCGCCAATTCTTCATAATCTTGTATGCATCCAATCGGTCAATCCATGAGGCTTCCACGTTCACATTCGCCTCTGCATCTAGTCGATCCATGAAGCATCCAACATCTTCGCCATAAAACCGTAACTGTCAGCAGCTTCATCAATCTGTAAGTAGAAGAGCCAGTGGCAGATAATTAAAAATCAGAGAATAACAAATGACCATTTCAGTTTAGAAAAGGGGAAGAACGGAAGAAGAAGTATATGTTATGGGTTACCAATTTCTGTGTAGGACGTCCAGCCCCATGTCCGGCCTTACACTCGATGCGACCGATAATAGGATTGACTTGGGGGCTCTTCTCCAAGCTTGTGCAAAGAACATATTGCATGGTCTGACAATGAACAAAAACTTCATGACTAACAATAATCCATTCATGGCTAACCATGATGATAACAACATCATTGAAGAAAATCTAAAATAGCAGTTAACATAAGCCAAAAACTCAATCAAAACACAATATACACTGTTCCACCGACTAGTTTACTAATACTAGAACTATAATTGGCAACTTGATAGCATAAAATTATTCATGCATTATGCTTGGGGTAAAAGGGCTAATGACTTCTAGCTTTCTGTCAAATATAAAGACTAACCGCCAATAACTTCAATGAGTGCAATGGCACAACCCTATCGTCATGATCAGCAGTCAATAACATTGTGGGTGGGTACTGGGAAGGTTGATCTGGATGCTGTTCCCAAGGTCTCCTGACATTATGCAGTGGAGAATACCTATATTGAACAGTAAAATCAACTGTGAGAAACATCCTAACTTTCACGAGTGAAGAAGCTTAACACATCAATTCTATAGAAACCCGTCTGGCGGTAACATAAGGTAAGATAATTTTTTTTTTTTTTTTATGTCGAGTCAAAAGGTAAGATAGTTGTTTTCATAAGGTACTAAAAGCTCAAAAGTGGTGAAGTCGAAAACAGAAATATTCGATCAATATCTAACATAATCCAGGCTTCTGTGAACATATATAATCATGGCTAATACTCAGTCATGGAAAATAAACCCCCAACCAGGTAAATAATATCTTGGAGTATGAATCTAGAAAGAAAACTGGATATGCATACTGCTAGAACTGCAAGGTAAAAATAAGCATAACAATTATGCATCCACAAAGGAATAGTCGCGGATAAATGACTTCAACTCCTATATTACAAGATTGAGAAAAGTTGCTCTCGTTCAAGTTTCCCATATATTATACAGTAGCAACGTAAAGGTTATAACTATTGCCACAAAGTGTGTTCAAACTTAAAACTGAAGAGCTTACTATCAGATTCTTGATATGAGAGAAACTTTACTCACTTAATTAGCCAATGGAACTCTTCCTCTTTGTCTGAACAACCAAAATCAGAAGTCCACGCATGGCCTAGAAAGCAAATCTAATTCAGTACATGATTTCAAAAAATGCTAACTTGTTGAGCCCATCAATTTAAACTAACCTATGGTGAACTTATGGAATCGCAGCATGTCCATAACCCCGACATGAGCCAAAGCACAACCAAAAAGATCAGGTCTCTGCAAAAAATAAAAAAATAAAAAAAAAAAACTCAAAATAACCATGATGAGAGACGACCCAGAATACAACAGAGCAAATGCACCATCTGATACAGCAATACCCGATTTATGCAAGCCCCTATAAGAAGCCCACCATTGCTTCCACCTTCAATACACAACTTCTTGGGCTGGGTATAACCAGCAGATATAAGGTATTCACCAGCAGAAATGAAGTCATCAAAGCAATTCTGCTTCTTTGCAAGTGAGCCTGCTTTATGCCATTCCTCTCCATACTCTCCACCACCACGAATGTTTGCTATGCAATAAACAGTGCCTAGATGCCTTGTGAGTACAATACGACCAACACTGAATGATGGTGTAAGACTAACGTTAAATCCACCATATCCATATAACAAACAAGTGTGTGATCCATCCAAAAGAATATTCTTTCTGGCAACGATGAACATTGGTATCTTGGTACCATCCTTACTGGTTGCAAAAACCTGTAGATGAAAAGACTAATCAAGCAAGATGAACACCCAATTGGGGGGATCAAAGTCAAACACACAACTCAGAGGAATTGAGAGGTAGAGAAGAATAGCCGCCCCTAATCATCCAAGCAAATGCAGATTGGCCAGAAGTTAGTTAAAGTAATTAGTGCCTCACCAAGTTAAACAAGATAACAATATACCTGATCAACATGAAACTCCGAGCGATCAAACCCAGGAACAACAATTTCACGAAATATCTTCAACTTTGGGACTTCAGCTTCTAAGTTGCACTGATAAATCATACCAGGGCTAAGAAAGCTAGTAAACCCAATAAAAACAATACTATCTTCACGCCTTGCGGAAATCCCATAAACTGTCCCAATGTCAATGGGTAATTGATGAAGGAAGGAACCTGACTTCAACTCCCTTATCTGCAGAATATACTTAACATCACTCAAGTATCTCACAATCATTTGGTTACCATTAACGGCACAAGCTGATTCAAGTACATCATTCTCTGCCTCTTGGATAACATCACTCCAAACAGTTGGTTCCTTCAGATCTACTCGAACTAACTTATACTTTGGTGCATCTTTATTTGTTCGAAAAGTAAATACCGTGTCATCATTTGCAATCACACGATACTGTGCGCCAAATTCATCAATATGCTTAATAAATGGGAGCAAATCATTTTTTCCCTTCAGACCTACAAGCCCATTAGGAAGTACCCACAGATCACAGTAATAAAATTTGTTGACAGGGTCACAATCCTCCTCAATGTACAAAAGAACATACTGCACAAAAACATAAAAAGGGAATCAGTTTGATGGAGATCCATTTAGAAAATATACATTTGCATTCTTATCTTTGCCATGTTGTTTAGGAACTATAGCTCATGCATGCACATAACATGTATATAAGAACCATATATGGATCTTAATCGTATGCACACTTAAGAGGCTGTTGGAGTAGAAAGACTCAACAAGGCATGATGATGATACTTCATCTGAAACTCCAGTTTGCTTTCAGTTCAATTATATATCTTCTCATTTAACCTATAGTTGAGACTGTTATATCATCACTTCAAAATATTCTGTGTCCGAGAGACAACAAAGAAATGTAACAAAGCCAGTGTGCTATTTGGTGCATGCTACTAGGTTACCCAAATTATCTTTCATGGTACAACTTTGATTCTAACACTAATCAAGGCAGCACATCATCTAATCATTACCATTTCTCCTGCAAGAATGCCACTGAGTTATTCTTCCCATTTACAGAAAGCCTTTAGTCTAATTTGGATTCTCCTGAAGCCACTGAGTAATTCAAGCTTGCTTGGGGACAAGCTTAAAGGAAAGCTTTACTCAAATGCTATATCAGAACCACCCCTCAGGGCTGGAAGCAAACTAAAGAGTTGAGAACACATTAATACTCGAAAAAGATGGGCCAATTTCATATATGGCCAATAGATATAGAAGCATTTTAAAGAAATATAATCATTGACGACATGCTACACCTGGGGAAAAAAAAAAGTGCTAAGCATCATTAGATTAACATCAACACAAGTGGACGCTACTCTGGTATAACCATAATTCCATGAAATGAGAAATGAATTACCTTCCCATCATCTGTAACATCAGCTTCAAACATGTATTTCGGATTTTCAGAGTCTCTCCAGCATAAAATATCTTCAGACTGATTCGTGCCCAAGAGATGATAGTATAACTCATGGTAAAGGTTAGAATTAGTCTCCGTCCCAGCGTCTATATTTTCTCCCTCTCTACAGGAAAACACAACTATCATTATGGATTGAGGAGAACAATCTATGAAATCTCAAGCATAAGCAATATCTTATCATCGTTCGTAACTCAAGAATATTATGGCAATTACTCCTTTTACCAGATCAGCCAAGGAAACAGCTCAGAACTCAAATTTTGATATTTCACATAAATGTGAGATGATCACTTACTTGGGAGCAGGGTATCGGCTATAGAAAAACCCTTTGCCATCATGTGTCCAACTAATAGACGAAAACTTAACCTGGATTGAAACATATATAACCCCTTTCATTAGCATTATTGAGAGAAGGCACTCTCTTCTTCCCCCCCCCCCCCCCCCCCCCCCTTCTCTCTCTCCTGAATGAATAAAACGCCCACTAAGATACTCACCCATGATAAAGTATCAGCTTCAACCTTTTTGTCGTCAACCCGCATTACTTTGATTGTCACCCAATCGCTACCACTCGTACTAAGCCCGTAAGCCAAGTACTTGGCATCCTCACTAACCGAAAGCATGTTTAAAGAGACAGTTCCATCTTCACTAAGCACATTTGGATCCAGCAATACTTCAGGTTTTCCGTCCAAGCTATCCTGGATAGAGAAACAGACATGAATTGTGAATATTCAGTATGTAAACAAAAAACCTTTAGCTCTGCTAATTCCATTTCCAGCCCACAAACCTGTACGTAGAGGACGTTTTGGGCTTGAAGCCCAGTGTTGTGAAAGTAAAAGTACTTGTCCCCTCGCCTGAAAGGCGCATAGTAACGCGGATAATCGAAAAGTTTCGTGATCTTCTCGCGAAGCTTCTCTCTCGACTCGCATTTCTCGAGCACCGATTCAGTCAATTTCACCTGCTTCTGCACAAACTCTTTCACTTCCTCCGCGTCAGGATCCTCAAGCCTAAACATAGAAAATAAGAGATAAAGAAAGAAGATCTCAATCAAATTCGCTCCAATATTCTCAAAACAACATAGTCATTCCAAAACTCTCCAGAGAAAACTTTCCAAAATTAATTTTTTTTTTTAAGAAAGATAACACAAAGTTGTTCTTATCGAGCTCATCGATTAAAACCTCCATTGGAATCAAGAAGAGAACTCCTGGAATCACAAACGGTTTTGGAGTGACAATCCATTTCTTTAATTACCATCGATAAGGGTCGGCGACCTTAACGCCGTGGTAGTCGTCGACGACGGACTCGTCCCTGCGAGCAGTCGGGTAGAGCAACGGTTCTTCCACGGCACAAAGGGAACCCATTTTACGGCTTGAGCACGAGCAAACAGAGGTAGAAGATTTGAAAATTTTAAAATATGGCTCGGGCTTTGGGTTTGGGGTCTGTTTGACTTTGAGTAAACGCAAGCGGTGGCTTAATACAGCGAGACATATTTGGCGGCGGGCGTTTCGGGGGACATTGAAAGCGGGAAAAGTGAAAATGGCGGGAGTGTGGCGAGCGTATGACAACATAGTTAACGCACTTACGCCGCTTTCTGCGGCCGATTCCAACCCTGGGAGCTAAAGGGGGTGGCCGAGACGAGAATAATGTGGCTAACGGTGTCGCCATTTTGTGTCGATTATGTTGCAATGCTGCTTGTTGGACCGCTGTCGGCGTCTATGGTCTCGACTCTTTATCGCCAACCAATAAGCCATACGCTACCCTTGTCTTGTGCAATTATCATGCAACATGGATTTTAAAATATCTTTTGCCTTTTCTATTCTGCTTCTCATTCTCCCTAAAGTGATTCAGCAATTTATTATATTAAAAAAAATTTAAGTACAATCACTTTTTTATATACTTTATTAATATGATTGGTTGTATCATTTTTTAAAATAAAATAATTATTTTAACTAATCACATCAGTTAAATATGTAAAGAATATACAAAAATGATCATGAACTTTTTCTACTATATCATCCGCATCGAACACTAGATCATTTAAATGAATAATAATTATTAAGGACATGTCTCACTGTCAATCTGCAACCATTCACCTACGAAATGTCAATGAGTCTTGAGGGGTTTCGCCTGGAAACACTCCGATGCTTAAGTCAGTGAAAAGGAAACTGTAATGAATCTTAATTTTCTACTTGTTTTTACTATCAAAGGTTACCTGGTATATATAGGCTTGCTTGCAATACTTATCTTACCCAAAACTTTCCGGTGCAGATCACTGCTCAGTATTTTGAGTAATCATGTAACTACCCGATGTCCCTATCCTTCCGTCAAAGTTGGCGCAGTGTACATTCTCTTTTGATTCCCTTTTTTTCTCATATCGGCCCCTCGATCTGTCATTTGGGCTTTTATAGTATAATGGGCATTTTTAGGCTGTTATGGCAGAATGGGCATTTTTAGGCTGTTAGCCTTTTGGTTCAAATAGTCCCTCCAGCTATCCCGCTAATTCCCTTCACCTTTTAGCATAGGAAATTTATATTGACCAACCCTACTGCTGTGGGAATGCAGGGCGTCTCCCCGTGGGCCTTTTTTTTGCTTTCAAACCTCAAATGTATATACCTTATATATATATATGGGCCTAGGTGCGTGGAGAACAAGCAGCCACGAGCGCAGGCCCAGACCATCCATGGCCCTTAGGTGCCAGCTTGCCCGTCGTACCATTTTTCCTCGCTATTTTATACCTCTTTTTTTAAAAAATATCGAGGATCCCCCATCATTTCCCGCTGTTGTGGTAGAAAATGAGAAAAGTTTTATTGCGATGGTTATTCCTCTTCTCTAGTGTCAAACTACGATTTCTTTGTCCGTTGGCATTCTGCATCCTGTCTTTCTTCAAATACCCATTTCCTATCTTCTTTCAGTCATTTCTCTGTTACCTTCTTTGTTCTTCGATTCTCTTTCTTGCCTTCATTCTTTGTATGTCCTGAGCTTTCTTGTTGTTTTATTTCTACCGATTTCAATAGCCCACTTTGGTGAAGGTGAAGGTTATGAAAACCCCTTTGAAGTCCCTGAAGGCATGATCTTTGCTGGGTATCGATGGCGCTCAGGCATCCGAGAAAAGCATTTTGCTAGATTTGGAAAGAATATCGTATTCCTGAAACTGTTATTTTGGAGGTTTCCTCGTTTGGATGCTGTGACGACGAGGATTTTGCTGGCAAGGTAGCTATCATCGTCCCCCTCTTGGCACATCAGTTGAGGCTTCCCTTTTACTGTCCTCTTCGTGACATTTTGAACCTTCTTAACATAGCTTCTGCTCAACTACACCCTTTCGCATTGAGGGAGTATTTCCAATATTTTGAATACCGTACCGGTTGAAGTACCGGTTAAGGCACTGGAATGAAATATTTCGGTACCGGTACCGTTTCGGGATAGTCGATATATGAATAAATTATATATATAAATATATATAAAAATTAATTTCAAAATAATAGTGTATATATGAAGAAATTATACATGAATACATATATGTATAAATTATAAATAGTCTGGTCTGAATTGGGAGTAAAAAAATGAGCTTACAGTATGAAGAAATGAAAAAAAAATGTAGAGGCCGAAATACCGGCCGGTACAGGCCGAAATATAGGCCAGTACGAAACAGACCCCATATCTGTATCGGACCAATGGCCGGTACGGTATGTACCGGTCGTACCGGTACGGTATTCAAAACCATGCGTATTTCTGTGCTTGCATTGTCTTCCACATGACTTTGGAAGCTCTTGGTGACCCTTATCCTGACCTGACTGGCCGGGAGTTTTTAGCATTCTATAATGTGAGGGAGGCCGCCAAAGGCAACGTCGTTAGCTTCTGTAAGAAGGATAACAGGCAGACGTTAGCCCGGTTTGAGACTCGCTACTCCAATGCTAAGGTGTGGACCTCCAAATTCTTCTTCATTACTGGCCAATGTTGGGAATACCCCACCACAGAAGATGTCTTTTAAGGATTTTTCAGTTAAGTCAATCTGGCGCCCCATTCCTGACGAAAAGAACTTATGGGCTAGAATGGAGCCTTTTGTCACGCTGTGAACTGACCCGAATTGAGACAGTCTGTTCTTGGGCTGAGACTAATCCTGAGGAGCTTCATACTGTCCTCTTACTGTCCACATCGATCGGTTCTTGATGTCTCCCAACCGATCTTATTTTCAAGGACGCGACTTCATGATTTTAGCCAACATTCCCCCTCCCATGCCGAAGCCCTCTGAGAAGAGTTTGAGGTGTGGACCACTTTGCTCAGGAGAGGAAAGAAAAGAAGCCATGATCAGAGAATGAGGAAGAAAAGAAGTCACAATCAAAGAAAGGGGAAGCCGCCGAAAAAAGAGAGAAAATGAGCAAGAAAAAGAACGAGGATAGTGGTCAACGAAAAAGGGCCAATTTTGGAGACTCCTCTCCCATTTTTCCTCTTCAAAAGAAAGCCTTGGCGTCCTCAGAGGACATCCAAGTCTAGACGCCTTAGGAGGATATTCAAGCTCAGACGCCCACGCAGTTAGCCACCCCCGAGCCCCCATTATAGTGGCTAGAGGAGACAGCCATAACCTCGGGGGGCGAACACATCCAAACTTCTACCCTGCTAACTAATACTGTTCTTCCCTCACCCGCTTTTTCCCTCCACCGCCTCATTCCTCTGGCCTTAAAGACGCTGAGGGTTTAGCCAACCTGGCGCAAGCTATGCTATATTGCTAAGTGTGCCTCTGAGAAGTGGCGGGTTGACAGGCTTGAATTGGCAGCCTTAGCCGAGGAGAAGAAGGAGCAGGAGATCTAGCTAGAGCAATCTGAAGGTTATTCTCACTCGTTGCAAGGTGATCTCGAAATACGTGAGGTTGAACTCCTTGAGTTGCGCGAAGCTGCTCGCCTAGCAAATGAGGTCAAGGCTAAGGATGACCTCGCCCTAACCCTTCTTCAATCTGAGAGGGACTCAACCAAGCTTCAACTTTCAGAGGCTCAGAAAAATTTTGAGGCTGAGTGGTCACGCCTAAACTCTGAGCTTACTGTCCATGATGGGGAGCTAACTTCTCTTCGTGGAGACCTGACCCGCTCTCAAGACAGTTGCAAGTCCCTCGAGGAGGATCTTAAAGAGGCAAACTAGGCTCTTAGAGTCAGTCACCAAAGGCTATCTGAGAAGATGGATGAGCTAACCGCTGCTCAGGAGGAGATTGCACGACTTCGTGCCCAGTTGGCTCATGTTCTTACTACAAGGGATCACGCCTTTACTTTTGGGCATAGCTGCGGCATCCTAAGGCTAAGGAATCTTCTTCTGGCCGACCCCGCCACCAATCTTAAGGAAGCGTCTGCCGCCAGGTTGACGATTTTGGGCAAAAAGAGATGCCTGACGCTTTCGTAAATGTGCCCCCGTCGTTCCCGCCTAATGATGCCCCTTAACTTTTTAACCTTCTCTTTCTTTGTTTGTGGAAATTTTTTTTGTATTTTTACACATTGTACATTTGTGATAATGAATCTTGTTTTACTATGATGAATATTAGTTAACTTTGCTGTTGCACTTTTATTCTTGGTCTTTCATTTGTGATTGGATTGTTTCGTCGTTGTTGCCCTTGGTTTGTTAAGTTGTTTTTGGATAGCAAGGCCTGAGGACCTACGCGCCCTTTTTCATAACACCATAAGCTGTTAAGGCTTGCTTTTGGTGTTTAGGGTCGGTGTGGTCTGAGGGCTTACGCATTCTTTTTCATGGCACCGCAAGCTGCTAAGACTTGCCTCTTAACTACCTTCCTTGCTCGTACTCCACATCAAACTCGCTCAGCTCAATCGACCAACCTATCAATCTTCCCGTTCTATCTGGTTTTCTCAGGACTTTTCCCAGGGGAGCCTTCTTAAGCACCCTTATTATGTGGGCTTGGAAGTATGGACGGAGCTTTGTGGCCGCCGTTACTAAAGCAAAGGCCAATAGTTCAATTCGGGGATACCTTGCTTCTGCCCCTCTAAGCGTTCAACTCACGTAATATACTAGATGTTGGGCGGCTTCTTCCTCCTTTACTAGGGCAGCGGATACATCATGCGGGGAGACTGCTAGATATGCGTAAAGCACGTCACCCTTCTCTGATCGTCTCAAAAGGGGCAGACTGGCCAGATATTGCTTTAATTTTTTGAACGCCTCATCACATTGTTCGTTCCAATGATGCACCTTTCGCAGTACTTGGAAAGAGGGGAGACACTTATATGTTGACCTGACTATAAATCTTCCCAGGGTGACCACTCTACCTGCCAGTCGCTGAGTCTCGTTCAGCTTTTTTAGAGGCTTCATGTTGAGTATGACTTATATCTTATCTGGAAAGGCCTCGATTCCCCTCTCGGATACATGAAGCCCAAGAATTTCCCCGACTGGACCCAAAAAGCACATTTTGCTGGGTTTAACCTCATTTTATAGCAGCGTAGGATTTCAAACGTCGTTCGCAAATCCACAAGGTGTTGTGCGGGTTCTTTACTTTTTATCAGTAAGTCGTCCACATATACCTCCATAGATCTCTCAATCTGTTCCTTGAACATTCGATTTCCCAGCCTTTGGTAGGTCGCCCCTGCATTCTTCAATCCAAAGGACATGACTTGGTAGCAATATAACCCTCGATCTGTGACGAATGAGGTTTGTTCCTCTTCTGTTGTGTGCATCCGTATTTGGTTGTAATCTCAGTACGCATCCATGAAGCTCAACATATGCTGCCTTGTCGTTGCATCTACAATGATATCGATGCGTGGTAAGGGAAAGCTATCATTTGGACAAGTTTTGTTTAGATATGTGAAATCCATGCACAACCTCCATTTCTCGTTTGCCTTCTTTACCATAACTACATTGGACAACCACTCTGGATAGTGGGTTTCCCTGATGAAACCAGCCGCGAGCAATTTTTCCACCTCTTCGTCAATAGCGGCGTACTTCTCTGTACTGAATGATCTCATTTTCTGTCGTACTGCCTTGTGTGTTGGGTTTATGCCCAAGCAGTGCTCAATGACTTCGTTATCTATACCAGGCATCTTTTCGTGGCTCCATGCGAAGACATCCTTGTGCTCTATCAGTAGCTGCTTCAAAGCTTCCCTATCCGCCGGTGGGATCTGCATCCCAATACGTGTGGTGGTCTTAGGGCGGCCAGCATATAATGTCACAAGCTCCAATGGTTCATTGACCTCCGCATGCTATTGGCTTCGGTCATCCCTGACCTCTATGTCTTTTTCAAAAGCTATCACTGCATGTGGCATATAAGGTGGCGAGGCTTCATTCTACCCTACACAATGCAAACCTCGCTTTTGACATTTCGCAATTATTGTATATAGCATTCCCGTGCTAGGTCCTGTTTGTCTCTTGCCTCACCTACCCCGTTATCAGTTAGGAGCTTCATCTTGAGATGGTAGGTGGATGTTACCGCCTTAAGGTGGTTAACTGTTGGTCTTCCCAATATAGCGTTGTAAGAAGATTGAGCTTTTACTACTGAGAAATTGGTCATGGTGGTCGCCGTACACGTTCCAGTTCCTGCTGTTACTGGGAGGGTGATTGCCCCAATAGGCTGGATGGTATCTCCTGAAAAACCCTTTAATGGTGTTGGGGAGAGCCTTAACTTGCCAACATCGATGCCCATCTTGATGAACGCCTCCCAGAATAATATATCAGCAGAGCTCCCATTGTCTACTAGCACCCGCCTGGTTGTGTAGTTGGCTATCACGAGGGTGATCACTAAAGCGTCGTCATGCTGGTATAGCATTTCTTCTCTATCCGCCTCTTCAAATGATATCACCATCCGCTCGTTGCTAAATTTTGGTAGCTTGTGCGCCCTATATGCTAAAAACACCTCTTCATACCTTGCCTTCCGTGCATATGCTTTCCGACTGGATGTGGAAATATCTCCCACAGCAAAACCCCCTACTATGGTCCTTATCTCCCATATGGGTGCCTTGTTCTCGTTACCTCTTGGGATTGCTCTATCCCCCTCATTCTGGCTGCCACCAGCTTGGCGCCTTCTTTCTGGACTGCGACTTTGCTGGGTTTCTTGCCTAAATTCTTGGTGCCTTTCTTGGTGCCTTTTGGGCTTCAACCATTCACTTCAACTCACCGGTTTCTGCTAACTCAACTACTTTTTTTTTTTCATGGTCGTGCAATCTTCAATTCAATGTGAGCTTGTCTGGTGATATTTGCAGTATCGACTGCCCGTCTTGATAGGGCGGCAGCCTCCTCTCTCATTCTCTTCCTCTCATATACTTAGATTATTATGCACCAGCCTAGGATTGTGATTTGACCGTCCCTCTCGTGCTCTTTCTCGTCTACTTGTCTTAGCTTTCTTGTCAACCTGTCCGCTCATTCTCTCGATCCTCCTTATCAGGATCCACCAATGCTTGTAGAGTATCCTTTACATTAACAAAGTCATCACTCCTATCCATGAATTCCCTGAGAGTGGAAGGAGTCTTTCAGGCCAGCTCTGCCATAAAAGGACTGCGCGGCCATACCCTTCCTAGAAGGGCGGCCAAAGTGATCTTTTTATCTTGGTCATCCATTGTTAAGCGTTCCTTGTTGAAACGGGCTAGGTATGCCTTCAATTTCTCATCCTCCTTTTGCTTAACCGTTAGTAGGTAGGCAGTTGGACGTCGACGTCTCCTACTATACATAAATTAGGTTAGGAACTGCTTTGCAAACTTTTCAAAGCTGTCTATCGATTTTGGCTTGAGAGTCCCGAACCATCCCCTTGCTGTCCCCTTCAAGGTCAAAGGGAAAGGTCAGACATGCAATCTCCCCTGGAAAACCGTGGAGCATGATATGAGCTCTGAAGTTTTCCAGATGATCTATTGGGTCTCTGGACCCATCGTACATGTCTACTTGGGAAACCTTGAACTTTGGCAGGAGCGGTATGGCTATAATCTGTGCGTTGTATGGCAAATCTGTTTGATGTAGCAGGCTTTTTACCGAGGAAGAACCCCTCATCTATTTTGCCATCCCCTCGCACTTTCCCGCCAATTCCTTCAACTCGTCATGCATTCTTTCCTTTTCTAACTGTCCCCGTATCCACTTAGGTATTGTAGTGTGCCTCTCTCTCACCTTGCTCACTATGAGCAGGCACATCGATATTTCCAGAGTTGGCATTCTTCTATCTCAAGTCATCATTCTTTTTTGCAAGATTTCCATGGTCTCGAATGTCTTCCTTAATCTTTCCTCTATTGCCGCTAGTCGTGCTTCCATAGATGGCGGCAATGCATCCATCGCTCGGCTTGCTATTAAGTGTGTTACAGTTGGCATGTGAGAACCACGCTAAATCACATAGATTCCACAGACGGCACCAAATATTAAGGACATGTCTCACTGCCAATCTGCAACCGTTCACCTGCGAAACGTCAAAGAGTCCTGAGGGGCTTCGCCTAGAAACACTTCGATGCTTAAGTCAGTGGAAAAGAAATTGTAATGAATCTTAATTTTCTACTTGCTTTTACTATCAAAGGTTACCTGGTATATATATGCTTGCTTGCAATACTTATCTTATCAAGAACTTACCGGTGCAGATCACTACTCAATATTTGGAGTAATCATGTAACTGCCCGACGTCCCTATCCTTTTGTCAAAGTTGGCACACTGTACATCCTCTTTAGATTTCCTTTATTTTCTCATATCGACTTTTGAATATGTCATTTGGATTTTTATAATATAATGGGCCTTTTTAGATTGTTACGATTGAATGGACCTTTTGGTTCATATAGTCCCTCCAATAATAATTATCTGAAATGGTACTGTAAAAAGATAGTGTTTAAACCATTTCATTTGTTTATATTGTCTTTTAGCAAAAACCAATTATTTAAAGTTGTTCATTAATTGGGTCTTGTTGGTAAACAAAACAGGCAATCAATTTTATTTTGTATTTAAAAGAAGAGCCAATCAATCTTCAGATAATCGTCATAGACGACTGGCCAATGTCAAAGTAGACCATTTATATATACCATCCCAACTAATGGACAGACATGTTCACCCAGATAGATTCAAGGCCATTGGTCCTCAAAATAGATGATCCAGCCTAGCTAACTATTAATTTAGTGGTGAAAGGTTTTCGGTTCCAACCACCGAATTCACTCACATTCGGTTCATGGTGTCTCTAAAATTTGATTTTCAATCTAGTCTCAGAGTGTATTTTTTTAGACTAAATTAGACTGAAACTGACTGAATCACTTACATATATATATTTTTTAAATATATGATATATTATTTATATAGTAGTTATAGAAGTTAATTATGTAACTTTTTTTAATTTATCACCATTGATAAAATAAATATGATATCAATTAACTAATATATCATATGATTTATACTATATGTTATTGTATGTAGATATATACTCTACTAAAGAATTAAATTAGTATTAGTATCATAAATATAAATATAATTAATTATTTTTTTAATAAATTAGTTACATATTAATGAACTTACTTAATTTTGCTTTTACTAATTTAATTTCAGACTGATTGAACCGATCAGATTAAAAGTTAATGGTCCAGTCCGATCCGAGAAAAGGATGAATCAAAATATTTAATATGTGATCCCGAACCAAACCGAACCGAACCGATTACATATAATTATATCAGTTTTGGACATTAACACAACGGCCACGCAGCAGATTATATTTCTTTTGGTGGCAGAGACTGCGCGCCAATCTCAAGCATGTTCAAAACAGTGCAACTATGCATGCCTTGTCCAAAAGGATGGCCAACCCGATTGAGTTGCGCCCTACTTTACTGCCCAATCTTCTGAATAAAAAACATATGAAGTGAGTTGAGCAGGCCCAAACAAATCAAACCCCACAGGATGATCGAGTTGGATCGATCGAAAGCCATCCATCTTACAAATCGGAGCCCAACTAAAATTAAGCTATCTCGAATTAAGTTCTAAATTAGATGATTACAGATCATGAGAATCATTTTCTTTTTCCTGGGAAAAAATATCTAAAGCTGCCCAAACAACTGCATCGTGATCAGAGATTTTCAATGCCTAGAAGATTAGGTGACCCCACCCTAATACATGCATATATGTGAACCAAGTATTTGTTTGGTATATATGTGCAAATCAGCATGCATTAGCAGCAGCTTAATTGCTTTACGTTGATATTGTCCCGTTTGGATAAAAGATTCACACAACTAAAAGTACTGTCCAGCAAAGCATCTTTTGTTTCTGAGGATTGCCGTAGCTGTATCGACCAACATCTTTTATTTCAGGTGCAGGATATATAGATCAGCTTTAAAAAAGAGAGTAAATTACAATCCAATTGTCATGAATAGGGCTAGCTAGCGCTGATCCACATAACTGCGAGTCTTTGACAATGCTTATGCTAAAAACTGTTACAAAATATTGAAATATTTAAGCTAATTAATATATCTTCGTAATTCCAACCGAATGTACGTAGGTGTAGGATTTAAGTTTGAGCAGAAAACGTACGTGTGCGATAAAGAAAAAAAGGATACGAGAAAAGGACAATTAAAAAAAAGAGAGAAGACAATAAATAATACACTGCATTAACCAAAGGTGTTGATCCAGACTCCTAGCAAAGGGTCCCCAGGGATCGGCTTTATTCTCTCATAAATTTAGACGTAGGTTTGACTATAAATTCAAAACTCATTGACAAAGGACTTCAAAAAAAAAAGGAGGATAGATATTAATTGCTGCAAAATAATATATACTAGGGCCATAGCTCAAGAAGTTCAAGTTGAAAAGTGAGGGGCCGAGCCATCAAAGTTACTTTCTAGCTTGACCACCTAGCTAGCTACAGATAGATCAGCAGAAAGCATACCCACCGGCCACCAAAGTCCTTTCATGCTTCATGCAGTAACATCCATCTGCATCATCCCAGCTGAGACACTTCTTCCATCAAACTAGACAATAAGAACGAGTAAATACTGCCACAACAGTCCAAGGTAGGATCGAGCGCGGGATTTGTATCGTCTGTACCAACCTTTTATGGGGATTAATTAGGTTAGAGGAGCATTCGATCTTCTCTTTGTCTGTTATTTTTTTTTTTTTAAAGAAATTACCCCCTTTGTAATATTATGATGTTTTTTCCTGCGAGCTATAAAATTGTGGGTAATTATTTTGCGTTATTTAAGAACACTGGCAGTCTTCAATCATGCGCCTAAAAGAATACAGTTGTTGAAGGAGTAGGGTTACGTATACAGTATCAGTAAAAGGCTGTCTGCAGCTGCCCTATATATAATAATACAAATAAATAATTATTAAATTATAGCTGTCATTGAACACTCGGTAGGCAGGCATGCATGAAGCAATGAAGACTGAAATCTCAAGACCCTGATCTTTTTATTGTGATCTCATAATCACCTTGATTATACATATAAGACAACAAACATGGGAGATCATTGCGAAAACAAGTTCCAATTAGTCCCTCAATGGAGACATCATTTCGGTCTCATGAGCTCTGACAGAATAATGTGATCTTTCTTCCGGTTTCCACCAATTTCCACTATGCCCTTGCTTTTTCAATATCTTTGCTTTTTAACTTTTTCTGTGTAAAATGTACTGGGAGACCTTCATTCATCGAAAGCTTTTTGATCTTGAAACTTCCTGAATCAGAATGAAAGAAAACATGCCCAAAACAAACCCTAGGTCGCAGTACAAGAAAGAAACGAGAGAGAAAAAAAAAAAAAAAACACACACACACACACACATCGATCCCAGAAAATAGAACATTAAATAGGGGTTCCCAAAGTGATGCAGCCACACAAGATCTATATATGATCAAACAGAAGCCAGAGAGTTCATGGATGATTTTTGTGCGCATACAAAGATTATTTAAGCAGAAAATAAGAACCTGCAACACCGACATGAAGAAGAAAAAAAACTAGGTATAAATAATCTTTGTTCCTTTTCCTATTTAGAAACAAAACAAAAGTGGAGTTCGGGTGATTAAGTAGACAAGCATCAAGCACTTGGAACTGCAGTTGCATGACAATTCTGTAACATAAAATAAAGAAAAAGAAAACAAATGGATGAAGCCAACAGAAGATCATGATGATGTACCATGAAATATGCATGCTCTATACCTTGATGTCAATCATGTACATGAGAGAACAGATGGAGGAGATATATCACGAGGATCTTACAAAGAGAAGCCAACAGAGCTCAGTTGGCAGTATGCCCACCTCCAGAGAGAGAGAGAGAGAGAGAGGACGAGGTTTTCTATTGAAGGGAGGTGGACAGAATGCCAATAAACTCTGTTAGAAAGCCTTTGTTAAATCCACATGAACGCACTGCCCTTGGATTCACCATTGAAGATCCGCGCACATTGATATGCACATGAACTCGTACAGAGACACACGGAAACGGAGAAAGAGAGCAATAACTACATGGGAGAAGGAGATGGGGGACAGGGGGGTTCTATTTAAGATGCGATGGGGGCGAGCACAGTGAGAGAGTATGGGCGTAATTAATTAATAATTGAGAAGGCAAGTGAAGGAGAGGTGGTTCTGGACTCGAAAGATGGATAAATAATCACCAGATTGGGGCGTTGATTCACACATATATATACATGTGTGTGTGTGGCATATAAAGAAGGATCATATTACTTATTATTCAGCTTCCCCCTCCCCTCGTTCCTAGATGAATCCCCTATACCTCCTTTTCCCTCAATCAACCTTTTATTGCCTTTCTCACCCCTTTTAACCTCTTTTCCTCCCTCGTTTCTGATGCCGAAAGCCACACCCGACTCTCTCTCTCTCTCTCTCTCTCTCTGTATTGGTCAAGCATGGGAACTGAAAGTCTTTTCTAACTGACGAAAAAATGACGAGGCTTAAAGAGGATCAGTTTCGGATTAAGGGGAATCTTAGTTCCATGTTTCCTCTCCAGCCTTTTGTCATGTGACAATGTCCCTCATGATCTGCACTGACGTTGGGTATAGTAAGATCACGATTCTGGCACGTTAATTTTTTTTAAAAAATGAAATCTTTCAAGAAAATCAGTAGAGAGATTCTTGTGAGGTTTTGTGAAAACTCATGTCTATCTATAGAAAAATACGTTCCAATTAGAGCTAGCAATGGAATTATTAGAAGAACAACGTAACGTCTATCTTCAATATGGTAAGATACACAACAGGCGGACAAACAATAAAGATTTATCTACACCAGATCTCCCCAGCAGGGGGATTTGGCGTATATACTATACATGATGGATTTATACGTAGTTTGAACAGTATTTTCAATGAATTTTTTGAGCAAATATAGCCTATCGGGTTCTTATATTTGCAAGAGGTGTGATCACTGTATTGCATTTCTCAAGTGTCCAGCACAGATATACTCAGAAATTTCAAACTACGGGTGCTATCAATTTATGTATTTTACTGAACTAATCTCAGTTTACTTTTTCAAGACACTGTTTGAGAAATAAATTCATTTCCATCAATCAAATTGTCCTCTCTCCCACGTCAGGCAGAGAGAGAGAGAGAGAGAGAGAGTGAGAGAGTGAGTGAGTGTGAGAAAAGAGTGCCTGTGCATGCTTTCTCCATTTTCCCTCATAAAGCTATCTAACATATTATTTTTGTAAGATGTGTTTACGCCTCTTTTCCATTAATTACTTGGTTGATGCAATATGAATTGTTTCTACCAAGTGTTATACAAGTTTGTATCCTGCCCAGAAAAATAAATGGGTTAATTGGCACGTGAATTCTTTAGATATTTTCACCGGGATGCAAAACTTGGCACGTGACTAATATTGAAGTACTGAAATAATTAAGATAGTTTGCTGCAATGGTTACCCATCTGCCATTATTAATGCCCCCTCCCCCCAACAAACTAAAAACATTTACCTGCATGATTCAATTTATGTTATTAAGAATCATGATCATGAGTTTGATTCTAAGAAAAACTAAAGCAATAACACTCACTTGTTAAGACGTGATTTTCAACCATAAAACTTATTCTTGCAAATCATCATTATCCTTAATCAGTTTCTATGTTTCCCCATTTTTTTCTTCTCTCCTTTCTTAATTTCTTACCTCATTCCAAGCAGTCAACCAACTACTCAATTCTCAGTGATCTAATCTGCTTATAATTTCTTCGTTTTTGACAGATGCCTAGTCACCTCAAGATCATCAAGATTGTATAACTTTGATGGATCAAAAAAATTAATTTAGTTTTAATCGTATTTAAGCTTTCAACCGAGTTTAATGGATCGGCAGCAATGGTGGGGGGAGCCAACCTTCTCAGTCATGGGTCCTACTATAAACCACTAAGTGTGGAATCCTAGGTACGCTCCACTCCTTTAGAAGAACGGAAGAAGAAACTACATGAGAATTCAAATCCATAATTCCTTTTGACCTAAAGAAGCACTAAAAAATACGATTAAAAGGTCAAACATAGGTCAATTCTCTCCCAGCTAGCTATAATGGTAATTAATCAGTAGCACTCATGTCTTCCATAACCCAAATATATATATACTCCTTTTTCATTGACTGAAATAAAAAGTGGGTGTTGATCATCGATCTATTGTTGCGAAAATAGAAAAACAAGAACAAAATAAATAAATTAGCACAGTCACAAATGCTATCTATGGACACAGAGATCATAGAGATAAGAAGAAATCTTCCATTTTGTCGATCGATACGTCGCACTCATCACGCCCACAACCCACGCTCCTTGAAAACACCCACCAGCTCCCTCTACATCTCTATAAATATTCATTAATTTATAATACCAAAAGTTCCACAAATACTTATTATTTATACTTTTTCGCGTGTGTGTATTTATTAGGCCAATCGAATATAGTCATACTATTTATTGCTTCAAATCTACCACCTCAACCAAACCCAATTAATTTCACCTATATTCAATTCAGAATTCGACCACACAGAAGAAATCAACCCAGAGTTTATATACAGCACTGATGCTGACGACTTTGTTCTCATCCCAGCTGTTTATACCCCATTAGTCTGTGAGCCACAGACTGGTTCTGCAGCTGATTGCTGTCTAAGCCATGATTGAGTCGTTGGGAAATGAGAAGTTAAGATTAATGTTTTATCGGTAAATCTTAAAGGTTAGAGCTGCTGCGATTTTTGTTAAGCAGCTTTTACCGTGAAAATAAAAAAAAAATTATTCGAAAACTGGGGTACGTTAGCTGCACCTTTACTAACTTCTCTCACATAAGCAAACAAAAAATGACTTGGATAACTAGGTTTTCGTTGAGTTTTGTAGGACTGTTTGTTGGTACTATATATGACATGATGAGTATTACCTTAAAAGTTAAAAGGTAATGGAACCATACTGACCCAGGAAATTGTCCTTTTTTTCTCTCTCTCTTTTAATTCTGTTTACTGTAACAGTTTGCTCCATGTAACGTTGGCTTCAATTAAATAGATGACCGAAATTACTCCAATTTTCCGTTACATTTAGCTAGGGTACAGTGCTAGTTGCCTCCTCTCTGGTGGGACGTAGAACCAAAGGAGTGCCATTATCTTTTCGTAATTTCATTTGGGTTAATTGTTAACGTGCCATGCATGAAATGGAACAAACAAAATGATCAAGACAATAAGCTCTTATTATAAGTACGTACTTGATATGAAGACCACTTCATGAATATCAAGTATTCAGTTTACTTTCATTTAGCTGAAACACAGTACTGTTACTTAACTTTCTTGCAGTTCTTCCATTTTGTCATCAAGTGGATCAAGGCTGTCTGGCCTACACAAAGAAGAAGAATAACAGGAAACCTGCGATGGTGTGTCGAATTGTCATCATCTAATGCCATCAATATAACGGAGCAAAGCAGAAGACTACAAAAGTTTTGTAATATGGAAACTTTAACGTGAGAAACAACATGTCATTTCGCTTCTTTTAGTTTTATGCATAAACCTAAGCTTTGAAAAAAGTTCATGCGCTTTGTTCCCTGCGCTCTTTGCAACTCTGTAGTGTGAAACTTTTATCCTCCTTTCTTTTTTTTAATTTGTTTCCTTTTCGGAAAAGGCTTTTTTAGGGTTAGGTGCCATAGTAGGGACCGTTGGTGTTCTCTATTTATAAAGAAAGTGGTGTCCAAGATATGAAACAAAAAGACATAAAATAATCGAGATTTCCGAATTTCTTCTATCTTGGCGGCATTTTTTAATAGAGAAAACTACAAATTTTTTTTTTTTGGGGGTGGTGTTTCTTGATAATTGATATCGACAGAAGGGGAAGAGAAAGGAAAAAAAAAGGACAACCAAAACGAAAAAATTATGTACAGTACTCAGGCAGGCACAACAGTGAAATGCAAATATATACTAACCGAGATGTAGTTGACTATATACGTACTAGTTATGAAAATTCAAACATGATCGAGAAACTAAAGCACCCAGGCATGAACAGGGCAGGCCGGCTGCAGGAGGAATTTTTACTTTTGCCAATTACACAGCTCGATGCATGGAAATCCACCCCTTTTCATGATTGTGAGCTATTGGGGTTCAGGTGTATATGCTTTTACCAAGTCATGTATCTGCTTTTACCAAATATCATTGCATTTTCTTTCTTTGTACAAAAAGAAAGCCCGTCGTGCCCGTTGGTGTTGGTTTAAGTAGGAGAGAAAAGAATCTCTGCCATGTTAGACTTTTGGAGCGTTTTGTACTATCTCTTTCAACTCCTAAGCCAAAGTATATATAAAACAAACCCGAAAAAAATCTTTGGAAATACAAACTTTCACAGCTTTGAACATCTATCACTTTTAATGTCAATCAGAGGTGAAGATCTCTAATTAGAAGCCATTAAAGTTAGGTCTTACATCTTCTGATCGAGGTTTTTCCCATCTTATTTTCTTTTCTCTTCTTTTGTTTCTTTCACTTCTGCATTTTCCCTGTCGAAAGGCAGCGTTTACTTGTTTTTGCAGGAGTTTGGATCTGTAACTATTTGTACTTACCTGTTGCTTTGACTTCCAAACGACGAGTGTGTCACGCTGAGGTACTACTGATGGGACGACAAACATCTATATATAATCAATTCAAGTCAATAACTCATGCTTTGCCACATAAGCGAAAAATAGTTTTTGTATAATTCTCAATAAAAATCCAACAGATCAATATGTATCAGTAACTACAGATCATATCAAATCGTTGGTGACTCACCAGCACACGGGTGAACTCACTTGCTTTTCAAGAAAAAAGTGATTAAAAGATCATTAAGGTGGTAGTTTGTATTATTGGCTTTAAGTCTCGTGATAAACATAAAAGGCCGGCCGATTGCTGAGAATATATAGCGCCAAGTCCTTAATTCCAAAGTGCATTATTAAGAGTAAATAGGTACGGTTCAATTCAAGTTTAGTTTATAATTGAGAAAAATATTAGAAATCAAACTCGGGTGATCAGTTCTCTCGATCGTAGGTGATCTCACATGCATCTCACAAATAATTAGATTGATCTCCTATGAATCTTCTGCGATTAAATTGAAATGCGTGAATATTTTTTATTATTAAATAATAAGATTTATAAGTGAAATGATAAAAATAAAATTCTCAACAAAATACAATATATAGACCCTTTAGATCCCATGATCTACTAGTCTTTAGCTAACAGAAATGGGGAATAAGGGACCCGGCCTGTTCATGTAGGGTGTATCTGTCACGAGAGAGTGGCTTGTTATATTGGTTTGAATGTTAGGGAAGAGAGATGTGGCCAAGGTGTGGAGTTGATCAGGAGTTTCAATTCAAAGCAGGAATGATGAGGGCGATGACGATGGTTATGATGATGCGGGAGACTCTTTTCCAGCCCTACTTCCATGTGACTTCTCTCTGTCCCATTATTATCTTGCCTTCCAATACGTCGGGGCCCATCCACGTACAAAATCTACAGATAATCTCAAATGGCGAGCTTAATATTCCATTAAAATCTGTCCCTCTCCCTCAAATGGGAATCTATACTGATCTCTGGCATTCTTTCATGACAATTCAAGGAACACAAAATAAGACTGATAGATTTTGGATTGAATACTTTGATACGCTGATGATGCAGCATGCTCTAGCGAATTTTCACCTTCACTCGCTAGCTGCACCCTGCATCTGATCATAATAATGAAAGATCGTAGTTCCCAAAACCTGCTTATATTATATTATGATGCATGACTTTGCTGTTTTGCCTGCATACGTACGGGACTTTTCAAGTCATATATAGGCTCTCGATCTCTTTCAAACTTTAATCTGATGGGGCAGCTACTTTTTGTTTGAAAAACCCAAACAAAGCAAAGAAAAATGACTTCTGTTTCTTTGTCTTCTTAATCAAATCACCTTTGCCTTTGGTGATAAACGAATGGCAAAATTCATTTCAAATTAAACAACTTATGCTCTGATAGGAAGACAGATTAGACTGGAATCAAAATGTCGAATCTTTCTTTTCATGATATCAGGAGGAGTTAGAACAAACGCATTTTTTTACTCGCTGGAAAAAGGTATGGTGGAGAGTTCATGTAGACGCTAGCTCCTCAATCCTCATGATAAGCTTGAAATTTAGTTTGACCTCAATTCTATCAAAGATAAAGTAGCCGTAGTAAGTCGTGTGCAGAAATAATGGGTTATAAATTTTATATCCGGCCTGCCCATAAAGACTTGAATTCGACATCTTTAATCCATCAAATCAGACTAAGGGTAATTTCTTACTACTAAAGCGACACCCATTATTAGGGAAAAAACATTCTAGAAATCCTATTCTATAAAGCAAGCAACTTTTTGTTTTGCCCCAGATCACGAGGAACATGCTTATAGAAATATTTGATATTATTAAGCATTAGAGACGGTAAATGAAAACCCAGTACAACGTACGATTCTCCTAGTAAAATTTGTAATACTATGGCTAAAGGGAAAAGCCCAAGCCCCCGAGGCCAATCCCAAAATAGATATGGGTAAAGGATAAAATTGCTTTAGAGGCTTTACTTCTGCCATACTGCATATCTATGGCCACAAGTTGCCAATGACCACTCTCTGCCAGTTGGACACCATGACCCATCACCAATCTTCATGCACACGTTCTCCCCAATGATTGCAGAGTAGAGATTCGCCTGTGCCTCCAGAATTCTAATAGATGATCGGCTGTGAATGTCTTGACGCTTTCGAATGTCCATCTGGATACATATTTTAAATGTTCAGTATGAAGGAATTTTTCTCAACGAGGACAACTAGATGAGTGGGGAATAAAAAAAAGTACCAGTTTCACGATCTGGTCATGGATGGAATTGCCCCAATCGTAGAAATGGTCATAAAACACAGTTGGTATCCCTGGATGCGTGAGAATATATGCATAGCCCTACATAAATGAAAGTGTCACAAGGCATTGCCAACATTCAGGAGTTATTTGACTTGGTGAAGTTCAAAAGGGGGAGTGATGAGAATATTACTTTTAAGTTTAAACCGGAAGGAAAAAAAAAAAAACATTACTTCTGCTTTGAATTCCCCACTGAAAAGAGTATAATTGTAAGAAAATGCAGTATGACGTTCTACAATATATATTAGTCATCCTCAATTTCAGAAGCCATCATATGGGAGAAAAAAGCTTGTGGGTAGCCTAAAAACTATAATGTTATTACCTGTCAGCTCGTGGGATACCTGTTCAGGACCTTGACAGAAAGATCAAAGATCAACCCGTGAAATTAACTGCGCGAGAAATTGAATTCTTCCATGTGGGATGTTATTCTTTCAGCAAGCACAAGCAATTGAATTCTTGCCTCTGAAATAAGACCAACGGAATTTTTGTGTCTCAATTATTCCTTGTTGATGGGCTCTGGGAATCTGACATGGTGTGAGGCTCATGCTGGTAGGAATATGAATTCAGTATTTCTGATTGAGTTGCCAGCATGAGAAACCTTTGTTTTCCTTTTGTTTTTCTTGTTATTTTCCCCAATTTTTCTCGTTTTAATTGATAAGATTTGAAGCTATGTTATACATAACACCATCCCACGTAGGCTTTTACCCTTGCCAATGAAATACTAAAATAGAGGACTCGGGTACAGTCGTCTACTGTAGCTACGAATCTATCCATCCGATCCAAGTTCCCTAGCTAACTGTTGAATCTCCTGAGAGGGGAAGAGATTTAACAAGAAAGTCTATGAACCTATACAAATTTTGGTATTGATTGAGACAGAAAATTAGTAACCAGGTGACATTAACGATTAAATTTGGATGATTAAATTAGCAAGTTCTTTGCTTGTAAAGAACTCAAGGTCAATAGAAAGAAAGAAAAAAAAACCTGATCTGGACTCCAAGAATTAAACTAGAGACCAAGTAGATATATTACACGTAGACAACAAGTTCACGTACCTCCATGATGTGATATGAAGGGAAGGGCCAATGAGCCTGCAAGAATAAAATGACTATGTTGATGAGTGATTTCATAGTTTCGATTCTGAAGATCAGTTTCTTAAAACACAGTTTCTACCAGTGAAACTGAAACTGAAAAAATAAGCATATATAACAATACTATCGAGAATAGAAAATCATAGATGATGTCGGCCTCTAATGTCAGATTAGGAATGATCACATCTGTGACACATTACATAGAAATCAGACCTCACTTGGAACTTGACCAGGAACCAATATTTTCTCTTGGCTCAACAGAAAGAAACTGAGCACAACATTTTGTGGGTAAGCTATCCTAGGGCCTAAACTTAACCCTTACGGTTTATAGCCTGGATTTACTCAATACCAACCTTAGGAGCAAAGACCTCCTAAACTTTATTTCCAGTGATTGTTGGCCTGTGTCAAATTTGCTTAGTCTATAACAATTTGATCGTGAGCAAAAGAATAATAGATAGAAGCATCAACAGAAAGGCGGCCACCAGGCATCAGGAGATGCTATCCTGTTTGCTGCAATTTCATGCATAAAAAAAATATTCTCAATACATGCACTGAACACAAGAAGAAGGTGCAATAACCTCCTACATTCATTTAAAAACAATCTCAGCACTCCTGTAACAACAGCAAAGAGCATCAAGTACCTGGGTTGAGCCTGTATCATGGTTATCAATGAATGTTACAGCTCTTGAAGGCCACCATCCCATGACACCTGGTGGTTTCCCTTGAGGATCCCTAAGGCGCCAGAATTGTCCCTTAACCGCTTCCTACAAAGAAATAAATAAAAAATATAGTTTCTAATGGAATGTCTGAGACCTCAATGGAAAGCGTAGCTCTTGATCTAATTTAACTACTACATGTATGGGTTACAACATTTGGAACACCTGAAGAATTCCCTTTGTTGTGAAGTCAAACGCAGTTGAAAGCTGTCCAGTGCCATCAATCCAATTGATTATCCGCTGTCTGTGGCTATCTACAGGTAGAATTTGCAAATGAAAAGAAACATCACAGATCAGAAGCATCAATGAAGATTGACTGGTATCATGAGCACTAGGCCAAATTTTTATCCATTAAAAATCAGGTGGGATGCGGCATTGGAGAAGACTGTTCAATAAGACACTAGTACAATATCGATCACTGAAGAGGCACCATCAACATGAGATCTCTCTGGCTGGCAAATGAAGCAGCCAAGTGCTCACCTTCGGTCCCTCAGTATGGGCAAGCTAGCATTTCGGAGTTTTTTGTATTTATAGTTGAAACCATGCAGTTATTGCAGAATAGAATCCAGAATTTCACATATATCTTAAAGTTATGCCACTCCTAGTCTAGTAAAGAAGCTCCTGTACCCAGGGAAAATTAAAAGGACTGAAAATAATTAACCATCCTAGATTCCTAGCCCAATAGGCAGGCATTTTAACATGGAGTAATGAGAAGCAACTCTTATCAAATGACCAATTATTTGAGAAACTTGAGCCTTTATCGCAAGTCCATCTTCCAATGTATAAAAATGTACGCGTTCATATAAAGAGCATTAACAGAAAATGAAATGATATCAAGTTTGCTGAAATGGTACAAACCATGATAACTTCATATTTTAAAATTATCAGACTCACGAAACCGAAAATAACTAGTTAATCCGCCCTACAAATCGTGTATATCAGAGTAATACTACATACAATTACGCAATCGTTTGAAAAAAAATGGGGTCCATAATTAAAAAATTAATTTTTTTCTCCCATTTTCTTTTCTTTTCTTTTCTTGTGGTTCCGTATTTATTCACTTTTTACAAAATAATTAGATAACGCTTATATACTCCACGATTGCGAGCCTCATTTCTCGAAAAGAGTACATGAATGGAGTAGGATACCTTGGTTGTAGTCCAAACCATGACCATTGTAGTTGCACGAATCCCAGGACTCCCCCACAGAAAACATTGGCTTAGCTCCTTCAATATATTCTTTCACATATTTTGCTGAATACCTAAATGAAAGCATCATGGAGACATTAAGTATGAGTAGCAAGTGCATCCAAGAAAAGACCAAGTACTTGTTTTCAGTGTGGACGATAACAGTTACCCTCTTACGAAATCAAAACGAAAATCCTGAAAGCCAACACTATTCCGTAGCCACTGGAGCCATGCAGTAATATCTTTCCGAACAAATTGCTGGCTATGATCAATGTTTGGAACCCCATGGAAGTTGTCCCCAGTGCTTCTATTACCCTGGAATATAATAGTTAAGAGAGATAAAAAAAAAAAGAAAAAAGTATAAACTGTGCCAAACTTTTTTCATGTATTGAGAACAAGTCTTATTACCAATCCACCAGTACAAGATGTGACAGCATGTTCGTCCCATGATAAAGGGATTCCATCATAACGGTTATACATTCCCCCATGCCCTTGAGTAGTTCCAACTCGATGATTGATGACTATGTCAGCCATTGCTCTAACTTTGTGTTGCTTCAATTTTTGAAGTAATGCTTTCAACAGGTGCTCCGAACCATACGAAGAATTGAGGGAATAAAGGTTCTGCGGAAGGTAACCTATAATTAAGAGGAAAGGACACAAAACACAGTAAACGAGTTGAGCATCTGCTTAACAGATAATCCATGATGTCTAATGCATTGATGCCTCCAACCTTCAGGTGCGAAGGAATGACTTGCTGGTGGCAACCATGCTGAAGTAAATCCAGATTTCGCGATATCAGGAACTTTCCTTTCCAAATTTCTCCACCAATCATACTTATGAGACTCCCAATTAAATGCCTGTAGAGAATGTTTTTCAGTCATCATCTACGTGCTTCAATGTTCTTAGTAATTTTAACTTTTAAGCGTTCAACACTAGCTAAGATCCAATAAAACAAGATTGAATGAGGCAACATCCTCATAAAGTTTACCTGAAAAAGAATTTCTCTTCCGTTGCGTGCAATGGCACCTGCAAATGAGTCCAAATGCATAGTTTAGAATCACTAGAAAGATGGATCGGGATGTATTTCCATTCACAAATACTAATTTTTAAGAAAGAGATACTCTTACAGATTCAGGCTTTTGTTTCTTTCAGCAATAAAAAACTGGACAGACACATATTCTAATCCTAGAAAAACATCTAAGGTTTCAACTTAGGTGTCGTTTGAATAGTGAGTTGAGATGAGATAAGATGAAAGTTGAAAGTTGAATAAAATATTGTTAGAATATTATTATTTCAGAATCTGAAACAGTTGATCATTTATTATATTTTATATGGGAATTTGAAAATTTCGTAATAATAAGATGAGATGAGTGAAATATTTTCACTATTTAAACGGGGCTTTAGTCCCCAATGTTCATAAAGTTGCCGTCAATATATAATCAGGTTCCTAAATAATTTTAAAAGTTGCATTCAAATCCTTTCTTGATTAAATCTGATGATTAAAGCATCAAGGGGCATGAAAAGGTTGGATGATTTTTCTATTTTAAGTTTCTTGAGAATTCCATTGCCGAGTCTATCTATCCAAACATGCAAAGAATATCAGCACTCTTTAGCCCTGATAATCGATTCAATACTTTTTTCCAAAGCATAACCATAGAAAGTTAGAAACACCAGATAATTACTACGTCTAAACTATGTCACTTCAGATCATATACAGGTTACACAGCATCGATGTCATTGTAAAATACTAAATTCCATGATTCTCAAGGAAAGTATACACTTTTTTGTCAAAATTGCATGACTTAAGCCATTTTAAATTGTTCTCATTAGTCAGATTTCAAAGCTGATATGTGCCTGGGTTCATAAACAAATAGGAAATATGACAAAACAAGATGCATTTGATCTAAAAGGTTTAGAAAGTAGCATACCGAGATCATTCTGCTGATTACTCTCATCAATATCCTTAAAGCAAACAAACGATCGATAAGGTTAGAGAAAGAAAAGCAAAACGCAGGTAAAAAAAACGCTAGCATCTCTATTAAGAGAGAAAAGCAGGATTCATACATTGCTGCGGTAACCCATAGCAAATCAGGTAGAAGTCGTGAAACCCGGATCGCACAATATACAGCACAAAGATCCTGCATCCACATTAAACTTTAGAGGCCCCTTTAGATGTCTAAAGAAACGAACGAGAAGGAAGGATGCCATGCACAAACATATCATTATTGACTCATTTTTCACTCCCATACTACTTTCCATAAACCAGATGGAATGGCCGATATTCCATTAATGCGAATATCGAAGAAAAACTGAAAAACAAAGCATAATTAACATATAAATGTTGCTATCATTTGTATAACTTACTATTTAATCCTTTACACGTTTTCGTTTTATACGAAAACCCAATACTTATGCAAAAGTTGCAATCTAAGATTTTCTTTCAACATGCAGTAAGAATATTTCACAGGCTTTGTAATGGACAAAAATCAGCAAGAAAATGTAGACGGACTCTTTAACATGCAAATAAGATTTTTAGACATTGCCGCATACCAACAACAGCTCAAGGTTGCGATTGCAGCATGGGTTAGTGCCTGCGTTTTGGTCGAATAAATAGAATGAAAAGTGGAAGATTCGGGCGACACCACCAAATTGGAATCACGCAGTTCCATCCATACAAAGAAATTTTCCATGGAGGAGAAAAGGGCAAAAAAGCGATAAGAGAATGTCGAATTTTAGCGATATATGATTCTCCTTTACGCAATTAAAGCCGCCAGTTCCGAATTTCAAGTCTGGAATGAAAGGAAAAGGAATCGTCTTTTTGAATGGTGGGATATCAAACGTTTTGGCTCCTTCGGCATTTAGTTACTCGGCGGGGGAAGGGAATGTTCATATTCAACGGTAAGCGTGCGCCGTAGAACTCGCTGACTCGGAGCTACAAGGCGTTTCGCGTAGTCCATCCACTTCTTGCCGTCGATTCGATTATACAAAAATCCTACGGTGCGAGTCTGAATCAGATTGTTTGAACATTAGATTCTGCGCTGCGGGACTAGGATACGATTGTGTGCCTACTGCCAATATGGGCCGGAAGAACTAGCATGATATTGGGCCGGGCATAGTTGTTCAGGTAGTTGAGCTCGGATCCCAACCCGATTCAATTCAAATTCCCAAAAACTAGCACCACTTCTAATCTCATGGCGGTCCAGTCGGCGCCGAAGTTCCGAACTAGAAACTCCTGAAACCCAACCCCGAAACCCTTCGGGTTTAGTTTGAAAGGTTCAACTACTCTATTTCGCCGCCATAGTCCAATACCGCCGCGCATGAACCACGTTGATGAGTGGCGTTCTTTCTTCTCACCATCGCTCTTTCTTTACCACACTTTTGCAATTTACCCATCAAAAGGACCTCCAAAAAGGCAAGGCTCTCCACGCCCAGATCATCAAGACCGATTCATCCTCGTGCATATACCTTGCAAACAGCGTTGTCAACTTCTACGCCAAATGTGGGCGCTTAGATAAAGCCAGGCTTGTGTTTGAGAAAATAAGCGACAAAGACGTGGTCTCATGGAACTGCCTCATCAATGGGTACTCTCAACAGGGCCCTACAGGCTCTTCTTTTGTCATGGAACTCTTCCGGCGAATGAGGGCAGAGAATACTGTTCCAAATGCCCACACCTTTGCTGGTGTTTTCACTGCCACTTCGAACATGTTGGACATTTTCGGCGGTCAGCAAGCTCATGCACTTGCTATCAAAACTGCGAGTTTTTGTGATGTTTTTGTTGGGAGCTCGCTTCTGAATATGTACTGCAAAGTGGGTCTTCTATTGGAAGCTCGCAAGTTGTTTGATAATATGCCGGAGAGGAATTCGGTTTCTTGGGCTACAATTATATCTGGATATGCAATGCAACGAATGTCTGTGGACGCTTTGGAGCTTTTTGAATTGATGCGTCAGGAAGAAGAGGATGAGAATGAGTTTATTTTGACTAGTGTTCTTAGTGCCTTGGCAAGCGATGAATTCGTGAATAATGGTAAGCAAATTCATTGTCTTGCATTTAAAAGGGGTTTGTTATCATTTGTTTCTGTTAAAAATGCTCTTGTTACAATGTATGCAAAATGTGGGAGTTTAGATGATGCACTTAAAACGTTTGAACAGTCCAGTGATAAGAATTCTATTACGTGGTCGGCAATGATCACGGGTTATGCACAAAGTGGGGATTCTCATAAGGCTTTGAAATTGTTTTCTCATATGCATTATTTTTGTATTAAGCCCAGTGAGTTTACTTTTGCTGGGGTCATCAATGCTTGTAGTGACATTGGTGCTGATACGGAAGGAAAGCAAGTGCATGGCTTTTCCTTGAAGATGGGATATGAATCCCAAATATATATAATGACAGCTTTGATCGACATGTATGCCAAATGTCATAGCATAGACGATGCTCGCAAGGGATTTGATTATTTACAAGAACCTGATATTGTTTTGTGGACTTCTATGATTGGAGGGTATGTACAAAATGGTGAGAATGAAGGTGCTTTGAGTTTGTACTACAGAATGCAGATGGAGGGGATTATGCCCAATGAGCTCACCATGGCTAGTGTCCTAAAAGCATGTTCAAATCTTGCTGCTTTGGAGCAAGGGAGGCAAATTCATGCCTGTATCATTAAGCATCAATTTAGTCTTGAAATTCCAATTGGAAGTGCTCTTTCGACCATGTACGCAAAGTGTGGTAGCTTGGAAGATGGGGGCACTGTATTTAGGAGGATGCCTACGAGGGATGTGGTGTCATGGAATGGAATGATATCTGGCCTTTCTCAAAATGGGCGTGGTCATGAAGCTCTAGAACTGTTTGAGGAGATGCGATTGGAGGGCACAAAGCCAGACTACGTGACATTTGTGAATATTCTCTCTGCTTGTAGCCATGTGGGATCGGTGGAGCAAGGTTGGCTTTATTTCAAGATGATGTTTGATGAATTTGGTATAGTTCCAAGTTTAGAGCACTATGCTTGCATGGTTGATATCTTGAGCCGTGCCGGAAAACTCAATGATGCCAAAGAATTTATTGAATCCGTGACTGTTGACCATGGTATGTGCCTATGGCGTATCTTGTTAAGTGCTTGTAGGAACTATCATAATTATGAATTGGGAGCCTATGCTGGAGAAAAGCTAATGGAGCTAGGTTCACAAGAATCATCTGCATATGTTTTGTTATCGAGTATCTATACTGCCTTGTGTAAATGGGAAGATGTGGAACGGGTTAGAAGGATGATGAAACTCCGAGGAGTGAATAAGGACCCTGGGTGTAGCTGGATCGACTTGAAGAGTATGACTCATGTGTTTGTTGTTGGAGACCAGATGCACCCACGGATTGGAGAAATACGTGCAGAGCTACGGATGTTAACCAAACAGATGAAGGATGAAGGTTACGAACCCACTTCTGAGTTAAACTATTGAGGTATTGAAAATTGAGATTACATGTCAACTTAAAGTGGCGGCCGTTATTCATGAGATTATATGTATTGTAGAAAACTAATATATCACGTTGTAATGGACTCTTTTGTATTTGCTCAAAATTCTGTGTGGTTATTCACCAGGTGAATCTGAGTTTTCAACAAATAGCAAATAAAAACACTTTACTCTCTTTTTACAAATCCTCCTTTCATTGTGAATATGCTGTTACCAGCTGGTTATCAGAGACTGATCTGATGCACATGTTAGGTTTATATATGGGTTGCTCCGATCAAAATCAGCTAGTGGAAGGCTGCCCATATATGTACGTACAACCATACAATCATGAAAACCCAACAACAAAACTCGAGCTAGAGACTCGGATCATTTCTATTTACAACGCATATATGGCAATCCTGATCTACCTATGACTAAGCCCCCTTCTATCTCCTTGATAGATCGTTGGAAACGAAGTAACTCTTGGAAAGAATACCTCGATATCAAGAACCTAGGTGAAAAATAAAATTTTAAATTTAATAGATGTTATTCTATATCATAGATTCATCGTTTTCAATATGTAAACGATTTTATTAGATGATCACATAAATGAAAAAAAAAAATTTATATGAAAAATCATTGAAAACGTCATATCCATATATAAGGATAATTTTAAAATGGACATGAGTATTTCATTTCAGTATAAATCTTTTTCCTCCGCGGCGAAGATAGGCTAGCTCGTCACCTGGATATCTGATTTGGCAGCCCAGATACTTCCTTTGACAACCACTACCATGTCTTCCACCATGTTACGTGAACTGTGATTGGGTGGTAATTTTGTTATTATTTATTATTTTATTATTAATTTTTATTACTATTTTTTTATTATTCACAGAATATCTAAGATCAATCTACTACCTAAATACAACTATCCAAACACTACCTTAAGCCAATAGATTATGGCTTAGTTTAGATTGGGACCTCATCTTAACTCATCTTATTATTATAAATTTTTTAAATTTTTACATAAACTATAATAAATAATTTAATTTTTTTTTCAAATTTTAAAATAATAATAATATTTTATTTAAATTTTAAATTTTATTTAAAATTATCTTATCACATTTCTTCCCATTTTAATCTAAATTACATCTAAATAGTCTAGTCTGCCTGTGTAAAAGGCACGCGTGTATTTCCTTCACCTGGCCTACAGTATTCAATCATCTCAACAAAAGAGTATTCTTTCTTAAGTTATGAAAAATTTAATTGTAAGTATAATTACGTATTAATATATACATTAATCAAATGTGATTGATTAAAAAATTAATTTAATTGAAAATAGTGATAATTTAAATTTTAAATATGAACAAATCAATATTGATACGTAAATTAATACGCAACTTTATTTATATATAACAAAATTCGTTCTTCTATACATCTACTTACTGTACACTCAACTTCCCCGCCTACGTGTCTTTTTATTTTTTAACATATATATTTTTTTGTTTTAGAAAAAGGAGAAAACGTGGCTTTCTTTAATATGCTTTTGTACTAGGGTTTTATCAGGGTATAGCAATGGAACACAAACCGCGACACTCAAAACTGTAATGGACATGGCGACCATCTCGTACAAGCCAGATCCTTACACAAACCACTGAAAATGAAAAGCCCAGACTCAAAATCCGACAAATCTCCGCCTCCGACACATGAACTAGAAACTGAACGGTCTGAACCCGAACCCAAGAAACTGAAAATGTCAACCACAACCACCGACGACGACGAAGACACCAGCACCGCCACTGCGGCTCCCGAAACCAACAAAAAGCAAAGATACAAGCGCCGCAAGATTGCGATATTCTTTGCCTACTGCGGCGTAGGCTACCAAGGAATGCAAAAGAACCCAGGTGCCAAAACCATCGAATCCGATCTTGAAGAAGCGCTGTTCCTCTCCGGTGCGGTCCCGGAACAGGACCGCAACAATCCTAAGCGCTACGACTGGGCCCGCTCTGCCCGGACTGACAAGGGGGTCAGCGCAGTGGGACAGGTTGTCTCGGGCCGGTTCTACATCGACCCGCCTGGCCTCGTCGAGCGGCTTAATTCAAACCTCTCATCTCAGATCCGGATATTCGGGTACAAGCGCGTGACGGCTTCGTTTAACGCCAAGAAGTTCTGCGATCGGAGGAGGTATGTGTATTTAATACCCGTTTTTGCGCTTGATCCCTCTTCGCATCCCGATAGAGAGAGCGTTTTGGCTAGTTTGGGATCTGGGAATGAACTCGTTAAGTGCTTGGAATGTTCTGAGAGAGGCCGCAAGGTCGTAGGTTTAATGGGTAAGCGTATTTTTGAGTCTAAGGGTACTGTTGAGTCAGGCATTACGTCGAGCAGTGGGGATGCTATTGAGGAATCCAATATCAAAGAGGAAAGTAGGGCTTATTTGGAAAATGGTGAAAATCATAAGTTTAATTCTGAATCTATAGAGGAAGCCAAGGTTGTAGATGACAGTAGAGCTTCTGAAACTGCTGCGGTTGAAGCTGAAATTCCTGCAAAAAACGTGGACGTTGATGCGAAAGTAAACCTGCAGGAGGGTGCAAAGGGAGGTGGGTTTTTCTATGGTGAGAAGGAGAGGGAAAATTTCAATAGAATTTTGAAGTATTATGTGGGGACTCATAACTTCCATAACTTCACCACCAGAACAAAAGCCGAGGACCCTGCTGCTCAGCGCTTTATTGTTTCATTCAACGCAAACGCTACGGTTACAGTCCAGGGTATGGAGTTTGTCAAGTGTGAGGTCGTGGGGCAGAGCTTCATGCTTCATCAGATTCGGAAGATGATTGGGCTTGCCGTGGCGATCATGAGGGATTGTGCTCCGGAGTCACTGATAGAAAAAGCTTTGCAGAAGTAAGTGCTCCCATTGTTGGCTGTATTTATCACCTCATATTTGTTTATATTCCCAATGCGATTCTCATTAGATGCAAATAACCAAATTTAGGGATGTCAACATTAACGTTCCTACAGCTCCTGAGGTTGGTTTGTACTTGGAAGAGTGCTTCTTCACGTCATATAACCAGAAATGGAAAGACAGTCATGAAGAGGTGTCCATGAAAGCATATGAAGAAGAGGCAGAGGACTTCAAAATGAAGCATATATACTCTCATATAGCCTCAACGGAGCATAAAGAAGGAGCCGTGGCCCTCTGGTTGCATTCTCTCAACCACCGTAATTATCCAGATTTACGTGTCATTGTCGGCAGTGAAGACATGAGTGACGGGAGATGTGGTGAAATGGAGAACGCAGTCGAGTAAGTTATTCTGACAGGAAATAGGACTTGGAGTGCTGCTACACCTTTTTTTTTAAGTCTTTTCTTTACATTTTTCGTGTACTCTAATTTTGATCACCAGTAGAAAATTTCACACCCGTTGGATGGTTATAACCAAACTGTGTATTCTACTTTCAGTTCATTATTGGATTCTCATAAATCTCTACATTGGTCACATTTCAGATAATTTTAAAAAAAATTGGTTAACCAATATATCTCCCTATATAAATTTGATATTACGGCCAAGTTTGATGTGCTTGGTAGAAATGTTGGTGGTTCTTTTATGCCATATGGATGTCTATGCTTGGGAATTGGTTGGTTCATTTGACGACTTGCTGCACTTTTGGTATTATTTCTTGGTTATTATGACGGTTCCATTTCATCTCCATTAAGCAGAGTTGTAGCCATACTAGCTTGTTTAGTCAGTTTTTTCTGCTTCAAATTCTATCTGGCTTCTGAGGTTGGTCTCCTGCTTGATTTATTTTATTTGTTATTGTTTCAAGCTTTGTTAGCTCATCTGCTCCATGTATTGGAGTTTAGGTCAAGGGAATCACATGAAAATTTGACAGTTTCATAGTTCGGTCTTACAAGGAGAGAGACCATGCTGTATGTTTCTCTGGATTCAATTTACAACACATTCTCTTTCATTGAAGAGGCCTGGACATGGCAGCTCAAAGCAAACACGCACACCCAGGAGGCTAGAAGAGCCCCAGGCCATGGATTTCGTCCTCATGGTGGACCCTGATGACGGCTTTTTGGGTTCAACCTGCAAAAGCTAATTTGCAATTTGCTTCAATGTCTGAGTGTCATTGAATTGCAGAGGTCTCTTTTCTATATAGTGAGAATGGTGAAGCTTTTAAGCGGTGCACTTAGAGCCTGTTTGGGGTTGCGGTGGAAAGTCTAAAAAGTACTTTAAAATGGTTTAAAGTACTTAAATGGTAAAATTTACCTGTTTGGTAATTTTATATTAAAGTACTTTTAAATTAAAAAAAGCTAAAAAAGTACGTTTCAACAAAAGCATCAAAGTGATACTTTTTGTCAGAAGCACTTTACAAAAAGTAAGTCATATTTTTTCGTAACAAGTATATTACGAAAAAATCCTCACTATTTTACCACAATGAAATTTTTCCCCTCCTCTTCCCCCCTCTCTCTCTCTCTCTCTCTCTCTCTCGGATTTCGAAAACCTTCACGCCTTCAACTTTCAGATGAAGTGAAAATTTTCATTGGCAGTTTGTCTTCAACCTTTTTTTTTTTTTTTTTTAACACCGAATTTCAGAGAGCTAATAAATTTGGAATTTCAGACAATAACATGACTGGAGAGATTCTCGAAGAAATAGGAAACCTCGTGAACCTTAACTTGAGCGTGATTATATTGCTCTTTCACTTATACATGGTTGAAGTTATTTTCATTCAATTATAATTACTGAAAAATCTATTAAACTATTTTCGTTGTTATTTTATTATAATATTTTATTTCTATCAAGAATATACCCTTTTGTGTCATTTCTACATCAAAAAGTACTTTTTAAATTCGTTTCCAAACAAATCTAATATATTTGAAAGTGCTTTAGACATACGGATCCCAAACAGTAAATAACTTTTTAATAGTAGAGCTTATTACGTTAAGCTCTAAGTTATAAGCCTTAAGCTAAAAGCAATATTTTCTACCACAATCCCAAACATGCACTTACGCTGCAGTAAATAGGGGCTTTTATAGTACGAGGTTTGGGGGATGAAATTATCAAGTCTCGAATCAAAATCTAATTAGTAATGCTACTCATCATCCCAATTCTTATTATCTTCTCATTATTTTAAATCTGACATTTTTTTTCTGCAATTTTTTTATGAGCTATTTTTTTAAAAATTATACTTGCAGTAATAGAATGTACAAGTAGTGTAAACTTAAAAAAAAAAATTAAAATCTACATAAAAAATTATTTAGTAAATTTTACTAGGCCCACTTGCTGTCCTTGGTCATGTCGCGAATTAAACTAAAAGATTAGGTTTGGATAATAAATTGAAATGAAATGAATTGCGTTAATACGAGTAGTTCATCTCAATCCAAACAGAGCTGATAGTGAAGTCTCATATTACTTAACTATTATTTAATATTTTATTATTATTTTATACTTTCGTTTTACTATTTATTATTATTATTTAATCTTTTATAATTTCTATTCACATGTCATCGCAAATCATATTAACTGCCCCAACATAACCAAATCTTTCATCAAAGAAAGTTGTCAGTTTTTCCTAAGCTAGGATTTTTTTTTCCAACTTCATTATGCTAAACACGGCATCCTCTCTGATTTTTTAAACATCTTTAACAATTAAAAAAATAAAAAATATATAAATAGACACATTTAATAACCATATTTCATAATCGTATTATATTGTTCTTCAACTTTTTATGTTAGTACTTTGTACAGTATGATAAAAGGTCCTAGACTCCTATATTCTTCTAAAAGGGAAAGGGGGAAAAGGAAGAAAAAAGAAAAGAAGAGGACACATTCACATGTAAATCCATCCTGCTTCAAACAAGAAGGCCCGCCGAAGGGGACCCTATCATCTTATCATGCAATACACCTCAAGGAATAAATGGGCACCGGAGAGTCTGCCGAGGGTGCGCCGTGGACTCGAGGGTGATCGCTCTCCAACCCGAAGTCCATAAACGGACGGTACTCCAGCTCCTCGTCATGTTCATATACAAATTCTGGTATCTCAATTTCGTTCCTTCTCACGTGGTCCCACAGAAACTCCACCCTGTTCACGTATTTGAGCTTCGAATACAACCTGCAGTATTATTTTATTATTGCACAGTCATTCAACAACGTTTCTCATAGTCACAGGCCAATTACCTTAATAAACCACTAAAAACCAAAAAAACTGCGTGTCTTTTTTTGCATTAACGCGCTGGTTCGTGCAGTGCGCTTATAGAATGGCTCAAAGCGAAGGCATCGACAAGCATCATAGATATGGCTTTTGTCAGTATCAAAAGGCTAAAAATGGGACCAATATGGGTCCTGACTTGTCAAAATTTGCACGCGAATCTTACCCTCCGCTGAAAATCAAACGCCCAAAGGTGGCAAGGAAGAGTCTGGCCTGCAGTCCCGGGTGTACGAAATAAACAGCCTCTAGATTATTTCTGATGTTGGTCGGAATAGCCTCATAGATTGACCGTAGGGTCGAGATTCCGGGAAAATTTTCGGCTCTCTGCACACCCGTGTGCACGTACACCACTGAGAACGGCCGCTCCCCTAACTTGGCAAATATCTTCTCCCCCAAATACTTCTTGAAAGCCTCCGTACTCACAAGCCGAGCTGATCATAATACATCACAAGAAACACCGTAAGAAATTCGTTTCGGTTGGAGAATACATAAAAGAACCCAAGACGATCGACGTTCTTAGTTCTTACCTGGAAAAAGTCTGCCGATGATGCGGAGCACCTTATGACCCCTTTTGTCGCGTCCTTCGATCTTGAAAACTTCGAGTTTCTCGATAAGATGTTCTTGACAGGAGAGGGGGAGTGTCAAGGGAGAATTCATGGTTCAAAGTTTAATTAGAAGCTAACGAGATATGGGGTTAAAGCCAAGGCTTTTCGGTGGTTTGGTTTTGAGAGGGAATATGTATTTATATACATAGGTGTAGGGAAGTTTCGAAGTGTCGGGTAGGTCCAAAGCGGACTGGGAGTCGGAGATGTATAAGAAAAGGGTGGCTTTATCCAAATCCGCTTGGGATAGCCGAGGGGCGTCTCTTGGCAACTTTGAGGAGAGGAGGTCAGCAATGGTATATTCTCAAGCATCTTCCGTTTTGGGTTGAGGTTAATCTGTCTCAACTCGGTACAGGTTAGCACAATTTCACTGACGCTAGTGGACCCGGTTTCATCTTTTCTGGACCGTTAGATATCTGACCCAGTAGGCAGGATGCTTTCACAACAAGGCTTAGGATGTCTTCCAAGAAGGTTCGGACGGTTTTGATTTTTTTTTTTTTTTTTTTCCAAGCGGACGGTTTTGAGTTGATTATAATACTAGTTGGAGAGTTTAGACAAAGTGGGTTGATCCGATGTTAAGTGCCCCTGTCCAATTGAATCTCCTAAAAGACTATAAAAACTAGTCTGCATGAGCGGCAATTATCATCCTACTCATTCTCTTAATTCTAATCAACTCAAACTTGTTATTTGGAGTAATTTATATATAGTTTTCGGGTTTGTAAATCTTAAATAATTCTTAAAAAAAAAATCATTGAATTTCTATTTTTCTCAAAAAGACTCTGAAGTTTGATACACTAAAATTATATTCTCTTATTTATTTATTTATTTTTCACCGAGTGAATATTTGTCCACTGAAAAAGACAGAAAACAGCCCATTAGGGAGACTTTTCAACGCAAATGGAGCAAATAAGGTAAGATAGAATTAAATATAAATGCAAAGGAGGAGATAAGGTAAAAGAAAAGAAAAAGGTTAGGCGTGACCCGTGAAGAATGATGAGGAAACTGCTCAGTCTTTTCCTAGGAAGGTATGAATAAAGTTGAGGTGTCCAACCCAAGGAATCACGAGGCATGAGCAATGATTCGAAGGAAGGATGATTATATAAAAGTTTGTTTCTAATTGAAGTATCCACGGATGATTAGTCAAATATTGAAAAGGTGCCAAGTTTCGGTAATTCAGTCCAGTCAATTACATACCTTGTAGATTGAGAACTATGACCTATTATTGACAACCACTCCAAACCGTATTTAGTGGAGCGCCCAATCTCCACGTAATTTTTAAAAAAAATATGACTAAATATCTAATTTATATATAAAATAATAATTTTTTAATAATAATATTCTTTTTCAAATTAATTATACAGCATTTACAGATAGCATGACTCTTATAATATAATATATCAATAAGATTTTCTAATATCAATTGTCTAATCCCATAAATAATATTTTTTTTAAAAAAATAAAAGAGTATGAGTGCATAATTATAAGTACTTTTCTGTTTAGATGTGACCATAATAATATTTTATTTGTCAAGAATCGAACTACAAGCGCTCCCTCAACTCATATTTGAGCACAATACTAACAGAAAATTCGATCAGTTCTTAAAAGGGTAGAGCAGTTAACTTGTCAAATGGATCCAAAAAGAATGTTCGATTCAATTCGACTCTAAATTTTCTAATGATGTGCAGAAGCCTGATCAAATGTTAGCCATTGCTAACTACTATCAGTAATCAACTTGGACACGGTATCTGTTGCAGCAAGAAAGGGCTTTACAATTACATTAACTCCAGCAAGAAAACGTTTTGTCAACTGGGTCACTTTGCATATCATTGCTCCGAAATTACCGCATTTCAGACATTTGAAAAAAAGAATGTATGGAATATGGGTTCAGTTTCAGTACAATCAACCGAACCGACCCTTCAGTTAATTATTCCATTTCAGTGGGCCATAGACCATGGTATGGAAAAGCTTGACAAATTGAAGGCAGTCACTGTACCGGGCCACTTCTACTGGACGTTACGTCAGTGATGGGTATCAATGGATGGAGAGGATAGGCCTGGCCCACCATTGGAAAATGGTGTTCATTAAACCTATATAATACATTTAAAAGGTGGAGGTTGCAGATATTCTGAAGTAAAGTAAACGGTGTGATTGACTAATATACAGTTTTGAACGTGACCCAAATTACCAAGAAGACAAAATGTAATGGAGATTTTTTTCGTACCCGAATTGAGAAATGATTTCTACAGACCTTTGTTAAAAAATAGACTTTTTTAAAAAATTATTCTTTATTAGTAGAACACTGGGACTTACTTTTTTTTTTTTTTTATACCTCATATTACTCATGTGAATCCCACCCGAGCTATATAACAGACTAAAGGTGAATTAAGTCCTCTATAATTTTTTGACCAAAAGTACCGTCTACAATAGTAGAGATACTCTATGTAGCGTTAAACACATTGGGATGGACTTCCTAATGCGACAGGTATTTACCAGTCCAAATGTGTTCCATGCAAACCTTGTTTAAAATTCCAATTACTTTAATTGAACCTAAGCAGATTATTATATTATTGACATGGAACCGAAACTGTTTAAGCTTAAAAGGGTCAGTTAGTGACAGAAAAAAAATTGAGTATATTTTCCGTTGGGAATTCATCTCGTTTTGTTAAGACCTGGTAGCAGATGGGAGTTGGATTCAGAGAGAGGCAGGGAAAGAAAGAAACTAGATCCTGATCCCTTACAAGAAAAGATTGCTGCTGCACAAGGAAAGACAACAGAATAGAAAATTTCAATTGATGTATGTATGTATCAAGCTGTATATGGCAGTCAAGAAAATAGTTATGATTCAGAGATAAAGAGTTTCTTACATTTCAGGGACTGACAAGTGAACATTGTGATGTGATCTGTAAATCATTTAGTGATGGAGAGTATCACCAATAATCACCACAAGAGCACAAGCCATTGTCAAAGTGGTGAAATCGCTTTGAATCTCGTATGATGATAGTACGCTTCTCGACCAGTGATATGAACTTTGCAGTGTTGTGACAGTCACCACATATTCTAAGATTCTTTGTTATAATTAAAGGGCCTGCATTAGTCACCAAAAGGCCAAATGCAATGGCTAGCTTCTCACTGTGCTCATTGATCATATCCTCTTTAACCTCCTCTTCAACATCATGTAGAACAAATTCTGTCTTAGACACATATCCAACCTTTCGGATCTTTCTAATCAGCTCTTCCAATTTAACACGTATCTTCTCCCACTCAGGGTGAGATCGATCACCTACTACAAAGCGGTGGATTTTGTTTCCTTGTTCAATAATACTGCAGCCAGGGTTTCTGATCACACCTCTGTCCTTCATTAATGTCCTTACCTTCGATGCATCTTTCCATAGATGACCAGCACAGTATATATTGGAAAGCATGATATAGTTTCTGGGGTCTGATGGGTCTAAAGCTATCAGTCGCTCTGCGGCTTCTTTCCCAAGTTCAATGTTACCATGAATCCGACAAGCACTAAGGAGGGCCCCCCAGACTCCAGAATTAGGCTCCATTGGCATTTGTATAATCAGGTCATAAGCATAACTCAGAAGACCAGAGCGACCAAGAAGATCAACCATGCAGGAGTAGTGATCCATCCGGGGTTCAATTCTATATACTTCAGACATGATCTTGAAGTAATACTTCCCCTCCTTGACAAATCCTGAATGGCTACAAGCATTTAACAAATGCGTGAAGGTCACATGATCAGGAACCAAACCTTCCTTGACCATGCTTTCGAAGAGCTCAATTGCTTTTCTTCCACACCCGTGCACAGCATACCCCGCGAGCATGGCTGTCCAAGCTACCCTATCTGGATTAATCATCTCTCCAAAAACCTTGTGTGATGCATTTAATCTCCCTAACTTGGCGTACAAATTCAAAAGCGTAGTTGCAATTCTTTCATTTGTATTGAGACATCGACTGAACAATACACCATGAATGCCCTCTGCTAGTTTTCCTACACCTAAATCTTCACAAGCCTGAAGCAAGGCCACCACAGTACCTTCATCAAGCTCAACTCCAGCCAATCTCATCAAATTAAAACAGACCACTCCTTCCTCTGGAAATCCATTTTGCTTGTAAACCATAATCATAGAATTCCAGGAAACAATATTCCTTATAGACATTGCCTCAAATAATTGACATGCCGCATCTAAATAACCACACTTTCCATACATATTGATAATAGAATTAGCAACCTTAATTTCCAACAACATACCCATTTTCAGTGCAAAACCATGAATGTACTTGCCTACATCTAGAGATCCCACATCGGCACAGGCTGGGATTACCGATAAGAACGTAACCTCATTAGGTTTCATTCCCATCACAAACTTCATCTTGAAAAGTGCACACATGCACTTGCCAACAAAGCCTTTTTGAGAAAATCGGGAAATTAAAGAATTCCAGGAGGCCACATCCTTGCTAGGTATTTCATCAAACAACTTCTGTGCATCTTCTGTACCGCCAAACTTGATGTAAATAGACACCAGCTGATCACCAATAAACCCATCGCTATAATTTACCGATTTGACAACGCGGGCATGAATTTCCCGGCAATGCGAGACGGAAGAGCAAGAGTTTATGGCGAGAATTAGACTGGAAACAAGTGGTTCTGGATTGGTATGTTGTTGAGAGAAGACTTGAGGGAAAAGGGCAGTGTGGGCTTTTCTCCGGCCCAAGAGTTTGTATAGAATCAGAGCGCCGTGATGAATGTAGGAGAGAGCACGTGATGGGAAACAAGATATCGACACCATTTCCCATCATAATATCTGCTTTCCAAACATCCCTCTGACTTTGAGATGAGCTTTGTGGACTAGGAACCCTTCAACCCACTTCAGGACGCACGCATCCGAAAGTACAGTTCAGAGGAGGTCCCTATGTTTGGGAAAAAGGCTGCATACCGTTTTAATTTCGAGAAATCATACTTACAGATGTGAGTTTATAAGCTTATCTGTGAGTTTATAAGCTTGTGCAATAATTTTAAAAAATATATATATAAATATAGGACTCAAATGAAAATAAAATTAATTTTTTAATAATAGACTATGCCCTTTTTCAAAACGACTGAATGATATTTACACACCTCATGACTATTCGTAACATTACTCTTTAATTTCTCTTCCCATCCAAGCAGATCAATAAAACAGAAGCCATCTTTGTAATTAGGATACATGTATCTACTGATTAAGGCTAACTTCTAATTGAACTTCGTTTCAACTTTTCAGCTCTACGCCTCTGCACTTTCAAGAAGTCTGCACATTCCCCTAATTGCTTCTCTTCCATTGTCTTGAATGCGTCAACGTCTGCAGACTCATGGAATTGCCAATCTCTTATCATCATGACAGGATATCTTGAGCTGTTTTATTTTTATAAATGGTATGTGCCACACCCAAGTATGCACATACATTTCACTGGCTGTGTCATGGGTTTTGAAACTTATTCAATTCAAAATGAAAACCTCGTTTCTCCCTGCATGGTCGTATTGTAGCACACGTTCTGGATCTTTGTTCATATTTTTATATTAATGAAGCAAAATATGCCAAGAAGTCCGGTTTTCAGACGCAAATAGTACCTTAATAAGATTTTATTTATTTATTTCCTTTCAAGGAAGCGTAGAGTGATAAAGATGAGCCAATCACATTCCATTCTCACATAATTATATTAATATAATGAGAGATATTTTGCAATCTTTAAGGATACAGGAAGGATACAAGTTACACACTCATTTTTTTTAGATAAATAAAAAACATATCTTAAAAAAATCAATTTTTAGTAATAAACACTATTTTTTTCAAAATAAGTGCACTAAACTTACACACCTTAAAATTATATATAACATTACTCTAATTTATTAGGGAATCAATCTTTTTATGTCACATATTGTTTAAAATTATTTTATTCTAAATTTTATCATTAAGTGGATTACTTGAAAAATAATAAAATGAGTGAACCACGAAGCCAAAATGATCGATCAACGGGGATGCAGCAAAAAATTGTACTGTTCATCTAAACAGTAATAACCAGCATAAAAACTTTTATTGCACCCCATGAATTCTTCTCGTGATTGTATCAAGACTCGAAAATATAACCATAAAATTGAACAATAAGAGGTCTGGCCAAGGACGAGGACAATTTACAGCCTTTTGGGGTTGCGGTAGAAAGTTTAAAAAGTATTTTAAAATAATTTAAAGTATTTAAATGATAAAATTTACCTATTTAGTAATTTTATATTAAAGTACTTTTAAATAAATAAAAAAAGAAGCTAAAAATGTACATTTTAACAAAAGCATCAAAGTGATGCTTTTTTGTTAGAATCACTTTGTAAAAAGTAAGTCCTATTTTTCCGTGACATGTATATTACGAAAAAATCCTCACTATTTTACCACAACTACAACTTTGCCCCTCCTCTCCCCCCCTCTCTCTCTTTCTCTCTTGGACTCCGAAGACCTTCCCACCTTCAACTTTCTAATGACAGTTTGTCTTCAATCTTTTTTTTTTATAACACCAAATTTCAGAGAGTTAATAAATTTGAAATTTGCAGACAATAACATGACTGGAGAGATTCTCGAAGAAATAGGAAATCTCGTGAACCTCTGGCAGCTTAAGCGTGATTATATTGCTCTTTCACTTATACATGATTGAAATTATTTTCATTCAATTATAATTACTGAAAAATCTATTAGACTATTTCCGTTGTTATTTTATTATAATATTTTATTTCTATCAAGAATATACCCTTTTGTGTCATTTCTACTTTAAAAAGTACTTTTTAAATTCGTTTTCAAACAAATCTAATATATTTAAAAGTGGTTTAGACATACAGATCCTAAATAGTAAATAACTTTTTAATAATAAAGGTTATTACGTTAAGCTCTAAGTTATAAGCCTTTAAGTTAAAAATAATATTTTTTACTAAACATGCACTATGCACTTAGAAGCATAACAGGATAATGATGAAACTCTTTCTATAGGACTGAAGCGTAGGCAAAAGTCATATGGCCCATAGGGACGAAGAGTGGGTTTTAGGACTTGGTAAGAGGCCTTGCATTAAATTCCCTAGGCCATTAAAGGCCTATAGTTTGCCCAAGCAATGTTAACTTATGATGCAACCAAGTCTTTTGGGCAACGGGCATGATGGCAGAGACCCAAGAAGACCTTTCCGGCACCTCGCATTCAATTTTCTGTATGACTTTCTGCCATCCAGAATATCCAACAGCAACATCAGCGACATGGGTTAAAATCAATATGCATGCAAGAGATTGCGGTTTTCTAACGGTACCACATATGTATAGAGATAATTGTACAACTCAAAAAGTTCCCTTAAAATTCTTTTGGTTTTGGCGGCTCCCTATGTTCTTAGTCAGCTCTCTTAACTTCCAAGTTCCATGGTTTGACTGAGATTCATTTTCTCTTTGTACTCTTTCAATTCTCTCTTGTATCGTTCTTTGTCCTTCAACCCAATGTTCTGGTAAACCTACAAGAAAACATCACAATCAAATGAAATTCAAGTATTCAAAACTTTTGCTGATCTCAAAGATTAATCATGATTAATATCAGACAGATTTCATTCTACCATGCAAGACAAAAATGATTTCACAAAAGAATAGCCCAAAAAAATTTAGCATCGTGTCTGTGATTACCATCCTTTCTTCTGGGCTGAGGTTGCTCCATGACTCACCGATCATCTTTGTGAACTCCCTCTCTCTGTTTGGGTACAAAGCTTTGAGCTTGTAATGCTTCTCTGCAAAGAAGAAGTTATAGCCACTGCGATTCGGTTTTGGGTAGTTGGGGTCTCCCCTTCTTCTACTTCTCCGACGACGACGACTTGAGTGGCAAGGACTATGGGTGTATGGTACAATGGCACTGTTAGATTCAGGAACAGAGACTGAAGAATCTGGCTGCTCCGGATGGTAAAGTACACCTCTAAGAGTCTCAGAACCCAATTTCACAGATACCAAATAACCACAATCGAACTTCCCTTCAATTGTTCCAGTAGCTGAGAAACATGAAGGGCCTGTAAATTAGGAAGCAAATAGTGACATAAACACAATAAGTTCTGCCGATAGCTCAGCTCATCCAATCAATTCAAGGCAAAGCTTAATTCAGGGATTACAAACTTGAAACAGTTCATGGTAAGAAATTCATCTTTGAGAATTGGGCAGTCAGAAAATAATAATCATTTCATTTTGCTCGCATATCAGCTAGAAGAAGCACGATCCACTCTTACTATATGAACTCAGAAAATCACAATATGTTACGCAGAAAAGTAATGCTACTCTTTATCATTAATTTCATCAAAGTCAACCACTTAATAAAAGCCACTTAAAATGCAGCACACCAGCCCGTGTGATTTGGACAACAAAGTTCAGGATGAAAGAACAACATTTCTCTATGCGTAATTATGGCACAAATATCCATTTAATCTAAGATATCGACTTTTCGACTGATATTGAAGGCAACTAAACTAATTCTCAACATTTAGAAGACGACAGCCTCATATTTTCTTAGTATAAGATAGTAGTGGGACCCAGTGCAAAGGGAGAGTGAGAAATCACTTGGATAGACATGCACATCAAGCATATCCTAAAATCAAAAATAGGTTAACCACGCAACCCTCTTGGTGTCCCATAAATTAAACAAAACATTTTGTGGCAGGGAAATTAAACCCAACAACGCATATGTGTGGTGTGGTTGACATTCACTTTATCCTCTTGTCTTAATTATCCATGAAGTGAAATAAAGATAATGGAAAGACCAGCTTGCATTAATATCCAAGCAAAATAGAGAAATTAATGATGAGAAATATGAGAATACCTTCAATAAGTGGTTCCACATAATCTGTAGTCGTTTTGGGGGAATATTCCACTAGAGCCAATTCAGGTCTCCACAAAGGGTTACTGGCAGGAAATGGAACTGCACAGAAATGAAATTGATAAAAAATAAAAACATAAAGAGCAGAAAAGAAATCGGATCAAGAAGCAATAGTCAAGGACAAGATCAAGGAACAAAAGTACCTCTTAAAACGAAGGACATGAAAAAACACAAAAAATAGGATGTAAAAAGGATCAACTACCTGTTGGGGTAAACACAGGACCCTGTAGCTTAAAAAAGTAAACCTGCTCATAATGGTAAAGAAGACCAAAGTAGTGTTTCCTCAGTACAAAAGAAGCGCTCGTTGTTGTTGGAGAGAACCTGAAAATATTACCCACTTCCCTCCATTTCTTCTCTGCAACAACCTACACGTTTGTTGCCCCTCTCAGCGAAAATCCTAATGTACTCCAAAGTAAGACTGAATATATTGGATTTTTTACATTGAAGGGATTAGAAAAAACCGAACCTTTTCGTAACCGCCCCTTTTTGTAACCTCTGCGTACAGTATGTGCAAATCTAGCTCCTTGCCCCCAATCACAGGAATCCTTAAGAATACCACAGAGAGAAATAAAGGAGGATTAAAGAACACAAGCACATGAATCAAACCTGAAATTAATAAAAATACAAACAAGGTTCAAATAGAAAAGAAGAGTTTTATTTTTTTAATCCCATTTGCATAGATCCCATGAAAATCGCATAATCTGCTATCTAATGTTACAGTATTCGATGTGGCAATCCCCGAATATAATAACCGACAGAAGAAGGGAGAAATGAAACAAAAAGCCTTACATAAATTTGGTGGTCATCATAAAATGGAAGCGCCTCAAAGTGTCCCAGAAGACTATAGGGTCGCTGACAACATCCTCATGGGAGGCAAGTGGAGCAGGGTAATGCTTACCCTCCACTCCATTCCAGCTCTTGTTTCTCCCTCCCGGCGACATTTTTTCCCGGTCGCCGGAAAATCAGTGAAGCAAGAATGAAGAGTCAAAAGAACAGTGACATATATTAATGACAACAATAAATAAAGATGATTTCTAAGATAAGATCGTAGTTAAGGGGCTGTAAGTCTGGCCGAAGCTGATTTAAGAAGAGGGTTGGACGCGTGGGGAGGGAACGGTTACGCAAAGTTGGCTTTTTGTGCCATTTTTGAAAAGAACGGCAAAACTCTGTTGCGAAGTCCTAATGCTTATTTATTTTTCACAGGCTACGTTCATAATTACACGCCACTACTCTCTCCTCGCTATCTCACGGTCTTTCTCGTGGCACTCGAAGTCTGACATCTCTGCAGCTGCATGACCAGTGATGACCCTCTCTTTCTTTCTCTTTCTCTTTCTCTCCAACCGTTGACATGCACTTGGGCTTCTTGTTCTGATAGCGTCTGAAAGCGTATCTTTAGGGTACATTTGGTGGTAGATATCTGAAGAGACTTTAGGGGGTTGATATAGTGTGTATGCGCACTTGAGTGTACTGCTGCGCAAGTTACAGAACGGTATGTGTATCAGGCTTGGATCAACGATGGCTTGTTTGGACGCTGTTTAATCGTTCTGTGGATCTGCTCTTTATCCGGTTTTTATGGCAGATCATCTTTTTATCCGTCGAAACATGTTTGGGCCTCCCATACATGAGCTTGACTGGGTGGTTTGAGATAGCTTACTTGGAAAATCCTTTTTGTTTTGTTTCACGTTTCACGTGTATATTTGCTGATTCTGAAAATCACGTGGATGGAACAGAACACGATTATCTAGTCTTTTTTTTTTTTTCTTTGGAATTCTACCGTTTTTACAAATTTTAAGATTGGCTGGACTGGAAAGACCCAGACAGGGATTAGTTGCCTAAACTCACATGGAGAACCAAGAAAAGAATGGTCTGGTTTGTGAAATCACTTCTACAACACCTAAACTTGAAGCGCTCTTCAAGCTGTAAAGACAAACCCTTTTAATTAATACTCTGACTAAATTGAATTCTCGAATTTGAAGAGTAATAAATATATGATATGAGCGTTATAATATTTAATTATGTCCATAAAAGAGCTTTGAACTTTTGTATTTAATGTTGTGTTTACGTTAGATCATTGAATTCCCTCAAAACGTTTAGAAAAAAACTCAATGGGTAAATGCAATGATGTCCAATCGCATTTGAGGATCCCATTTTTTAAAGACAAAATAGACACGTTACGTGGGTCCACAACATTTTAATATTGTTTTGGTGGGATTTCAAATAGGTAAGTATCATCTATATTTTAAGTGAAATGAGTAGTATTATTTAAAATGGTTTGGATTTAGAGGTGAGATAAAATGTTTTAGATGAAAGATTAAAGTTGAATAAAATATTATTAAAATATTATTTTTTAATATTATTATTATTTTAAAATTTGAAAAAATTGAATTGTATATTATATTTTATGTGAAAATTTAAAAAAGTTATAATTATGAGATGAGATGAGATGAAACACTTTTCCGAATCTATTTGAATAGTCTTTTAATCATTTTATTTATCCAAATAATAAAATATCACTATTAATTGTAAGTGGAAGTAAAGAGAATTTTAAGTGGAAGTAAAGAGAAAGTGTGAGCCTTCGTATGAGCATGTGATGTTGTCTTGACGAAATCTAGGGGTGGCTTCCAAGGACACCATACCAAATCCAGGATACAAATATGAACCTTGATTGCAGCAATTGCCATGGTCAATGAGTCATGACTAGTGGCCTCGATGGTGGCATGGCATGGCTGTGCCTTGGGCTGCCCAAGTGGCTTTGATTCTGCGTAGGGTTGCTCAGTGTTTCCAATCCATTTTTGGATTCTAGATATTTCCACTTACGGTCTCCAAATTATAAGGTAAGTTTAGGTAATTTTCTCTTTAAAATTTTTTAAAATTATAAAAATATTTATATTAAAAATATAATTTTTCTAATTTTATAAAAAATCTGTACATACAGTCCTCAAATAGAGACTACAAATAAAATTTCTCTTTCTGTTATAGTGACTTCACCTAATATATGGTCGGAATGCAGAGTAAGGCTTTGTCATTTTGCTTTCAATTTAACTCGACAATAATTTTATTTATTTTTAAATAATTGCATATATAAAATACAATTAGTTAAATTATGTTGGACAGAGTCGGGCTATTAGAATTTAGAATAGCCCTAAAGACTGGATTAAATTGGTTTTCGGCTATCAAAATAGGCTGCAAATTGGGGTGGGGAGAGTAAAAATGGGTCAATGTCAACATTGGGCCAAGTATTAGACTTTGGCCCAAGATAGCCAGTCTTCGGACTTCGAATTTATTGATTCTAACCCATGGGTTCCCACAAGTTTCGGGTCAGCTCAAATTGGACTACAACAATACAGCATTGTTGTCGAACTGTAATTGTGGACAACTTGAGTTGTTTTTTTTTTCTTTTAACAAATTCCGAACTCAACTGGTCAACTTGGCTAGTTTTTTCTAATGGAATTGGGAGCATCTACCAAAAATTTAGGCAGAATAAAGAAGTTTGGCGTAAAATCTATATCTCTAATTATGGAGGCAAGTGATGTGGAACTTTACAGAATGGAGAATTTGCTTAATCTGGAAAAGCATTTTACCGAGGGTTGATGTCTTTGTAGGAGACGATACCAACCGCGTCTACAATCCCAAGTGAAAAAGCAGTGGTTCTACACAACACTTCACCTAGAGGGGGGTGAATAGGTGTAATCCGATTTTTATGGTCTTTTTAAAAAGATTGTTAAACAACAATTAATCAAAATAATAAACAATATAAATAATCAACACAAGATTTTGTTCACAGAGTGGAAACTCATTTGAAGAACGTCTTCAAAATCTAAAACCACTCCAGGTGTAAGACACCACCTCAAATTCATTATAGAAAATTTAGTTTGTTACAACCAATTTAGAGACACTCACAAAACCTTTATAGTAGCTAAACTTGACTTACAACACCACGAGCAACCCACTCGATCTCTACACGCATGTAGTGTCGGAACTCCGACCTTTCTATAGCTTTCCACGAGAACCTCTCGATCTCTGCATCACCAGCAGCTCCAGACTTTTCCGACCAACGAACTTGTCCACTCCAATGGACTCAACTGAAGTTTGATGTTGAATGTAGTGTGGTGGAGATGTGTTTATCCAAGAGAGAATCAATCAAGTGGGGGAGAGATTGCTCTAAATGTTCTTGGAAGCCCTTAGGGTTTTTGCTCTGATTCTCCACACTTAAAACAGCAGAAAAGCTGTTCTATTTATAGTACCACTCAAATGAGGCGCATGAAAACCCTAGGTTTTAAGTCATCTGGAACATTCGCTCGAGTGGAGTGTCGAGCGAAGGTCGAGCGCCGAAATCTGTCTAAGTTCGCTCGAGTCAAGTGTCGAGCGAGAGTCGAGCGGTCCAATCTGCTTGAGTTCGCTCGAGCGCCCTGTCGAGCGAGTGTCGAGCGGTGACACCTGTTTTGACCATTGATCATCACATTTCAATCCTCTTCGTTTCAACACTTGTTACAACACTATTTTACACAGGTTTTCACAAGAATATGCCAATCAACTCATTTTTGCCTCAACACCAAGGTTTTCAATAATTATCAAAACAAAACGTTTCTGCTGCATCGAATTCTCGAGGCCCAGAATTCCGCCATTAAACACAGCTGCAAAGCAAAAGCAAGCTCATGCTGTATTTTCAACTATGGAGCACTTGGGTGTTTCAAATCTATGAATAATAGTCTCCCAACCAAACGTAAGTTTTTTTTTAAAAAAGAAGAAAGAAGAAGAAGAAGAAGAAAAAGGCCAAGAAGCTTCCGGTTGTAGTAATTTATTCAAGAAATGCCATCACCAAATCACCAAGCAAGTTTTCAAGCACCCTTATTCTGCATGTCAACCACCTTTTTCCAAGAGTCTCGGCTGGAAATCTCGTTCCACCACCTCCCCACATTCTTTCTTGAAGTGAACAGCTCCCCTCTACCAGAAGTTGTCACCAAGTACTGGGTGTTGGGCAAGTGCGAAAGATCAGCCAAAGAAAATTCGTCCCCTGCCAAGAACCGGGTCTCGCCGAGCCTCTTTTCGTAAATGCCCAGCACCTTGGACAGCTTTTCTTCGTTCTGCTTGATCACCACCTGGTCTTGCTTAATCTTCATTCGCGGCGCGAACGCGAGCTGAAACACCAAAACAGAGCTTGGTGGATTGAAGCTCTGCCCTTCGGCCTCTAGCCACTGGTCTATGGATGCTCTTGCTACTGGGTTTGTTCCGTATAGTCCTTTATTTCCTTTGTCCGTGTACTTCTCACAAATGTACCGGCAAATCGCTCTAGACTCTGAATTACTCAAAAGCAAAAGATAGAGGAAAATAATATGGAGTTAGATTTGTCGAAGGATCGAAAAGAATGAACTAAAATAACGGGATTGTGGCTATATTTACCAAAGAGGGAGATGCCTTCGTCCTCAAATGCTGGTACTTGGCTAAAGGGCTGTTAAAGTAAAGGAAAGATCTAATAGCTTAGCACGAGAGAGAGAGAGAGAGAGAGAGAGAGAGAGAGAGAGAGAGATTTTTACATGTCAAAGTACCTGGATCTTACGGAAGTCGGGCTTCTTTTGCTCGCCCTTGGCCAAATTAACAGGGACGAGCTGGAAGTCGACATTTTTCTCAAGAAGACAAGCTAAGACTCTGGACACAGCTGTGGACATGGCTGGTCCATACACTTTTACTGGAGTCGCCATTGGTAGTGCAGAGTCTTTCAGGGCTTTGCTTGTTTCTTCACTCTTTTCCTGTGTGTTCTACAAGCGAATTCTTGTTTCGTTTTCGACCATATATAGATGGGATTTAGATCCTGACTGTTTGGGAGGACCGAATAGAAGGAAACAAATATAATTTTTTTTTTATAATATATAAATTTTCTTTTTTAGAGAGAATTTCTTTTTTCCCTCTTTTGAAAGTTTAATGAGGAATAAATGAAATGGACATTTCTTTATTTTGATGTTTAATTAAGAGAATAGAATATCCCTTTTTTCATAATCTAAGTTTTTCAGTCCCTCCTAAATTGGAAGGAATCTGAGGGGAATATAAGGAGAGTTAATAAAATACCATAATATCTCTTATATTTTATTAAATAAATTACTACTCTTCCTCAATTTTAATCTTATTCTTCGTCTGGTTATACATATAAAATGAGATAAATTAATATAAAAGTTAAAAATTAATTTATCTTTTAAAAAACTCCTCTATCAAGTAGTGAAGGTTGTTGATTTTGGTGTTGCGAGAATGCAAGCTCAATCCGGTGACATGACTGTAAAAACTGGAACATATCGTTGGATTGCTCCAGAGGTCTGTTTCTGTAGATATGTATTGATGACTTTTTGTTGTTACATTTTGATAAAAATTTATTTTGTAACGATTATCTTTTAAATTGCAACGTTTGGATTAAAGCATTAATATAGATTTTTATTTGCATGCCGTTGCAGATTTTCTTATATTAATATATTTTGTAATTATCTTGAAAACTGTTGTACGTTTTCAATCTGTAGGCATGCATTGCATTTATGTCTATTGAGGTGCTAGTTTTCCATCTATGACTTTAACTCATGTATATGCCTCATCTTTGATTGACGGAAAAATAGCTCCAACTTGACAAAGTATTTTCAACGTTTGATTGATTATGATTTTTTTCGGTTTTGTTTTAAGGCTTAGCCATTTCCAATCATTATTTTGTGCATTAATGCGGAGTTTAATTCTTCGGTTACTTCATGGGCCGTTTCAAAGTGTAATTATCAGCAAGTTTAACTAGCTTATAAATAGGTGCTTTGGTTCGGTCAGACGTGTGTACATGAAAAATTAATACTATTTCATCTAATAATTTTTGTGTGTTCGAGAGATTACAAGTAAAAGAGAGGTGTTTCTTTTTCGTAGAGCTTTGAGCTCAACCACTTGTGCATAGTTGGTTTGGGTTATACGACGATCAATTGAGTTGTTGTATCCTAAATGAGTTAAGTCAAGATGAGTTTTGCTGAACTAGTTAAATTGAAATTTTGTGCACTGCAGAAGGTTTGAATCTCCTTAAAGAAAGCAAGATTTCCGTACTTCAGTCCATACTGGCTTTGTTTGAATGTTAATTTCATTATAATTTTTATTAGAGTAATGTTACATACAGTCGTGGAGTGTGCCAACGCTGCGCAATCGCTTTGAAAAAGAGTGGGATCTACGATTAAAAAAATTAATTTTTTTTTATATGAGTCCTATATTAATTCACTTTTTTCAAAAAGACTGCGCGCCGCTTGCACAATTACGACTGCAAATATCATATCTCTTTTTATTATATTATTGTGTATTTCACAACACTTTTTAAACTTTTTACCTGATTGCAAGTTTTGAAAAGCATACGAGATTTCTAACCTGGCATATGTCTAGCTTTTGTACCCTAGAACTGAGAGTTTCAATGCGTAAATCACTCTTTTCCTTCTGCAGTTTTTGTAAGACAAGTAGGAATATGGTACGCAGGATATAGCTGTGAAAATGTGAGCATGATTGGGGTTGTCTCGGGCACACTGTCAAGTAATTCAGGCTTGTTTTGGTCCCACCGTGTTTGATGCTCAGGTTGGCGGTCGAATTGAAGCGAGGCTATGAGGAATGCCATAGACAAAGGATGGAGGGAGACCAGAGCGGTTTCTCTCTAGAGACTTCTTCACCTACTCTGGACTTTTTCTCCCAAAACGGTTCAGGGTTAAAAGAACGTAATTACATGAGTTTGTCATATTGTTCTTCAGTTGATGGCTCTGTGGTTTCAAGCTGGCCAGAAGAGAAAAAACAACATTCTGAACTTCAGGCTACGACCAGGACTAACAAATAATTAAATAATTGTCTATATTAAATTGTCTATGAAATTAGTCAATGCAATGCTGCATTGATTGGTGTTCACTATGGTGCAATTCTATATGAAATTGTGCCTTGGAATGGTATTGTTAATTTGCAAGTTGATCCTTGAGGTTACTGGTACATGTCCACAAAGAATCAAACACATGAGGTTATATAGGGGGCAACTTCAAGTGAAGGTAAAGGTTCTCCGCAAGCTGTGGGAAGGCTATATGAAGAATCTGGTTCTGTCTTAAGCTTTCTCCTTGTTGCCAACGGGCTCTTGGTGCCTCACAAGAAAGGGCAGAAATTGCCCCTCGGTTGTTATTGGAAATGTCAATTAGGGGTTTGTGGTTTTGATCTTTGGGTGTTTGGTGTCTTCATACTCTGACTCGCCAAAAAGGATGAGACTGTTGGGTCTTCCCTTCAAAGATGGGTCTTTATAAATCAACTACTCATTGGCCCTTTGACAGAGGAAGTGGAAAAGAACTTGAGGGAATCGATGACGATGCTTGGTTTTGCACATTGTGCAATGTTAAGGTTGCAGTAAAGCTGCTAAAAATTAGAGGACATGGTGAGCGAGAATTTAAAGTTGAAGTTGAGATTATTAGTCATAGACACCAGCATCAATTGGTTTCATTAGTTGGTTGATGCATTTCTAAGAACCGAAGGCTGCTTGTCTATATGTTCCCAATGATACCCTTTATTTCCATCTTCATGATGAAGGCAGGCCGACTCTGAAATGGGCAACGCATGTTAAGGTTGCTGTTGGTGCAGCTCGTGGAATTATTCACAGGAATATCAACTCATCAAATATTCTTCTAGATAACAACTTTGAAGCTTGGGTTTCAGACTTTGGGCTTAGCAAATTAGCTCTTGATGTAGACACACATATAAGCACCTATGTCGTGGGAACTTTTGGATACAGGGCTCCAGAATACGCAACAAGTGACAAATTGACTGAAAAGTCTGGTGCTTATTCCTTTCGGGTTGTGCGTTTGGAGCTAAGCCTGTGGATACCTCTTAGCCTTTGGGTGAGGAGAGCCTTGTTGAATGGACCCACCCATTGCTTTCTCAAGCACTTGAAGATGTTTGAAGGGTTGGTGGATCCAAGGCTCGAAAAGAACGATGTTATAAATGAAATGTTTTGGATGATGAAGGCAGCTGTAGCTTGTGAGCGTTATTCAGCTACAAGAAGGCCAAAAATGAGTTTGGTGGTGAGAGCTTTAGAGTCTTTGGATGAACTTTCAAATTTCACCAATGGAATGAAACCTGGCCAAAGTGAACAATTTAATCCTGAGGAACAATATGCACAAATCAAAATGTTTCAATGGATGGCATTTGGTAGTGAAGAATATAATGTTGACCTACCATTTTATCCAATCGGCTCAGAGTTTTAACGGAGGTATTGGTTGAACATGCATCATTTGTGGTCGTATTCTCAAGAAGATTTTGGTGTATGCAGCAACACCCCTTGATGGTGTTGTTATTATGAAACATAGAGTGGCTGCTGGTACAAAGAAGATTCCTCATTTTTTACCCTGGTAGTGGGACAATTGTGAGCAAGGATACCCGCACCTTATGGGCAAGGTGCTTTGATGGGAGATGGTTTGTCACATTCCATGAACAAAATACATGGGCCATGGGCTAGATAATTTCATTAGCAAATTCCTTTATTTTGATTCAACATCTTATTTAGACTATAGACTCAGTTTTTTATTTTCTTTTTATGTAATTAGTTGCGTAACTAGGGCCCATGTAGGGGTAATCTGCTTATCTATGAGCCAAGGGCTCTAGGGTTGATCATCCAGAAGTTTATTACAACATATTTTTCAATTTCTCTCTTCTTCTCTCGTTGGTAAGGTCAACCTCGAATCTAACCAATTTTCTTGCACTTTCCTACATTTTCTATTCATCCAAACACCTACTATCGGGTGTGTTACACTATCGGCTTGCACAAGTTGTCCAGTTTGAAGGAAGCCTATCGGATATAAGAGGTGGCATGTTCCGGATATTCACGTCAAGAGGCAGCATGCGGTATTCAATGTCGACCTCCCTGAACACTTCGACCATCTCTTCAATTAGAAGGGCTCTCCTGCTCCATCTCTCCCCCATTTCCTGGAAGTTCATCTGGTGTGTAGCCCACACCGTCATCATCAGTTTGTTCATATCTATAACCTCCCTCATTATCACCATTGGAGCTGGGTGCCAATGCTCACTTTTGCTCTGAATATACCTGCAGTTCTCAGCACCCACAATGCCCATTCAACAACACACTTGGAAAATGTTTCCCTTTTTGCTAAAACAAACGATCCAACAAAACAACATATCTATGGCAGTGTATGCAATAAGCCGGTTTAGGGAAAGAAACTTGTTGAAATTCACAAAGTTTTCTTCAAAAAGAAAAAAGCAGAATCTCTGTGGTTCAGCCATTCTCATCGCAAGAGCAAAGTGAAGGACTGCCTTACCAAGAGTGGTTATGTTTCCACCGATTATAACATAAATGAGTTCATTCCATATATTTTTAATATTCTAAATCTCTGGAATTAAGGTGTACTAAAGAAGAATGCAAATCAATACTACAAGAAAAAGAAGAAGGGAATATTGATGCAGCTTCATACCTTGTTATTCTTTCTTTCATGGTGGAAACTTTATCCAATGGGGTGGAGACATGGATACAGAAATCAATAGCGTCTACCATGTGGGGACTGCGTTGGTAGTTACCAATGGGCTTGGTAGCTAGAATACTGTTCGGGTATATGATCTTTTGGTGATCCTTTCTCAGAAAAACTGTTGTTAGTATGTTCATTTCATCAACTATCATCTGAGACCCAAAAGAAACATATATAGTTGAGAATTTAATGAAAGATCAGGTATCATGTTTATCTGTGTATAACAAAATGTTATTAATATTCACTTCTTACCTGGACTCCATCCACTTCACAACGATCTCCAACATCAAATGGGTGCATCATAAATAAGAAGACTATTGCTTCAAATACTGTTTTGCAGGTGTTCCCGAAAATAAACACCACCAAAAGAAGCTGTGAGCTCATGAAGACGAGGAAGTGAGTAATTGGCACTCCGAGTATTATAAACCATATTATCAGTATGATGATAGCCACAAGAACATTCAACATGTTACGGAGTTTGTCCACAGCTGTTTTTGTATCATCGAGAGACAACGCAAGTGCTCTTCTTTCTCTAAATGCAATAACCTAAAACAAAAATGAAGCATTCTTTACTTCAAGGTGGTTCATGAAAAATTAATTAATCAGCACACGAGTTGGTTTCTTTCCTCACTAGGAGACGAGGTAGCTTATAATTGAGAATCCATAGCCAATGGCCAAGATATGTAAGGGGAAAATAGTCATACCATCCAGCTTTTAAGGGATGACTTGCTTATTCCATTTTTCACATCAGCTACTCCAAACAAACGCATTGTTTCCAAAGCTTTATCTTGGCTCATGAAGCGCATCAGGTCCTCGAGGTGAATGTTCCTTTGGAGAGATTTACATAATAATATAATAATATATTAGGGATATGTGTGGAAGACAAAATATGGCGACTGCTTCCAACCTCATTCAAAGAAAGAAAGGGAAGGTTAATTTCCCTCTTGCTACCTGGAACCTCCCATATTCTAGAGCCAATTATTGTTATTCAATCAAAGGAACAGAGAGGATAAGAGAAAGAGAAAATAAGAACTTACTGAGATCCTGGCTTTACCACATTCTGAAATATCCTCTTGGCTGCCTCTTTTGCCTTACATTCACTTGTAATCTGCAACAAAGCTTCATCCTCAATATTTGAACTTCGTATTTGCTCATCAAGAGTTGACAGAGCCCCATGCCTAATAATATCAATCATTTTCCCCATATTCCAAGCTGATATGGTCTTCTGATCTAGCTTGTGCAGGTGGTCAACTGCAATCTCCTCATCTCGCCTTTTAGAACTAAAGCTTGAAAATGGATGCTTCTTCCCAACTGTTGGACCATTTTGCAGTTCACCACTTCTTCCAACCCTGGGAAGCAAAGTTGCCCAAAGCTCACTAACCTCATCTTTCTTCAACTGTTGAACCTCAGCCATAGCTTCCTCTCGTGTGTTATGTCCTCTAAATGATGGGGGAGTAGAAAGCGTTTCGATCACAAACTGCTTGAACAAAGCCTCGCGTATTCGTTCAAAGAATGTGTTTACATGAAAGGTAGAAGCCAGGACCTTGACTAGCAAAGTTTTCAGAAGCCATACAAGGGTACCAACAAGAAAACAAACAAGAACATTATCTACTTGAGGCAGAATTTTGCTCTTGGTCTCCTCCTCAACCTTGTCATCGAAAATGCAATGCCATACTAGCAAAACCATACCCAACCAGAGGCTATTCTGAACAGATCCCCTTAGCCCATAAACAAAGTACAAAACCCGTTTTCGCAAAAGAAAACTGTTTTCTATAAGAAACACAACCACCCGAATTCCCCAACCTGAAACTAAACGCCCGGATATTAATGCTAAAACTAGTATTTCCCACTTCCATAATGGAAGATCCCCCAATTTTAGCCTCTTCAGAAAAGGAATCCAAACGCTACACACCAAGGCAGCAATAATTAAAATAAGGCTCACCAATTGAAGCGATGTCAGTGTGCTGAATTTCAGACTCTTCTTATATTCTTGTGGGATGTCTTCAATATCATCATCCTCATAATCCTCATCTTTTCCGGGCACTCGTTCAGAGTTAACACCTCTTTCTGAACCCTGGCATGGGTCGTCTGGCGGGTCTATCAGCCTAGACTTCCTGCTGAGCACATACCTCCACGGATCTCGCCGAAATGCAGCATTTGAACTACACCTCAGAACCTCTTCCTCAACTGAGAAATCTTTATTTTTTCCTCCTACCGATTCACTTCTTGGAGATACAAGCATCTCCGGGGAACCTTGAGAGTTTTTGCTCAGACTTCCCCTACCATTCTTGCTTACATCAACGGGTTCATTGCTACAACCAATAACATCATCAAACGTGACTACTACTTCTTCTCTTTTGGCCATTCGACCGTGGTTTTGGTAATGATGCAACAGAGCTTGCCGTTCCTCCTGATCGTAGTGCTGCATGCAGCTGTTCTTTAGTAGATGAAAAGGTTGGTTTAAAGCACTATCTGAGAAGCCCCATGTAGAGAATTCGATGCAGTTCTCAAAAGCATTAAGAGCAACTTCACGCGGGGTATAATTCCCGTATAAAGTAAAGTTCGAAAAAGAGGAAGGAGAAGAAGATATGCTCACCAAGACGCACTTATAGCGAAGAATCTCAACCGTGGAAGGGCTGTGCATGCATGGGTACAGAGACAATAGATGCTGATAACGGTGGCCGCTACATGCCTACTAATGATAGTACCAGTGAACCTCTGCAGTAATCCACTTTAATTTACTGTCATCGGGTGATTTGTATTTAGTAAGTAAATTATAAACGTTGTGGTTTAATTGTATTTTACAGATATTCTTCCAGAAACTGTTGTCAAATACACGTCATGAATAACCCAAGTATGGATTTCCCAGATATTTGAGCTGTTCTAGTATTTACATTTCTGTTTCTTGGAAGAGAGAGTCTGAGAAACATTTTCCCTCAAGGGTTATCACCAAACTTATCTAATTGATCACAGGTTATCTATTGATTAATCCAGATTTACAGAACAAGAGTACAAAAGAAAGCAAGTACAAAACAAAAAAATCCCCGCGAAACGAGATCATTAATGTCTTTCAAACATCCTTCTCGCCGCTTTGATGGCTACTCTTCCCATAAGCAGATACACTTCTAGAAGATTTCCCCTTCTGCCGGTGCATTCTCTCGTCCTTCATAATCTGTTCCAATATCATAATTCATAAAAGTTATAATCATCTGTTCCAATATCATAATTCATAAAAGTTATAAAAATAAAAAATAAAAAAAATCTAGTTGAAGAAAAGATAAAAGAAGGTTTCTTACCCTCTTGCCTATTTGCTGCAAAATTTCTATAATTTCTGAGAATTCTGGTCTTAAGGATGGATCTTGCTGCCAGCATCTCTCAAGCAATTCCACAAGCTTTGGGTAAGTTTGACTTGGAATTGTAGGCCTCAGACCCTGAATTTCATGTCACCAAATCTCTATTAATAGAAGTCATTCTATGCTTAGAGCTTATATTGTTCATAATAATTACAATTATTTAGCAATGCCCGGCTACCCTCATTTGTCACTTGCACAGTTAGTCAAGTTATACACTAATCTATACAGACAAGTTACACCAACAGGTTATAAGCCTTAATTCAATTGATTTTCCAGGCGCGCACATTCTTGAGAATGAAATATGAACCAGAAACCTTCTTTGCAGCCATGGAGATTAGGTACTTGTGTACCCTTACAATGGTCAAAGGCCTAGGGGCTAGTAGCTATATTATTTGTGGTCGGTGAAAAGGGGCGTAAACTAAAATTTTCTCAAAACCAGAAAAGCAAACAAACGAAAGCTGTGATCGGCAAACAAAGAAGATTAACAACGTTTTTTATATACAATGTCAACGTTTACTGGAGCAATACCTTCTGAACTACACCAAGTGCTGCTTGTACCGGGGTTAGGTGCTCATACGGAAGCTGGCATTTCAGTCAGAAAACATAGATGATTGATATGAAGTCTGTACAACCATAAATGCATGGAAGTAGAGATATAGTGAACAATTATCATAAGAGAGCTATTGTTACTTTGCCCCCTCAAAAAAGAAGCTGATTACCTTCCCTGTAAGCAGCTCCCATAGTAGAACTCCAAAGCTGAATACATCAACTTTGTGATCATATGGTTTGTGTTCAATAAGCTTCCATGTATCAACACCCAAAAAAATGTCAGAAGGCTAGGGGAGCAGCCAACAAACATAATCATCAACCAAGCCGTGCAAAATAATAACGAAAGCACTGAACAAATTCTATTGGCTTCCAGGAGTTAAAAAATCTATCACTGATCTAACACTGAACGAAACTACATCCCATTTTATATTCTATTCTATCAATCCGTCTCTTGTTGACAGGCTCTCATCTCTCATATGTTCCCGTTTTTACATAATTGATAGGACTGATACTTATACTAGTCTGGTCTATACCTTAAATGCACCCAACAGAAAGTTGGCCAAAACCATCAACCCAAAAGTCCAACTCTTCGACTCAGTGGACTGTAAATTTCTTGTCTATGCTTTGTTGTTTTCTTATATAGGTTATCAAATTTTAGTAAAAATTGTTTATTCCTTTCATATATTTCTTAGTAGACTTTTTCAAGAAGTATAAATTAATTTTTTAGTAAATTATTTGTTAAGTTACTTCGGATGTCAAAGTCCAATGCCAGTCTTATTAAACCTTGAACCTCTCACTTGTCAGTTTTTCCCAATGGTCCAGTTTCTAAAACCATGCCCGTGCCCACCTTGGTGCATCCTTATTTCTATGCTAGAAGTATCAAACATTTTCACACTATATTTTCTTTCTTTTCTTTCTTCTGTTTCACAATCTTGGCACATTTTTATGAACTCATAAGGTGATATTATCCGGCATACCAGATCCCTACTTGTATTACTAAAATGGCACAAAGAAGAAAGGGTGATTTATGTATTGAAAATTTGAAAGTCATTTCCACGGTATAAGAACTAGAAGTTTATGTCAGGCTAGAAATTTAATATTCTTTTCTCAACTTGCTATGAAGTAAAAAGGTTAAACAGCCATCAAAACGTATCTACGGTATAAGAGCTCAGGAGCCATCCCAAACAAACTTCCCAAAATGTTCTTAGTACATTGTTTGGAACATTTTCACAGACTATATCCTGCATACCATGTTCCTACTTGTCTTACAAAAACTACAGAAGGAAAAGAGTGCTTTACACATTGAAACTCAATTCTAGGGTACAACAGCAAGACATATGCCAGGTTAGAAATCTCATATGCTTTTCAAAACTTGCAATCAGGTAAAAAGGTTAAAAAGCCATCAGTACATATCTACAGAATTGCTCATAGAACGTACCTAGGTGTCTTATGTATACTTTCTGTGTACACGGGCTATGCCTATTTTTTGATCAATAATATTTTTCTCTTATCAAAAAATAAAAAAACATATCTACAGAAGCAGACCTCTGGAGCCATCCAACGATATGTTCCAGTTTCTGCAGTCATGTCACCAGATTGAGCTTGCATTCTGGCAACACCAAAATCAGCAACCTTGACAACCTGATAGAGAAGTTATTGAAAATTTAGTAGATGGAAATTTGGACTAGTCTTAGAGCTACATTCACAGCCATAAAATAAATGTGGGCTGTAAAAAAATCTTATGGCAATCAGTATTTCTTCTTATTTATCAGTTTTTTATTGAGACCTAATAAATGTGGGCTGTAAGCAGAACTCTGCCTTATTAAAGTCCGCATAAAAACGAAAATAATTCTATGGATGTCCAACATTATACCTGCAATTAAGTGCCACAAAATTTAGCGGCCACTAGTCAAGATTTTAAGACAAGGAGCAATAATTCCCAATCACAGGTAACTAGCCATCAATCAACGAGCAACTCATAATTAAACCTGTAGCTTTCAGTTCAAAAGTGGATATAGTTGTCACTTATAGAAAACATAAAAGTGGATGTAGTTGTCTTTTAATTTAACAAAAAAGTCAATCAATCTTAGAGTATCCATTTTACACAATATTTAACTACGACATCACCAACCCATCATCAGCTATGATGGTTATGAACCAGAAGGCCGCTATTCAATAATGTTTCAAGACCAAAACAGTGATCAAGAAGTAAGCCATGATCATGTGGAACTCTAGGGAAGATAAGGGTGCAATAGCCACACAAAAAACCTATAGATTTAAAAAGCTAATAACACAAAATGTAAGTCACTTACTCCATTTCCATCCATCAAAAGATTGGCAGCTTTCAGGTCCCGATGTATTATATTATTTTGATGCAAGAATTTCATTCCCTCGGCAGCACCAATTGCTACATTGATTAAGTGTGGAAGTGTCAAAACAAGCTTTTGTTTATGCAGAAAGTCATGCATGCTTCCACCAGACATGTACTCTGAGAAAGAATGAAAGAAATAACAAAGGAAAATTCCAATAAAAAAATTACCAATCATATACTCATAATCAGATAGTTAATGAATGTAAATTAGAGTATATCCCACAAAAAAAATTACCCATGACAAGATAGGGGTTTGGGGTTCTCAGGCATGCCCCGATGAATTGAATAACATTATTGTGCCTAATATTCCTGCAAGTTTCAAAAGAAGAGTTGGAAGAGAAAAAGAAAAGTACATAGGCTAGGGATAACGGCCTTTTTTTTCATAGAGATCCACCAAAATGCAGTCATAAAATATAAAGGCATACCATAATCACCTGCTCAGTTTTCTAACAAGTTGGAATTATATTACCTATGAACGAAACTAAATACCATAAAAATTACTGAGAAATTCAGTCTCATCATACATTTCTTTTTTCCCCTTGATAAACATGTGTCTCATCATGCAGTTCTAGCAAAACCAAATGATGATAAGGAGAAGATTTTGAATAACATCAATTGATGCATTACTGGCTAATGAACATATGAACCTCTCTCTCTCTCTCTCTCTGAAATGAGTTCATTTTTTTATAATTAAAATAAAATTTTATTGAAACAAGAAATGGGTTCATTATAGTAGCAAATGAACCCAATTCAAGAATCGCCTTTCTGATATAAAGACAAAATATAAATTTGTGTTTTATGTGTGTGTGTGTTTGTGTGTGTGTGTGAGAGAGAGAGAGAGAGAGAGAGAGAGGAAAAGAACAAAAGGAAGATAATAGTGAAAGCAGTTCGCATAGAAGTTCCGTGTTTTGACATGACAAACCTCATAATATGGACTTCTTGAGTAAATTCCCCCATGATATTAGTATTTGTGTGCTCGGCCCTCAGAACTTTAATTGCTACATCTTTATTACAAAAAGTACCTTTATACCTGCATGTAACCAATCATACTTGTCAACAAACACTCATAAACAAACAGATCGTGGCTATAAAGGATGAAAATACTCACAAATCGCAAAATGATACAGATGCAATTTTCTTTTCATATTGCAACTTGCTTGTATCTATTTCCCAATCGTTAATTCCATCAGTGGACATATTCACATTATTAGAGATAAACTTGATCGCAGTTTGCTCTTGCTCCTCAGCAGCGGGAACACAAGGAAATTTCATCAAAGGTTGCTTCTGAGTGACTCCAAGATATCAGATCTAATTAGATGTGGTATGCGGAAAATGCATGCAAGTTCATAACTTATAGCATCACTTAGTTTGCATAAATTAGAAATTTAGTATGATATAAAAAGATAATAAAAGATTGGGACATGTAAGGAATCCCCATATAATGAAGGCTGCTACTTTTAAGACATCACCAAAGAAAAGTAGAGTAGGACAACAGAAAAACAGGACAGTACAGATTGGAGCTTATAATCCTAGCCAGATTTAAAACAAAGCTTTATTGTTTACCCTTTCATAATGCAAATTGTTTTATTTTGTGGTCCTGCCATAGATGAGTTTAATAATTACTCAATGCTAGTTTTAACCAGTAACTGGAAAGAAAATGTGAAATGCATAGAGGACTGTGCCCAGAAACCCTTCTTCAAGGATTCTACTGGTACATAGTAAAACCAAGCCCTATTGGATTGCATAGAATAACCAAATTGTTATTTATCATTTTCACATGATTAATGGTTTATCAACCCTTCTCAGATAATTTTCAGTTATTTAATTGATTAGCCACTAATAATTGCACCCACAATCTTTTTAATCGCTCCATCTTCTCACTTATAAATTTTATAACTTTTTCTGAAATATGGATCTATAAAATTTGTATTATTCTACTGATAAAAAATAAATCAATAAATTTGTACTATTTTGTATCGAAATATTAAGACCTCACAACTATATACGTGTTTACCATTTTCCACTTTCCAAGAAAACTCTAGGTCCCATTATCACCTATCCCAAACATCACTTAAGGACTGGCATCAGAACAACATAAACTATTCGCAGAAGCAGCATACTTAGAGATCAAGAAGTCTACTCTATCATCATAGTCCATAAATTTCACAGTTATTTAATTCAACAGAAAAAATGCTCATTTTAAATTAATTGATTTTTTAGGCCTCTGGTGTCATTTCATGTAAAAGTTCATCCCGAATTAATAAGAGAACTTATTAAGGCAACTATAACAAGGGTATCAGGAATTTCCGTCTTTGGATCATTGATCAAACTTAAGTTAATAGCAGCAATACTAAAACAAGTTTTTTATTGAGCAGCAGTGGTGGCCATGAGGGAGACTAATTTCATACCAGTTCTATTTATTGTCGTTAAAGGACTCAACTTCTTCAGAAATTAAAATGCAGGCCTCAAGTAACCGAAAGTAATCAAACTAAGTGTTTAGGAAATGCAATTCTTTCCTGCTTTAATGTCAGGATCTCACAATCATTTGGCAAAACATGAGAAAGGCTAAAAAAGGTCGGTACATGAACAATTGATAATTTGGGGCACCTATAATTTGCAATGCATGCAGGATGATTTACCAATAAAAAAATCATTCCCTATAAACACTCCAACTAGGATCGGACAAAGTGACCACCTTCTGGCAAAATAATCTTATCCATGATTTGTTTTAACAAACTAAAGTATATTTGCTTTTACCTTGTTAAACAATAACATAAATTGGTGGGAGGGGTGAGGGGAGTTAGAGGGGATACCTCAATTCTCTTGACAAGTGTATTTCTAAGCTTCTCGGTCTCCTATAAATTATAGAATACACAGATCAGTTGATCCGTTCACAAAAAATTACAAAATTACAGATGAGGCAAAGTAATACACAACGCAAATATGGTTTATTCAATAATTTAAGAAAGCCAAGTTGAAAGCTCAATAAAAATCCATTGAGACTGATAAATGACAACACATGATGTTTAAGTTCAAACAAAAGCAATGAATATCCAAATTGACTGCACGATAATCATAATCCATTAAGACCGGCAAATGACAGCCATTGAAATTTAGCTGAATAAAGCAATGAATATTAGGATTGATTGCATGATAATCACAATCCAACAAGACTGAAAAATGACAGTAAATGAAATATACATTCAATCAACTGTATAAAGCAATGAATATTTAAATTGATCGAATGACAAAATAAATATTCTTCCCAGGGACTAGTAATCAATTGATGAATCATATACTATAATGAAAAAACTGAGAAAAAAAATATATAGATACCTCAAGTGCCCAACCATCAACAAGAAAATAGTCCAACGAGAATCCATCATCAGTGGAAAAAGCATGCGCTTCTCGAATGTTCAGCCCAATCTCAGACATTAAAGAAGTCAACTGAATGCAGCATTAAAAGTTCAAATAGAAACTAAAAACACATTTGCTTAATACAGATAATATAGTCACAGATAGAATATCTTACTAGTAAGTAACTTTTGGAAGTTCCATACATAGTATGAAATCAACTATTTTATCCACCATCACATATTGAGCCTGATCTGATGCAATCTATCTTTAGGCATGTGAATTACAAAGAACTTGCTTTGGTGGTGACAAAGGTATGCATAAAACAAGGGTAAGGGAACAGAGTAGTAGATATATCTGTTACTTAAGGAATAACATATTAAAGTGAGATCCCTATAATATGTATAAGTTGACTTTTAAAGTTCAATTGTTGTGAATAGAATCATAATCCATATACACACAGAAGTCCAACAATACCACCAATGGCTGGTGGTAACTAATCCCCAGGATTGCTGACTGGAGACTAAAGAGAAAATGAAGGATCATAAAACAAGAACATGATGGATGAAGCACAGAGACGCCTCTATAGTGTTCAGAATTTTGATAGAGAGCTAAAAAGAACTATGCAATGTCAATAAACCAATCAGACCTTGGAAGGAGTGGATGGTTGAGAGAATAGAGTAATCACAAGATGAAAGAAAAACAGACAGTCAACTGCAGTGACATTGATGAAACCCATTGTTTCTCTTTCTTTTCAAGCGGCGACTAGCTCTTTTATTCCTTGGTCATTAACCTTAATGTTTCCAGAGCACCCATGATGAATGGGCAAACAGGTGTCCCCTCATGGATGGGAAGATGAGAGCCAGGTACCCTCACAGTTCTAGGAGTCACCAGCATGTGATTCAGATCAGGTCCAGCAAGGATATGGATCTAATGTTTCATTATTATTAATGGTTGTAAAAAATAATGTTCATTAGCAGCATCAAATATAATTCTCTTTCCATAATTTTATCTCCTTGCTTGAAAATTGAAGTTGAGTCAGATGCCTTGTAAATGTCAAGAGTATTCATCCACCACATATTATGAAAACACTCCTAACCAAAGGATGCAAAAAAGAAAGAATTATAACAATCCTGGAGATGATTCCAAGAATGGTTTGGGCCATGTGAAATCAACATGCTCACTATGGAGAGGGGCAGAGAGAGAGGGGATCCAGCTACCTGACTGAAAACTTTGGGCTTGTCGTTTGTTGAAATTGTAATCTCATGCCTTGCCCTACAATATATTGGAAAGCATTACAATATTTATTGACTAAGCATCTATAACGCTTCCAGAAATCAAATATATTTTTATTTCTCGTAAAAAATATTTGGAAATTCTCATAATCCACAAGAAAGCAACATGAAACTGAATACAGGTTGGAGAAAAATTGTAGAATATATTTATATAAATATAATCAAAAGGAAACATATGGTCCAAGGATACGTAACAGTTCAAAGCAAAGTCACAAACCAGTATGAGATTATGCATAAATTTTCCAGACTAGGATAGAATAAATATTTTGATGAAACCATGGCTCAACTTGATTGTGACACTTACAGGGATGCATTAAGTTTGATAGGATCCTTTTAGGTTTTATCATAGAAGATGTTTCAAGAAAAAAAATAATTTCTAATCAGATGCAATAGACTTGAAGGCTCTTCTGGAAAAAAGTAAATGAGAAGAGACGGGGAAATTCCCAATCATACCATTGAAATTTACAGGATTTTGATGGTAACATCCAAGGAGGAATAAAGTATGCAAGTTGATCGAATTTCAACAACTGGCCATCAAATATCATGCAAAGGAAGAGCAGAGACTAATCTCACAACCAGGATTAAACCTATCAAAATTATTTACTGGGAACTAAGAGGATTATCATTCGCATAGTCATGCCTATCTTGAACATGCAAGTAGTTGACTTTTAGGCTCCGTTTGGATGTTTAGAATATCTCAATATATTTGTGAATAATAGTGAAATTGTTTGAGTTAAGATTTTTATTGAGTTTTAGGGAAAAAGGTTAAAAGATTATAAAATAAAATAAAAATTATTTGAATATTTTTTTTTAATATTATTTTTTGTTTTGAAATTTGAAAATTTTGTTTTATGTTTTGTTTGAAAAATTGAGAAAGTTATACTGATTAAGTAATTATTAGATAAAAAAGTCAGAAAATTTTAAAATTTGAAATCGAAAAGTGTCTGTGAGTTTGTTGAGAATAAAATATATGAGAACATTTGTATTGAAAAACGGGCCTTGAAAGTTAGCTGAACATCAGGTGACTAGCCAAAAGCAGTTGGGGGATGAGGACTGAAAAAGTAAGAGAAAGAATACTTGAGATGTCAAGAACTAATAATCCTAATTAAAGAAATCGAAGGACATTTTTACCATACCCATTTTCCCTGCTATTATCAGAACACAGAGGATCCACTTCTCTTTGAGAGTTTGAATAAAATGAATAACTGCAATTTCCACTAGTAGCAAAATGAGCCTGCACGTTTTCGAGAAGAATTTGGTCAATCAAAATGAGTTTAAAACAGGGGCGGGAGGAAGGGGGGGGGGGGGGGTGGTGGTTGAAGTGGAGCAACAAAAAAGCTCGAGAAGCCAGAATTGTGACAAAATCAGCTCCAGTATTCACACGGTGAATACGTCAATTACCACTAGACACTAAAGACAAAAGATCCAATTCCAGAAATTTGCTCAATTCTAAGTCAAACTAGCATTTAAATTCCATTTTTGTGATAGATGGAAATGATGATATATGTAAACAGGAAAATGGAAACTCAAAGAAAAATGCACAAAGCCGGGAATCCTTACGCTGCAAATGATACAAGGATATATGGTCTCTCTTATAAGTTACCTGCACGACACGAACTTCGATTGCATGTTTAGTAGCAGGATCGCGTGCCATATGCAGTAATCTTTTGTGCATAAGAACATCTTGTGCTTTCTCGACATTCACAGCCAAGGCATACCTGCAATTAGAAAATGGTTCCATAAACTTATGTATTGATGATAAGCCCTCCACAAACTTCAGCATCGGCTCCATAAGGGGCCATTAAGCCAAAGTTGAAAGCCACAATTACGTCATACCTTTGTGACAGACAAGAAAGATCATTAAACGCAAGTAAACAACAAGAAGAAATAAATAAATAAAAATTAACGTAAGGCTAGGGTTTTAGGGGTACTTTGGGGGAAGCCGATGAAAATGCATCCAGAGCTCATCTTCAAAACCAGGAAGATTGACCTCTGCGAAGTTTAAGTCCTTGAGTAGATGAAGAACTTGATCGTACGCAATGACTTTCCATCTCTGGTTCCGACTGTGAGTCGGTGCAAAATCCACGGCCCTACTACTACAGCTCTCCGTATCAATATCCATGATCACACCGCCAAAACGAAAACACAAAATGAAAAACTCAAGAACCACCGTTCAGAATCTTGAACCACGGTCGTCAAGGAATAAGCACAGTCCACGTGAAGCCGAAACTATACCAAACGAGAACCAAAAAATGGACAAGAATTTCTAGAGAGAAGTTATAAACGGCTTTTGAAGGAGCGCCATGACTTCTGCTGTACACCTCTCTGTTCCTCTTCCCTGTTTCTGAAAAGCGGAATTAATCTGGAAATTAAATAAAGAACGTTAACGACAAGTGGCGGGCGCACAGTGCGCACTTCTCATTTCTCGCCTCTCCAACTCCCAATCAATCTCGTCCGTCGGTTCTTCCTATTCATCTCACTTTGGCGTAAACATAAAAACAAAAAATGTCTAATCATTGACGATTTATTATAGAGGTAACAAAAAAGCCAACTTTTGACGTAAAATGACAAATAATAAATCGAACATAACTTTTCTGAGAACCAAAGGAAATTAGGTTTCATTTTTACTTTTTTTTCCGATACAAGATCATTGGATCGCCATAATTATACAAACATCATTATTGTAGCATCCGTTGATTGCATCACCTCCTTACGTCATGAGTTGTAATGATCGTAACGATTGAATGAGTTTAGTAAAACTTATTTAAATTAAATTTATATATATTTAGATGTTAAAATAAATTTATATATATTTATAAAAGTTAAAAAATATTATAAGTCTCACGTGTAAAGAGGTGTTGAGTTAAAAAATATTATAAATTTTACGTGTAAAAAAATTTTGAGTAGAAATGAGTTTAATAATTTTAAAAGTTAAATATTTAGATGTTAAACTTAACTTAAAATTAAACTAAATTGAGACTGTGATAATTCAGTTCAGTTTTATCTCAGTTTAATAAACTCAATTCAGTCTAATTTAAAAAATGAGACCTTATTATTCGCAGAGACTCTAACAAATTTTACTATATATATGTAATCTTTTTCTTAAATTTTTAGGCAATTCTACTTCAAATGAATAACCTTTTTATAAAATAATTTATAAAAATATCTTTAATTTCAAATATGATTGTTTTTTTTTCAAAGTTTAAATACTTCACAGTAGTAAGCCAGCCTGATCTCAGAGGAAGGCAGAGGTTTTGCATCATTGAATTATCCTTGAAGCATGCCAAATATCTTTTATGTATTTACAATTGAGGACTAGTTTAGATTCAGACACGAGATGATATAATTTTAGATAAAATATAAAAATTGAATAAAATATTATTATATTATTTTAGAATTTAAAAAAAAAATTAAATAGGAATTTTAAAAAATTAAATTGTTTATTATATTTTATGTGAAAGTTTAAAAAATTTGTAACGATAAGATGAAATGAAATGACATGAAACGCTTTCTGAATCTAAACAAAAAAACGTGGGAAGTTCAATCTTCTTCTCTTTATACCCACTAAAAGAATAAATTTTATTTATTTTTTATTATTTTTATGAATTGGAGTATGGATCAATACATATTGGACTAGGTTGCTTCTGTATTTTCTATGTGAAGAGATACAAGAAAAGATTCCTTATATTGAGACAAAATCTAACTTGTGTAGATTACAAGAAATATAAACTAAGTATTAAATGCAGAAGGAAGCTGGAGCAGTTGTATGCCAGCCAGTATTTATCTGTTCGAGATTCCATGGACTGTTGCAGAACATAAAAGACAGTGAATGAGACAAGGAGATCCCAACCAAGTTGTTCACAACGAGTCAAACACATATATACGTATAAATAGGAAAATACTATTTTGCCGTCCAAATTGACTGATCATCAAATTATTTTTTTATTTAATAATTAAAGAAGTAATTTTTAATAAATTAATATATTTTTTATTTTTTAAAAATATTTTAAAATTATACAAAATGTGAATAAAAATATTGAATAAAAAAAAAAAAAGAATTTTAGTAGCAATCACTTGCAGAGGTCAGCTGCAAGTAGCGTCTCTCATATAAATATAATATATATTATCTAACTAAAAAAGAACAATCTCTTTGGTCGGCATAATCAGAAACAGGCCAAGACGGCAGGATGTTCTGACAAGATTCATCACAAGCATGCATGTAGCCATGAATCGGGGAACAAGTAGCTTGTGGCAAACCCGTGGCACGGAGCTAATTACATTTTGCAACTTTACCAGTAATAATAAAGAAAAATGATACTATGCCACTTAAATTTACTCTCTCATTTAACTGTTTATATATATATATATATTTATTTAATAATTAAAAAAATAATTATTAGTGTATTAGTACTTTTAAAAAATATATTTAAAATAAGAGAAAAAAATATATAATTTACATTAGGGGCACACCAAATAGACAAAGTTTAATGGCATGGTAACACTACCCAATAATAATTACATTTTTTATGTGTACAAGTCCTACCGTCTCTTTGAAAAAAGTATGGCCTACTTTTAAAAAGTAAATTTTATTACGTGTATTCTAAATTTAAGTTTGGTTTGGACAGGCTTTCATTTTATCATATTTCATCTCATTATTTAAATACCACAAACTCTTTTCAATTTCAAGTTTCTAATTTTTCGTCTAATCATTATATAATTATTACAATTTTTTCAAATTTTCAAACAAAATACTAAATATAACTCAACTTTTTCAAATTCAAAAATAAAAATTATATTATAACAAGATTTTAATTTTATAATATTTTTATTCAATTTTTTTTCTCTCTTTTTCCAAAATCCCATAAAACATCTTAACTCAAATAATTTTAACTCATCTCATCTCAACTCAAATATCTTACATACTACTATTCACAAAACATATTAACTCATCTCATTTCAATTCACTATCTAAATCAAACTTAAGGCTCGGTTTGGATACAAGACTCATTTCAACTCATCTAATCATTATAATTTTTTTTTAATTTGTACACAAAATAGAAAAAATAATTCAACTTTTTTCCAATCTTCAAATAATAATAATATTAAAAAATAACATTCTAAAAATATTTTATTTAACTTTCAACTTTCATCTTAATTCACTATCCAAATCGCACCTTAATCTTTTTTTTTTTTAAAGAAAGAGAGTGAAGAAGACTTGCATACTCTAAAATTATATAAATAATTTTTTTTTTCTATGATACATATAAAACAAACTCTGCCGAGAGAATCGTAAAGGCGGTTATTTCCACAAACTCTAGCTGGTGTTTATATCTGCATTATTAATTAGTTTCGAAAGCTAGGAAATTAATACGATGATATAATATGGTTCATTTGAATTCCCTTTCAACAAAAGTAGGTACGAACTCACAGACAAGGGATGAGACAACCAAAACGCATGCATGATACCACCTTAAGTCCTTCCAAAAACGCTTTGAGGCTTTCCATTTTGGTCACAGCAATTGCATGCATGGACAATTTCAGTTAAAGAGTGGTGGACCTGACCCTATTATATAATGGCCGAGGATTCAGATATATATTCTTCTGGACTCCACCAGGCTGCTAAGGGAAGTTCGCCCACGTCGTGGTGGTGTTTTCACAACCAAACTATTGACCAAGAGACAAGGGTGCTTCTGAAGAAGAGTTGCAGCGTACCACAAGCAGAAGCATAGAGTATTTGATCAATTGGGCCATAGCAAGGAGAAAAATATACAAAATAATACGATTGGACCCAAAACCACGCAACTACTTATCTACGTATTGGGCTCCAAACCACGCAACTATTCATTTACGTATTGAGCTCAAGCTGGCCCTGAAAGTGAAATCATCTAGCCTAGCCAACTCAACCTGTTGGGCCTGAACTGGACCTTTTACTCAAATGGTAGCCCTTTTATTTTTGCTTGAGAACAAATTTTGAAGAATATCATCCCATTTGAAATTTAGTTTAGTCTAATTTTAAACAAAATTTAAAATTTAAATACTTAACTCTTAAATAATTAAACTCATCTCAACTCAAAACCTTTTTCAATTCAACACCTTTTTACAAGCAAGACCCACAACTTTTTTCAACTTTTCATAAATACATCTTAACATATAAACTATATTAGGTGAGTCCACAACACTCACTCAATCACCTCAACTCACTACTATTCATAAAGAATTTAACTCATCTAAACTCAGCTCAACATCCAAACTGATCATTATATGTGTATTTTAAACCCTCTAATAAATAGCCATTTTATATTTTGCACTTCAAACTATTATATTGACCCATCACGCCCTTAAACTATTAAAAATTCATAATGTGCACTATCTGTTAAGATCTTATGATAAGCATTAAGTTACAACAATTATTTTTTATTTATTTTATTGGTGAGATTTGCACCAAACCCCATTTGCAAGTTTTAAATAACTGAAGGTGCAAAAGTCAATAATGGACACTGGAGTACAAAAAATGTGAAGGAAAAATATAGTTGCAAGTATAATTGTGTATTAATCTATGTACTAATATGATGTGATTGGTCAAAAAGTAGATTTTATTGAAAACAGTGTTAATTTAAATTTTAAATATGAATAAATCAGTATTGGTACACAGATTAGTGCGCAACTGTACTTGTATGTAGCAAAACTCAAATGTGAAAGGCATATTAGTTAGAAGGTGGAAAGAATATTTAACAATCTTGGATGAAGCACTTAAATTAATTAGCAAGCATATATGTTTTTCACGATTCTGATTATGGGTAGGCTTTTTTAGAGAAAGGGAACTTGGGAAAGTGACACGTCTATATTTCTTTCAATGGGTAGACATTGATTGAAGATTTGAGAGTACACACAAGTGATCTAGATGGGATTTAACACCGTTGTTTACAATACAGGAAAATGATCTCAACGGCTGGCTAGCTAAGCTAATATATGGAACGAATTAGAAACGGAAGGATAAAGTGGAACCAGAACTTCAACACGCTTCTACTCCGTCTAATGTATTGTTCGAAGCCACAAACGATATATTCGAAGCAAAAACACATATTAGCCATTGACATCGAAACAGAAAGCAAAAACACGATGAAATTGAAATATTTGGAATGGCAACAGCTTGCTGCAATTTTAAAAGAGTATATTCCAGGCGGAGAAGAATCCATGATGAAGTAATTGTGAAGACAGAAAATTATTTGCTATGAGAAATGCCATCCATCGCAGCTTGGTTTAGCCCTATGGTTGAACCAGTGAACAACGGTAGTGGTCCTTCCGCGCATCAATCTCTTATATTTCCCAAGACCAAACAGTGGTCGGTATTTTGTTGACAAGTATATTTCTAAGCTGCTCGGTCTCCTATAAATTAAAGAATATGCACATCAGTTGATCCATTCACAAAAACGTACAGAAGAGGCAAAGAAATGCACAACGCAAATATATATAGTTTATTCAATAATTTAAGAAAGCCAAGCTGTGACTTGAAAGCTCAATAAAAATCCATTGAGACTGATAAATGACAACACATGATGTTTATGTTCAATCAAAATCAATGAATATCCAAATTGATTGCACAATAATCATAATCCATTAAGACCGACAAATGACAGCACTTGAAATTTAGCTGTATAAAGCAATGAATATTAGGATTGATTGCATGATAATCACAATCTATCAAGACTAAAAAGTGATCGTAAATGAAATATATTAATCAATGAATATTTGAAAATAAATATTCTTCCCAGTGACTACTAATCAATTGATTAATCAAATACTATAATGAAAAAACTGAGAAAAAAAATAAATAGATACCTCGAGTGGCCAACCACCAACAAGGAGAAAGACCAGAGAGTATCCATCAGAAGTGGAAAAAACATGTGCTTCTTGAATGTTCAGCCCAAGCGCAGACACTAAAGAAGTCAACTGAATGCAGCATTAAAAGTTCAAATAGCAACTAAAATTCACATTTGCTTAATACAGATAATATAGTCACAGATGGAACATCTTTCTAGTGAGTAACTTTTGAAAGTTCCATACATAGTATCAAATCAACTATTTTATCCACCATCACATCTTGAGCCTCATCTGTTGCAATCTATCTTTAGGCATGTGAATTACAAAGAACATGCTTTGGTGGTGACAAAGATATGTATAAAACAAGGGTAAGGGAACAGAGAACTAGACATATCTGGTACTTATGGATAACAGATTAAAGTGAGATCCCTATAGTATGTATAAGTTGACCTTAAAAGTTCAATTGTTGTGAATAAAATCAGGTCTAATGCCACACACGAACATAAGTCCAACAATACTACGAGTGGCTAGTGGTAACTAATCCCCAGGATTGTTGACTGAAGATGAAAGAGAAAATGAAGGATCTTGAAACAAGAACATGATGGATGAAGCAGCGAGATGCCTCTAGAGCGCTCTGAAATTTGATAGAGAGCTGGAACAAAGAACTATGAAATGTCAATAAACCAATCAGGCCTTGGAAGGAGGGGGATAGGTGAGAGAACAGAATAAGCACGATATGAAAGAAACGCAGACAGTCAACTGCAGTGACATTGATGAAACCCATTGCTTCTCTTTCTTTTCAAGTAGAGACTAGCTCTTTTATTCCTTGGTCATTAACCTTAATGTTGTCAGAGGCTCAGCACCCATGATGAATGGGTAAATAGGTGTCCTCTCATGGATTGGGGGAGATGAGAGCCAAGTTCCCTCACAGTTCTAGGAGTCACCAGCAAGTGATTCAGATCAGGTCCAACAAGGGATATGGATCTAATGTTTCATTATTATGAATGGTTGTACGGCTCAGGCCCTTGAAATAATGTTTATTAGCAGCATCAAATATAATTCTCTTACCATATTTTTATCTCCTTGCTTGAAAATTTAAGTCTCGAGTCAGATGCCTTTTAAATGTCAAGAGTATTCATCCACCATATACTATGGGAACACATCTAAACAAAGGATGCAAAAAATAATGAATTATACCAATCCTGGAGATGATTCCAAGAATGGTTTGGGACATGTGAAATCAACATGCTCACCATGAGACGGGCAGAGAGAGAGATAGAGGGAATCAGCTACCTGACTCAAAAGTTTGGGCTTGTCATTTGTTGAAATTATAATTTCATGCATTGCCCTACAACATATTGGAAAGCATTACAATATTTATTGACTAAGCACCTATAAAGCTTCCAGCAATCAAATATATTTTATTTCTCAAAAAAATATTTGGAAACTCTCATAATCCACAAGAAAAGGAACATGAAACTGACTATAGATGGGAGACAAATAGTAGAATATATTTATATAAATATAATTAAAACGAAACATATGGTCCAAGGATATGTCACTGTTCAAAGCAAAGTCACAAAACAGTATGAGATTATGCATAATTTTCCAGACTACGAGAGAGAAATAACTATTCTGATGAAGCCCCGGCTCAACTTGATTGTGACACTGACACGGATGCATTAAGTTTGGTAGGATCTTTTTAGGTTTTATCATAGGAGACATTTCAAGAAACAAAATAATTTCTAATTTGATGCAATAGACTTGAAGTCTCTTCTGAAAAAAAGTAAATGAGAAGAGCTGGGAAAATTCCCAATCACACATTGAAATTTAAAGGATTTTGACGGTAACATACAAGGAGGAATAAAGTACGCACGTCGATCGAATTTCAACAACTGGCCATCAAGCATCATGCTAAGGAAAAGTAGAGACTAATCACACAATCAGGATTAAACCTATCAGAATTATTTACCGGGAACGAAGAGAATTATCATTCGTATCAGGTGATGACCCAAAAGCAGTAGGGGGATGAGCACTGAAAAAGTAAGAGAGAGAATACATTAGTTGTCAAGAGTTTTTTTTTTTAAGTAATAATTTACCTTAGTTGTCGAGAGTTAATAATCCTACTTAAAGAAATACAAGGACAGTTTTACCACACCCTTTTTCCCTGCAATAATCAGAACGCTGAGGATCCACTTTTCTTTGAGAGTTTGAATAAAATGAACAACTGCAATTTCCACTAGTAGGAGAATGAGCCTGCATGTTTTTGAGAAGAATTTGGTTAATCAAAATGAGTTTAAAACCCCCACGGGGAGGGGGGGACAAAAAAGCTGGAGAAGCCGGAATTGTGACAAAATCAGCTCCAGTAATTGAACAGTAAATGCACCAATTACCACTGGACACTAAACGAAAAAGAACCGATTCCAGAAATATGCCCAATTCTAAGTCAAACTAGCATTTACATTTCATTTTTTGGATAGATGGAAATGATGATATATGTAACAGGAAAAGGGAAATTCAAAGAAAAATGCATAAAGCCAGGAATACGGTCTCTCTTATAAGTTACCCGCACGACACGGACTTCAATTGCATGTCTGATAGCAGGATCGCGAGCCATATGCAGTAATCTTTTGTGCATAAGAACATCTTGTGCTCTCTCGACATTCACATTCAAGGCATAACTGCAATTAGAAAATGGTTCCATAAACTTTAGCATTGATTATATGCCCTCCACAAACTTCAACATTGGCTCCATAAAGGACCATTAAGCCAAAGTTGAAAGCCACAATTACGTCATACCTTTGTGACAAACTAGAAAGATTATTAAACGCAAGCAAATAACAAGAAGAAATAAATAAATAAAAATTAACGTAGCGCTAGGATTTTTGGTGTACCTTCGGGGGAGCCGATTAAAATGCATCCAGAGCTCATCTTCAAAACCAGGAAGATTGGCCTCTGCCAAGTTCGAGTCCTTGAGTAGATGAAGAACTTGATAGTACGCAATGACTTCCGGCCTCTTGTTCCGACTGTGAGTCGATGCAAAATCCATGGCTCTACTACTTTCAGCCCCTGCCATGCCATCCATCACAGCTTGGTTTAGCCCTGCTTGTCCTGCTTGAACCTGAGAACAAGGGTAGAGGTCCTTCCACGCATCAAACTCTTACATTTCCCAAGACCAAAAAGTGGTCAGAAGAGGCAATACCTCAATTCTTGGTATCTCCTTGACAAGTGTATTTCTAAGCTGCTCAGTCTCCTATAAATTATAGAATATGCACATCAGTTGATCCATTCACAAAAACTTACAGAAGAGGCAAAGAAATACACAACGCAAATATAGTTTATTCAATAATTTAAGAAGGCCATGTTGTGACTTGAAAGCTCAATAAAAATACATTGAGACTGATAGATGACAACACGTGAAGTTTATGTTCAATCAAAAGCAATGAATATCCAAATTGATTGCACGATAATCATAATCCATTAAGACCGACAAATGATAGCCCTTGAAATTTAGCTGTATAAAGTAATGAATATTAGGATTGATGCCGTGATAATCACAATCCAACTAGACTGAAAAATGACAGTAAATGAAATATACATTTAATCAACTATATAAAGCAATGAATATTTATATTGATAGAATGATAAAATAAATATTCTTCCCAGGGACTACTAGTCCATTGATGAATCATATACTATAGTAAGAAATTTGAGAAAACATATATAGATACCTCGAGTGCCCAACCATCAACAAGAAAATTGGCCAAAGAATATCCATCCACAGTGGAAAAAACATGTTCTTCTTGAAGGTTCAGCCCAATCTCAGACAATAAAGAAGTCAACTGCATGCAACATTAAAAGTTCAAATAGCAGCTAAAAACACGTTCGCTTAATACAGATAATATGGTCACATATAGAATATCTTACTCGTAAGTAACTTTTGGAAGTTCCGTACATATATTTCAAATCAACTATTTTATCCTCCATCACATCTTGAGCGTCATCTGTTGCAATCTATCTATAGGCATGTGAATTACAATGAACTTGCTTTGGTGGCGACAAAGATATGTATAAAACAAGGGTAAGGGAACAGAGAAGTAGACATATCTGTTACTTATGAATAACAGATTAAAGTGAGATCCCTATAATATGTATAAGTTGACTTTAAAAGTTCAATTGTTGCTAATAGAATCAGGACTAATGCCATATACAGACAGAAGTCCGACAATACTAGGAGTGGCATCTAATCCCCAGGATTGTTGACTGGAGACTAAAGAGAAAATGAAGGATCATGAAACATGAACACGACAGATGAAGCACAGAGATGCCTCTATAGTGTTCTGAACTTTGATAGAGAGCTTGAAGGAACTATGCAATGTCAATTAATCAATCAGACCTTGGAAGAAGGAGTGGATGGTTGAGAGAACGGAGTAATCACAAGATGAAAGAAATGCAGACAGTCAACTAAAGTGACATTGATAAAACCCATTGCTTCTCTTTCTTTTCAAGCAGTGACTAGCTTTTTATTCCTTGGTTATTAACCTTAATGTTGCTAGAGCACCCATGATGAGTGGGCAAACAGCTGTCCTCTCATGAATGGGGGAGATGAGAGGCAAGTTCCCTCACAGTTCTAGGACTCACCAGCAAGTAATTCAGATCAGGTCCAGCAAGGGATATGGATCTAATGTTTCACTATTATTAATGGTTGTAGGAATCGGGCACTTAAAAAATAATGTTCATTAGCAGAATCAATATAATTGTCTTTCCGTAATTTTATCTCCTTGCTTGAAAATTTAAGTCCTGAGTCAGATGCCTTGTAAATGTCAAGAGTATTCATCCACCACATACTATGGGAACACATCCAAACAAAGGATGCAAAAAAAGAAGAAGAAAGAATTATAACAATCCTGGAGATGATTCCAAGAATGGTTAATTTGGGACATGTGCAATCAACGTGCTCACCATGAGAGAGGGACAGAGAGAGAGAGAGTGGATCAGCTACCTGTCTCAAAAGTTTGGGCTTGTCGTTTGTTGAAATTGTAATTTCATGCATTGCCCTACAACATATTGGAAAGCATTACAATATTTATTGACTAAGCACCTATAAAGTTTCCAGCAATCAAATATATTTTATTTCTCATAAAAATATTTGGAAACTCTCAAATCCACAAGAAAGCAACATGAAACTGAATACAGATTGGAGGACAATTGTAGAATATATTTATATAAATATAATCAAAACGAAACATGGTCCAAGGATATATCACTGTTCAAAGCAAAGTCACAAAACGGTATGAGATTATGCATAACTTTTCCAGACTACGAGAGAATAACTATTCTGATGAAGGCACGGCTCAACTTGATTGTGACACTGACACGGATGCATTAAGTTTGGTAGGATCTTTCTAGGTTTTATCATAGGAGACATTTCAAGGAACAAAATAATTTGTAATTTGATGCAATAGGTTTGGAAGTGTCTTCTGGAAAAAACTAAATGAGAGGAGCTGGAAAAATTCCCAATCATACCATTGAAATTTACAGGATTTTGACGGTAACATGCAAGGAGGAATAAAGTATGCACGTCGAACGAATTTCAACAACCGGCCATCAAATATCATGCTAAGGAAAAGTAGAGACTAATCTCACAATCAGGATTAAACCTATCGGAATTATTTACCGGGAACGAAGAGGATTATCATTCGTATCAGGTGACGACCCAAAAGCAGGAGGGGGATGAGCACTGAAAAAGTAAGAGAAATAATACACGAGTTGTCAAGAGTTAAATAATCCTACTTAAAGAAATAGAAGGACATTTTTACCACACCCGTTTTCCCTGCAATAATCAGAACGCTGAGGATCCACTTTTCTTTGAGAGTTTGAATAAAATGAATAACTGCAATTTCCACTAGTAGGAAAATGAGCCTGCATGTTTTCGAGAAGAATTTGGTCAACCAAAATGAGTTTAAAAAAGCTCGAGAAGCCGGAATTGTGACAAAATCGGCTCCAGTATTTGAACAGTAAATGCGTCAATTACCACTAAACACTAAAGGAAAAAGAACCGATTCCAGAAATATGCCCAATTCTAAGTCAAACTAGCATTTAAATTTCATTTTTGTGATAGATGGAAATGATGATAAATGTAACAGATGATACATAAAGCTAGCCAGGAATCCTTACGCTGCAAATGATATAAGGATATATGGTCTCTCTTGTAAGTTACCTGCACGACACGGACTTCGATTGCATGTCTGGTAGCAGGATCGCGTGCCATATCTAGTAATCTTTTGTGCATAAGAACATCTTGTGCTCTCTCGACATTCACATCCAAGGCATACCTGCAATTAGAAAATGGTTCCATAAACTTTAGCATTGATGATAAGCCCTCCACAAACTTCAGCATCGGCTCCGGTCCATAAAAGGCCATTAAGCGAAAGTTGAAAGCCACAATTACGTCATATATATACCTTCGTGACAAACAAGAAAGATTATTAAACGCGAGCAAATAAGAAGAAGAAATAAATAAATAAGAATTAACGTAATGCCAGGATTTTGGGGGTACCTTGGGGGGAGCCGATGAAAATGCACCCAGAGTTCATCTTCAAAACCAGGAAGATTGGCCTCTGCCAAGTTCGTCTCCTTGAGTAGATGAAGAACTCGATCGTACGCAATGGCTTTCAGGCGCCTCTGGTTCTGACTGTGAGTCGGTGCAAAATCTACGGCTCTACTACTACAGCTCTCCGGATCAATATCCATGATCACACCGCCAAAATGAAAACACAAAATGAAAAAGTACTCAAGAACCAGCGTTCAGAATCTTGAATCACGCTCGTCGAGGAATAAACACAGTCCACATGAAGCCGAGACTATACCAAACGAGAAGGAAAAAAATGGAGAAGATTTTCTAGAGAAGCTATAAACGGCTTTTAAAAGAGCGCCAAGGCTTCTGCTCGCAACCTCCCTGTGCCTCTTCACTACTTCTAAAAGGCGTAATTAGTCTGGAAATTAAATAAAGAACGTTAACAGGTTACAACAAGTGGCGGCCGCACTTCTAATTTCTCGCCTCTACAACTCCCAATCAATCTCGTCCGTCGGTTCTCACAATTCATCTCACTTGGCGTAAACATACAAACAAAAAATCTCTTATCATTGACTATTTATTATTTGAGTGGGACTACTCTGCCGTCTCACCTTTACAGTTAGCTTATCCCTTAGTGTAAAATTTTTTTTATTTTAATTTTCTTTTCACAATTTTTTAATAACTTTTTTAATTATTAAATAAAAAAAATATTTTTTTCCCGAGCAGTACACTTGAAGGCTATCGCCCGGGCGGCATACAAGCTTTTTCCTTACTATTTATACGATCGGAGGTAGCAAGGCCAACATGATCTCAGGAGAAAGGCAAAAGTTTCACATCAGTGCAACATCTCTGTGCATGCCAAAATCTCTTGTATATTTACAATTTAGCAACGTAGAAGTTCTACCTTCTTCCCTTAATTCAGACCCACCAAAAAAATAATTTCTTTAAAAATTTAAAAAAAAATACCTCTTGCTATTAATTAGCCTTTAAAATTCAGTACTCTTTTTTATTTTAAATGAATTCAGAGTATTGATCAATAGACACAGGACTAGCTTGCTTCTGTGTTTTCTATGCAGAGAGATACAATAAATGATTCTTTATATTGAGACAATATCTCGTTTATTTTTAGAGATGAGATGAGATAAATTAAAATTAAAATTAAAAATTAAATAAAATATTATTAGAATATATTATTTTAATATTATTTTTAATTAGAATTTAAAAAAGTTGAATTGCTTATTTTATTTTATGTGAGAATTTGAAAAGATTGTAATGATTAGATAAGATAAAATAAAATAAAAAATTTTATGAAAATAAACGATTCGAAAATTGTAGATTACAGGAAAGAGTCTAAGCACTTCCAATGGATGCTCTATAATGTATTTTTCTTTAAAATATAAATAAATATCGTCAAAACTGCCTTCCATCATATCTTCTGTTTTAAAGAGATTTTACAGTTTGCTACATAAAAGCTGCTACATTTGGAAGAACCTGTTCACACTTGTAAATGTTTTTTTATTCATTTCTCACGTATTCAGACAAACCTAGAGGCTACGTAATCAAATTGCCATTGTCTAGGCAAGCATTGTAATGGTGATGTTTTTAATAATTTGGATATTAATTATTTAGTCAGTGGTGGTATTTTAAAGAATAGGATACAGAGAATCTAGCTATTGGGAGTGCTTTTGGGCCACCGAGAGTAATCTTGTGAATTTTTAATAAAAAAATACATTTAAAAAGTACAAGATGTACTTTATATTTTATATATATTTTAAGTTGTTTTTAAAAGTTTTTTAAAATATCTTTAAATATTTTTAAAAAATCATAAATTTATTTAAAAATACTTGCCTAAAAAATTAAATTTAAAAAAAAAACTTAAAAAATTAAATGAGAATCGATAACTTTTAGGGAGATTCATAATCATTTCCCTACAAGAAATATATACTAATTATTAAATGCAGAAGGAGCGGTTGTTTGCCAGCCGATATATAACTAGGGTAATGCTACCATTTGAGATTTCGTGGATGGATGTTGAAGAACAAAAAAGACAGTGAGTCAGACAACAAAGAGATACCAACCGATAACTGTTCACGATGAGTCACACGCACATATATAATATAATACAGTGTCCAACTAAAAAATAACAATCTCTTAGGTCGGGCCGGGGCAAACCAAGACGGCTAGATGATTGAGCAGGCTGCCAAGATTCATGACAAGCATGCATAAAGCCATGAATCATGCTTGTCATGAATCAGGCCGGGAACAAGTTGCTCGTGGCAAACTCGTGGCATTTTACAATTTACTGTTGTAGAGGTAAAAATAAGTTAGTTGACATATTTTTGTGAAAATCTTTATAAAATTATGTTGTACCAAGTGTTGAAGTGGTGTTAACACGGCTCGAGCATAATTTTAAAACAGAGAGTGAGCTTGAACGGTACTCATCCAGATAGTTCGCTAGACGTGCACTTAACATGGTCCTCAAGTGGAATTATTTCAAAGAGTTTGCTGCGCTCAAAGTAGAGCTTGAACGGAATTCATCCAAATAGTTTGCTCAAAGTGCGCTCGATATAGCGCTCGAGCGGAAACTCAAACAGAGAGTTTGCTGGACATGCGCTCGACACAGCGCTCAAGCGAAACTCATCCAAAGAGTTTGCTCAATGTGAGCTCGACATAATGCTCGAGCGACTTCTAAAGCACAACACACGCTCCACTCTCACTTGACACCTCGCTTGAACCAATATTCAGATAACTTAATTTTTCTAAAGTTTGAGTGCCATGTTTGTTGGGACATATAAAAGGAAAACTTTGTTCTACCCTTTGTGTGGAGAAACAGAACAAAAACCCACGTGGCTTCCAAGAATTTTGAGAGAAACAATTCCCCCACATTGTTGATTCTCTCTTGGAAAAATATACGTCCACCACACTATACTCAAAATCAAACATTTTGTTGAGTCCATTGAAGTGGACATGTTTATTGGCCGAGAAGAGTTCCGAAGCTGCTATTGATGTAGAAATTGAGAGGTTCTCGTGGGATACTATAGAAGGGTCGGAGTTTCGGTAATACATGCATGTAAAGATCGAGTGGGTTAGGGGTGTACAAGAAACCGACAAACCGGTCGTGACCGACACAAACCGACTGCCAGAATCCGGTCGGTCGGCGGGCGGCAGAAATTTAACAAAACTGACGAAAGTCGGTTCGGTTGCAGTTTGAGGCTGGCTCAAACCGTTGAACCGGCTGACAACATATACTTTTTTTTTTTAATTTTAAATTTATACCTATATAAAACGACGCCTTTCCACTTAAACTTAAGTGGAATAGCGTCGTTTGATGCCTTCAATTGTGTTTAAAAACACATCTAAATTATGTTGTTTGTATTAAACCAAACGGCGTCGTTTTATCTATGAGAAAAAAAAAAAAAAAAAGTAGAACGACGCCGTTGGATTTAAAACCAAACGGCGTCGTTTAGATGTGTGCATCTTCTTCTTCCCTGATTCTCTCTCTCTCTCTCTCTCTCTCTCTCTCTCTACTCTCTTAGAGAACTAGTGCCGCTAGGGGAACCGAGAGTCGACCGTGAATTGCCAGAGAATAGGCGGAGTCGATACGGACGGTTTTCCTCCTCCCCATCAACCAGTTACGGTCGGTTGCTCCGGCATATTTCACCTCATCGGTCGGCGTTGGTTTTACTCAAAACCCGAGTCGATGAGGTCGGTTTTCACCCCTAGAGTGGGTCACTCGGAATGTTGCAAGCTAGGTTTAGCTACTACAAAGGTTTTGTAAATGTCTCTAAATTAGTTGTAACAAACTGAAATTTCTATAGTGAATTCGAGGTGGTGTCTTACACCCTGAGTAGTTTTATTCTTCAAATGAGTTTTCACTTCGTGAACAAATTATTGTGTTGATTATTTGCTTGATTTATTTCTTTGACTAATTGTTTGTTTAACAATATTTTTTAATAGACCATCAAAATTGTTTTACACCTATTCACGCCCCCTTTAGGTGTTGTGTTGGGTAGAACCATTGCATTTTTAACTTTGAGTAATAGTAAATACACTTTTATAAGGATTCGTTTGGATTTAGGAATGAGATGAAAGGGTTTTAAATGAAAGTTGTAAGTTGATTAGAATATTATTAAATATAAATCAAACACTTACATATTCTAAAACTGTATGTACAAATAATTTCCTTTATACTGTATGTATAAAACAAACTTTACCTATAGAGTACGTAAAGTTGGAAATTAATACGATTATATCTGGATTTCAGAGTTTCTGGTGTTTATATCTGGATTCTTAAGTTTTGAAAGTTGGAAATTAATACGATTATATATATATATATATATATATGCTTCATTTTTATTCGGTTTCAACAAAATTTTGAAACTGAAAAGAAGTAGGTATAGAGTACGTACTCACAGACGAGTGAGGGGACATTGGGACTACCAGAACGGATGCATGCATGCATGATATATATAGCATCTAAGTCTTTCCAAAAACGCTGTGAGGCTTCCCATTTTGGTCACAGCAATTGCGTGGACAATTTTATTTAGGAAAAATATAGTTGTAAGCACAATTATGCACTAATCTGTACATCAATATGATGTGATTGGTCAACAAGTAGATTTTATTGAAAACAATGTTAATTTAAATTTTAAGTATGAATAAATCAGTATTACTACACATATTAGTGCGTAACTGTGCTTGTATATAGCTAAACTCTTTCATTTAAGAGTGGTGGACCATATTGTATAATGGATAATTCAGATATTCTTCAGGACTTCAGAATTAAGGCATGATATTCATTTGGGCATTTCGCCACTTAATTAATGAAGGATACGTGAAGAAGAGTTGCAGTGTACCACGAGACAAAGGTGCTTCTGAAGAAGAGTTGCAGCGTACCACGAGACAAAGGTGCTTAGCAGCTGCGCCACAGAATATTTCATTAATTGGGCTACTAGCATGGAGAAAAATATACAAAAGAGTACGATTGGACCCAAAACCACGCAACTTTATATATTTACGTCTTGGGCTCAAACTGGGCCTGAAAGTGAAATCGTCTAGCTTAGCCAGCTCAACCTGTCGGACCATTAATTTACTTTACTTGAGTTGGGCCTGACTTGGACCTTTTACTCAAATGGTTGCCCTTGCTTTTGCTTGAAAACAAATTTTGTAGAAAATGTGTATTTTGAACCTTCTAATTAATAGTCATTTTATATTTTGCACTTCAAACGATTAATATTGACCCATCAAGCCCTTAAATTATTAAAAATTCATAATGTGCACTCTTTGTTGAGATCTGATGATTAACGTTAAGTTATACCACTTAAATTTTATATTAGTTATTTTATTCTCAAACTGATATATAGAGCACATCATCCTAATCAATTAAATGGTAAGATTTTATTTATAAGATTAATATTTTAAAATTTATTTTTTAAATTAAATTATGTCACATAAACAGTGTGTGGTGTAAAAGTAATCTTTTTATTTATCTTATTGTTCAAATTTGTATGAATTACGCCATTTGAAAGTTTTAAATAATTGAAGGTACGTGTGCAAGAGTCAATATTGGACATTGGAGTACAAAAAATGTGAAATGTGTATTAGGTAGAAGGTGGAAAGCATATTTACCAATCTTGAATATTGAAGCACCTGTTTAGAAAGAAAGAGCTCACCAAACGGTGACTAATTAAGCTAATGTTGTTGATCACGATTCTATTGATGGGTACGTAGTCTTATTTAGAAAAAATAATAATAATAATAATAAGGAAAGTTGGGAAAGTTGCATGCCTATTTTACAAATTTCAAGGGCTAGACATTGACTGAAAATTTAAGAGTACGCACACACAAGTGATCTCAACGGGAGGCTTCGCTAACATTCAATTAACACCGTACGTTAATGTTTACTTTAAAGGAAAAGGAGATCTCAGGGGGCTAGCAAGCTGTATATCTAGCTCTATATGGAACGAATTAGAAACGGAAGGATAAAGAGTCACCAGAAGTTCAACGCTTCTTATACGTACTCCGTCTAAATGTATTAATGTTCAAAGCAACAAACGAATATGTTAACAAACACGACTAGAATGATGTCATCGTGAAAACTATTATATATGTCTGAAATTGAAAATGAGAGAAAAATACTTTTTGGGCGAAGAAGTTTGAAAAGAATAAAAACCCAATCCATGCATGATCTGGTTTTAGAATCGTACTGGTATCCTACGCATCGTCTAATAGTATTATTAATGGATTATGCATANTGTACCAAAGCTCATATATATGTGTGTATAAATGACAATTTTGATGAATATAAGATAAATTTGACTTTGACTATTTCATTTCAAATCTTCACATTAGATTATCTATTTATTTATTATATAGTAATGAGTAATTAATCATTTAAAAAATATTTAATTTTTTAAATTATTAATTTATTTTATTTTATCATATTTTAATTATAAATTATTATTATATTATATTTTACCATATTTGATTATTTAATTTAAAGAAATTGATGAAAGTTTGTGGATGTAGATGGAAAGAAGAGAGAGAATGTTATAAAAAATAATAAAATAAAATTTACTCATTATACAGTATAAATCATATTTAATATTTTCCTTTAAAAAACGCTAGCTACAAACTTTGCCGATAGCTAATCCATTATAAGTTTATTTTGTATCAAATAGTTAAAAGTACAAATTATTTTAGAATATCACTGCTCTTAGAATACGAGATAGAGAATCCAGGATTTTCACTTTTTACATGTATATGGACTCGTCAGTCGTCCCCATTCGCCGCTAACGCGTAAGTTCCGCGCTAGAATCAATACGAACATACCTGCATGCAAGTAGGCCAACCCGAATAACTCTTCCTAATCAAACATTTCAAGTTACTCCCACTGAAATATTCAACCTTTGACATATATATGTTTATATGATCTTCTCCGACTACTAGTCTAATACCAAACTTCCCAACATGTTTATTTCTTTTCACGTTGGTCATTTTAATGACCTATAAACAAATCCCAGTCTTAATACGACCTTTTGCAGATTCTATTGCGCTCAAAAGGCAACTCAATTATAGAATTCTTTTTCCTCCCTTTCTCCACCAAATAGCTAGTGGTGGCGGACCATTCTTCACTAGCTTTTTATGCCTTTCGAGTCTCCGTTCTTCTTTACCTACCTATATATGCCCTTCAGCTCTCAAATACATTTTGTCATACATCTTCGATCGAAACCGTTTGCATTCTTAATTAAACCCATTCCTAGCCATGGGGTCGAGCCCAAAGAGCCTACAGGCTATACTGGCTGCTCCAGGGGTCAGAGGTAAGAGGATTACAACCATATCAAAAGGTGGGCTGAGCGATTTCATGCAGTCCATTGCTTTTAGCAAGCAAGAGTCAAGAGAACCCTTTTACGTGCTTGATTTAGGTGCGGTCATGAGTCTCATGGACAAGTGGACACGGGCCCTCCCAATGGTTCGACCTTACTATGCCGTCAAGTGCAACCCAGACCCGGCTTTCCTCGGCACCATGGCGGCACTAGGGTCGAGTTTTGACTGCGCAAGTCGAGCCGAGATGGAGGCCGTATTGTCACTTGGGGTTTCTCCCGATCGCATTGTTTTTGCCAACCCTTGTAAAGCGGAGTCCCACATCAAGTATGCTGCGAGTGTTGGCGTTAACCTAACAACTTTCGATTCGAGAGACGAGATCGAGAAGATTCGAAAATGGCACCCGAAATGTGCTTTGCTTATTCGGATCAAGGCTCCGGATGACGGTGGAGCACGCTGTCCATTGGGCCCAAAGTACGGTGCACTTCCGGAAGAAGTCGCTCCACTCCTCCAAGCCGCTCTCTCTGCACGACTCACCGTCACCGGTGTCTCTTTCCACATCGGAAGTGGGGCCAAAGATTCTCGTGCTTACCATCGAGCCATAGAGGCGGCAAAAACAACTTTTGAGACGGCTACTCGGCTTGGCATGCCTCGAATGCGGGTGCTGAACATCGGCGGTGGTTTCACGGCCAACCCGCAATTTAACGAAGCGGCTTCAGCCGTGAAAGGCGCACTGCAATCGTATTTCGCCACCGATCCAGGCTTATCCATCATGGCAGAACCGGGGAGATTCTTCGCGGAGTCAGCTTTCACGCTAGCCACGAACATCATCGGAAAGCGCGTCAGAGGCGAACTGAGAGAGTACTGGATCAACGATGGGATTTACGGATCCATGAACTGCATACTATACGACCATGCAACCGTGACATGCACGCCTCTAGCATGTACGTCCAGCCGTGCAAACCCCACGTGCAAGGGAGACAGGACCTACAGCTCAACCGTTTTTGGGCCCACGTGCGATGCGCTTGACACGGTTTTGAAGGGTCACCAGCTACCGGAACTTCAGGTCAACGACTGGCTTGTGTTTCCTGATATGGGTGCTTATACGGCGGCTGCTGGGTCCAACTTCAATGGGTTCAGTACGTCCGCCATTTTGACCTACTTGGCCTATACCAATCCAAGCTAGAGTAAAGGCTTTCGGCTTTCCCCGTTGGCCTTTTGTCCAGTTTAAATGTATTAATACTAATTAAATTGCCCCTTTTTATGAAAAATCTAATAAATTGTTTGGCATCTGTTTCATTCTCTCCGTAGACTGCAGTAGAAGTGGTGTGGTACGTAGAAATTATGAGTCATAAAATTATATTATGTATAACATATGCGCGTTGCTAACGCGCAACAACTTTCCCGCTAAGATGCTATCCTTGTACGGTAATAGCATCCAACACAAAAGGGAGTATATTTAGGATATTATCGTAACCCTCGAAAGTATAGATCAGAAAGTAAGTGCTGCTAGCTATACGAATCTTGTACGGAACAACATCCAACGCAAAACAGAGTGTTGATCAGTTGATGTATTGTTGGGCTTAATAATATGGTTGAATTAACCTCTCCTAACTTGCACCGCGCGATCTTTTTTATGGTAATGTGTTTGAAGTTTTCATAGATGCTTGAAGGATCAAAACAGGTAATTAAGCACCTATGCCTATTAATTAAGTCACATTAAAAACACTTTTGGACGGGAAATACTCTAACCATAAAAAAATTATACAAAAGCAATTCCACAAATTGACGTGGTTTAATATAATTTGTCAAATTATAAACTTACTTTTCTTATTAAGTAGATCTAACAGATTCAATAAAATCACGACAGCTTGTAAATGCAACAGCACTCAATTAGCTAGGATATTCTCATATATCTGGCATGAACTGTGAACAATTTTTATTCAACGTATTATGAGAGCACGTACATTCGATGATCATGTCTCTTGATCAAGAGTCACTTCGTTCAAACAAAGGGCTTTTAACGTAGAACTTTAAGTAAAAATTTAAATCAAATTCTTGATTTTATATAAAACATGGGGTGCCATGTGGTTAGTTAATTTGAATAAGCATGTGTAATCTAGGTCATTTACTTCTTTTTCTCCACCTCGACCGAACGTCCCAATTAAAAAATTTATGTCCAAAGAACTAAGCTTCATTATTATTATATATTATGAAACAGGATAACTCTGCTTTTGGACACATGGACAAACCATTAATTGCATGGTTTGGAAAACCACCGCCTGACGTGTTTGGAAAACCACCACTTCACTGGTTGAATTTACTTGTTTGTTGGTTTGTAGTGTACAAATGGAAGTTGGCTTTGCAGATATTTTGAATATTCCCGACTGAATGCCAAGTCAGCAATTAAAATTTGGCTTTTATATAATTAAATAGATAAGAGGCCATAAAATCAGAGTTAGGATCTTCTCAATTCATAAGTAAACCGGAAAAGACAAAAAAAAAAAAACATTCAATTGGTTACAGAGCAATAAATTAGTTAACCCAACAGGCAACAAGGAATTTTGTAAGCTCACAAATTTTGAAAGCTAGTCATGACCCAAAAACATCATTACGTCACCAATGATGACATTGAATTAGAAGATGTGGTAATTCATGCCGTGCAATTAAAACATTTTTGACTTTTTTTTATTATATAATAGTCGCATGGCACATATATCTTTGCACGAGATCATGATATTAAAAAAAATTAATATAAATAAATTTTGTGGATAAGGAAATTTTTCGCCTGAGCCAAATATAAGGAGTTCGAGACGGCCAGGCAACCCCTTGGCCCACCAAGGGCCCTAGTCCCAAAGGAAGGGGAGTGATAGACACAACACCCTACCTTTTCCATTAAGCTAATTAGCTGGCCAGAAGGCCCGTACAAGGGCCGAGCAATAAATGCAGAGAATCCTTAATCTTCTAACAATAAGTAATACGAAAACTGACAAGAAATAGACAGTTGACCCCTCATTTATGACACTTGATTAAGGAAACAACTGAGCTAACATATACCCTTGACACGGTAAATAAGCAGTTGACCGTCCAGGGACCAGGTATACAAGGCAATTCCTAAGCGCTATGAACCCTCTAAACCTTCTACATACTTACACTAAACTCTATGACAATACTGACTTAGGTGTCGGAGGCTCCTTGGCCATCACCACGGCCCCCATCTTGCAATGTTTTTTCTGTATTTGCAAGTCTAAAATCAAAGATCCAAGTTGTTGAAAGTCCAACCCAAATGAGTGCGAAATACAATATTAACTCTCTGATCAATACTCAAGAATACAGATAAAGTGGTGATTCAATCCATCACATGAGTTCATGGGATGGCATATTATATAGATGAGATGTTTTGAGTAAATTTTTGTTTACGTTACAAAATTATTTCTTTTTTATTTCTAATACGTCATTTCTTATTTTTGTACGATTAATACGAAAAATTATTTGTGCAACGTGCAAATCTTGTATAATTTCTGTTTGGACATAACTTGTAAAAATACATTTTTTTTAAAGTAATTGTTCAACTTATAGATTTACTTTTATATAATTTTTTTATATCTCAACAGTTACATTTAAGTTTTTATAAAGCAACTTATAAATGGTGCCTCAAATTGATGCGGAAACGCCGGAAAGAGACAATTTGTACGCAAATTCTCGGAGAAGTATGAACTTTTCTCGGCTGTTCATGTTTTTCTTTGATGGCTTGTAGATTTGTAATTATTTTGTGACACAGAGCTAGCTGCTGCGTTCGACACTAGCTTGACACATATCACTCCTTATTTGTTTGTATTGATTAAAGCTATATGCCAGTATTCGGATTAGTGGAGCAGTAAAAAAGAATGTCCGATTGGTGAATTTTTTTGTAAACTGGTCACAAGTACTTATTCCCTGAATAATTTTTCACATTTGCAGAAGAAAAATGGCTGCCGTTCGTGGCTGGTTTATCACCTCAACATGCATGGGTGAAATATCTGTCATGAAATGCTAGCTCCCAAGTAAATAAGATCGTATAAATGAAAAACCTCCCATGATTTAAGGGCCAAAGAATAACTCTTCTGGATGTTAGAAGATACTGAGATCAACTCAGTTTAATTTAATTTTAAATTGAGTTTAACATCCAAATACTCAACTCTCAAATAACTAAATATCATTCAAATCAAAACTTCTTTACACGTGAGACCTACAACATTTTTCAACTCAACACTTCTTTACATGTAGGATCTATGACTTTTTTTAACTTTCTATAAATATATCTAAAGTCATTTTAACATCCAAACACATCTAAAGTCTAAACTCATCGTAAATAGGCTCTACAAAACTCACTTCACTATCTCAACTCATTACTATTCATAAAAATCTCAACTCATCTCAATACCTAAATGGACCCCCGGCAAATGAACAATCAGTATTCTCATGCACAACTTTATCCTTCACTAATTTGGCATACTTTTAATTAGAGCATTGTTATTAAATTATGTATATATAAATGACACTTTTAATGAATGTAAGATGAATTTGGATATTGAATTCCATTCACATAAATCTCCACATTAGAATAGTTATTTTTTTATTATATAATAATAAAATAATATGAGATGAATTTAATTTTAACTATTCCATTCACATCAAATCTCTATATTGAATTATTCATTTATTTATTATATAGTAATAAATTAATATTAACCTAAAAAAATATTTAATTTGGATATTTTTAATTTATTTAATTTTATCATGATTTTAATTTTAATTAAAAAAATATTTGATTATTTAATTTATTTAGCTCATGAATTAAAGCAACTGAAGAATAAACGGAATCATGCTCTTTCGGATATATCCATGTGTGAGAAGAGAGAGAGTTACAATAAATTAATAAAATAAAAATTTGATCTTTGTATAGTAGATACCAAATTTAATATTCTCTTTCTAACTATTGTAGCTAAAAGCTACACAATTTACTATTACCTAATATGTTGTAAGTGAATTTTTTATCTAATAATTATAAAGTACAATTTATTTTAGATACAGATAATTCATTAACAATGCTCGTTCTCACAATTCCACTTCACATCAGAAAATCCAAGCCACGTCATGGGATAACATCCTGCCTAGCCAGTAGCAACAGTCCCCAGCAGATAACCCCCACCCATAAACCATTCCCATTCGTAATATATCCGACCACAGATCCCTCCACCAATTCGTACCACACAAAATCAACTTTACTTCTGCTCTCACTCTATTTAAAATCCAGCCCTCATCTCTCCCCCTTTTGATATCCTCCAACTTCCGACACAAACAATAACATAGAGAAAAACCATAAAACTACACATCCATGGCCACTGTCACCTCTGTAGCTGTTGCCATCCCATCATTCACCGGCCTAAAAGTGGCCGGTGCAGCCAAAGTCGGTGGCACTGCTAAAGTATCAGCCTCTCCAGTCCCAAGGCTCAGCGTTAAGGCCTCACTCAAGGATGTGGGTGTTACTGTTGCGGCCACGGCAGCAAGTGCGCTGCTTGCTAGCAATGCAATGGCCTTAGAGGTCTTGCTTGGTGGTGATGACGGGTCGTTGGCTTTCGTTCCTAACAGTTTCAGCGTGAGCGCAGGGGAGAAGATAGTGTTCAAGAACAATGCCGGTTTCCCCCACAACGTTATATTCGACGAAGATGAAGTTCCCGGCGGTGTTGACGCGGGGAAGATCTCCATGTCCGAGGAGGATCTCCTCAATGCCCCAGGAGAGGTATACGCAGTGACCTTGACTGAAAAGGGTAGCTACTCGTTCTATTGTTCCCCTCACCAGGGAGCTGGTATGGTGGGAAAAGTGACTGTCAATTAAATTTGCTTAGTAATCGGTGTTGAGAAGTGACGGAATATATGTGGTGAAACTTGTTTTGCATTTGCTTCATGTGAGATGTTAGATTTGTGGTGCATGTCTACAAGGAGCATATGCCTGCTTTTGACTTGTTTTTCAGACAAGTTAGAATGTAAGAAATATGGTAGCTCTAAGAAGCAGATCAGTAGAGGAAATTATGTGAAGAAATAGATAGGCAGAGTAGATAATGCAATGTAAATATGACACTAACCAATTGATTTTGCAGTAAAATTGGAAGATAAATTTGCACAATCATCTGAATTTCATCAACATTTTTATAAAAAATTTAACACCTAGGAACATGCAACATTATCAAGGATTGGATGTGGCCAGAAGCCATTATATGGAAGTGGATGAAAAAGTCGCCAACAAACTACTTTATTCAGGTTTATATATATTATTTCATTGGATTAAAGAATTTTGATTCCCAGAATTAATGAACCAGATCACAGCAAAGAATTGAATAGTATACATGTAGGGTTACAATGCAAAACACATTATGTTGTGCAAAATGTTGGTAACAAGCTTACAATTCAATTGGAGAAGGCTCCTGTACTGTAGTCTGTCCCTCAAGCCGGTTTTAAACATATTTTACCCCTCATTCGTGCCGAAAAGAATGCACGTCAGATTAGGAACAAGAAAATTGGTGAACCTTATGTAGTTAAAGCATCAGGAAGGGTAGTGCGGGATCCAAGCACCTTACCACCAACATCTGGAAAACTCTCTTGTCCAGGCAAAGGACCTACCTTTCCATTGGCATCTATCTGAACAGGGTATTTAAGAAGGTGCCCCTGCAATGGTGTAAAACTATCCGCCGTGTACTTCTTCCAGTTATCTTCAGCAATCTTATTCACACTATTCACGCAAGCTAAATTTTGAGGCTCCTTGAAGCAATCATCCAACTTCCCCAAATGTTCTGCCCACAGAGACATTCTATATCCATACACCTGCAATCGTATTGAGCAATCCTTTCAATTTAAGAACAGCAACTGTTTTCCATATCAAGGACGACAATGATAAAAAAGCAAAGACCCATCTGCATGCTTATTAAGGATTTTATACAACAGCGAATATAAAAAAAAAAACTATTCACACAGAATCACGCCATGAGCATACCATTATATGAGCCATAGTTTTTTGGCAGGTTAGCCTATGCTGATTAGTCAATGAGGCAGTCTTTTTTTCATTTGTTCCCTAAACATGTTAATGCATGGACCCAAATTTTCAATGGTCAATTAAAGCAAGGAAGTAAATTTTTCATGCCACCCTCTGGGATATCTGCCAAAACTTGCCACGACGCAACAAAGAATACAATGTGATCCATCCAAGGTGAGTGAATATACGCACCTGGCCATGTGGATGACCCTTCTTCTTACCCCAGGTGTGATGGGGCTGATATGCACCCATGGCTATCTCAGTGTCTCTAGAACCAGCCAACGATCTTTGATTGATATTGGCAGACCCTAATATCACGTACTCATCATCTACAATCATACCCTTGGCATGTACATAGACCATAAACCTTTGAAATTTTTGTGAATTAGAAACCTGAAAATTAGTAAAAAAATAACTCATTTTCACACCTTTTTGCATAGTATATAAAACTATTCTCTTTTAAATTCACTCAGTGGATTCCACTAGTGAATTAAACTAATGCAACCATTCTCTTTTAAATTCACTCATAGAATTCCATTGGTGAATTGAACCAATGCTCATTTACAATTATGAATTTATGAACCAAGCTGGCTGACTGTAAATGTATTTACATGCATATAACAGAACTGTTTACTTGTGCTAGTACAAAATAAAACTAATAAATCTCCCCCCGGCCCCCCCGGCGGGGGCTCTCTCACTCTCACATATTACATATCCATATCCATAAATCTGCACTCTTTACTTTTACTACGCTAGTTCTGGATTGGGAGTCTAGTTGGCCACCCTGTAGCACCCTTAGACATATTTGGGCTCAAAAATTTTCAAGTTTACAAATTGACTATTCAAATTAAAACAATGGAAAATAAGTATCATAGAGCAAGATTACCATATCCCCATTCTTAGAAGATAGATTAGGTGGAACTGACACTTCTTTGGGCAGTTCTTCCCGATTACCAAGACAGTAGAAATTTAGGTAGCTTTGGGGATGTGCACTCTCAAGATGCATCGATTTCAACTCTCGTGCTATGATTTCATACATCATTTGCATTGTTTGCGTCTGAGAAAAGCAAATGACCAAAACCTCCACAGATAAGCGACACAACAGATAAGCAATGATAAATATGCATATATTAACTGAAAAAAAAAGGCAACCTAATCTCACCGTTGGCATCTCCCTTACCAAGTTTTCAACTTCCTTAACTTTCATAATCATCTCTAATTGTTTTTCTTTGTAATTAAATTATCGAAGCACTACATGCATTACCTGCCAAAAGAGAATTTCTTGCACAGAGGCAGACGAAGGGAGGCCTTCAGGCCACATTGGCATGACAACATACACTGCAAATCTCTCCCTGGCTCTTATCTTACTAGCAATCTTTAATGCCAGTTCCATTGGAATTAAATTGTCAGCACCTGATCAAAGCCAAAAAGGGAGTCACTATGAGGAAAAGTTCAATGAAGTAACCCAGCAGAATGTCATGTTGAGAACAATTTGTCAAATAGGATCATTAAGTACATGATTATGACAACCACAACCAATAGGGAAAACATCAATCCAAAATGTTACCACAATTTTTGAAGTAGTTATTGAAATTCAAATTTGTAAATGGAATACAAGCTATGCAACAGACTTTACAAGTTCTGTTAAACAAGACTGCAGAGATTTTTATAAGATGTCTGTCATAAGTACAAAAGAAGTGTAATCTTTGATTTGTGTACAAATTGATATGCTTTGGAAGCATGAACCTCTCTCTCTCTCTCTCTCTCTCTCTCTTCTCTCTCTCTCTCTCACACACACACACACTTGTTTACAATAGAGTAAGTTGAATTTGAGTAATGTAAATGTGTATAAAAATGTATTCAATGTACTAATTGTGGAGATGGATCTAAAACCTGCATCTTTGTAAGATGGCCATGCGTAGGATGAGCCAAGAAAGTATTGATTCTCAATATATATAAAATGTTGGGCAGTTCTGATCGCCTGGATGTATGCCGTTTGAATGCTCTTGTCTATAACCAAGTTTTTTGCACAAACAAGATTCTGCAGCAAAGAAAAAACCAGAGAATTTCCCTATTATCAAAATATTTTTTTTTTATCGGTAATCAAGAAGTTTTATTCAACATAAATGGCAAATCCCAAGTACACAGGGTGTATACTTGAAAAATACCTAGCTAGAGTTTACAACCGAAATAAGAAAGTCATGGACATTTAGTCCATTACATACAATGGCTCCCCCCCCCAAGAAAACAATGTTTTGAAGAAAAAAACTTTCAGCTCCCCCATTGTTCTCTCATGATCTTAAAAACTTCTATCATTTCTCTCTTGCCATATACACCAACACATGCATATAGGTACCATTTTCCATATTGCTGCCACCCGTGAATCTCCTTGAAGGCCTCTCCAGCAGGCTAGAAAATCCACCAATCTATGGGGCATGACCCATGCTACTCCAAGACCCTTAAAAAAAATCCCCCCACATGGTCCTAGCCACCTCACAATGTAGAAACAAATGATCAACTGATTCCCCATCTTTCTTGCACATACAACATCAATCCATTACCATTACCCGACGTCTTCTTAGGTTATCTGTGGTGAGAATTTTACCCAATGCTGTTGTCCACACAAAGAACGCTGCTTTTGAAGGAGCTTTCGTTTTCCAAATGCTTTTCCAAGGGAAATTGGGCATGCCTGTGCTTGATAAAACTTTGTGAAAAGATCTGACCGTGAATTTACCTTTCTTTGAGGGACTCCACATTACCCTATCCATAGAACCCTCGATCATACGGACAGAATACAGTGTTACATAGAAATCTGTGATAACCTCCAACTCCCAGTCTTGTGCTGCCCTGGTAAATTCCACATTCCATTGGGGGAAGCCATTAGAAAAAACCAACAAATCCGCTATCGCTGCATCCTTGACTCGTGCTAGCTCGAATATGTCTGGAAAGTTGTCTTTGAGACTCCGTTCACCGCACCATGTATCATGCCAGAATCTAACTCTCGAGCCATCCCCCACTACAATATGAGTATGTCTCCTGAAGGTCTACCATCCGTTCCTAATGTTTTTCCACAAACCCACCCCATGTGAACCACGAATCTCATTTGAACACCAACTCCCCCATGCTTCCCCAACACGCTCATCTATGACCGACTTCCACAAAGCTTCACTTTCTTGTTGGTACCGCCACAACCATTTACCCAATAGAGCTTGATTGAACTTCGTCAAGCTTCGCATCCCCAATCCACACCCAGGTAACAGGGTACACACCTTTGACCAATTAACCAAATGGAATTTAAACTCCTCCCCCCCATCCACTCCACAAGAAATCACGTTGTAGTTTCTCAAGACGATTGGCGGTCTTCGTTGGAAGCGGGAACAAAGACATAAAGTAGGTGGGGAGGTTAGCTAAAGTAGATTTAATCAATGTGAGTCTACCACCTTTGGATAAATACAACCTCTTCCATGACGCCAGCCTTCGCTCCATTTTTTCAATCACGACATTCCAAATCTGTTCTGATTTGAAAGAGGCACCCAAGGGTAAACCAAGATACTGCAAGGGTAGAGAGGATACCTTACATTGCAATAGAGCCGCAAGACCCGCCACTTCAAGAACATTCCCCACCGGTACCAATTCAGACTTGGATAGATTTACTTTCAACCCTGAAACTGCTTCAAAACAAAGAAGTAAAGCCCTCAAAGATTGTATGTGCCCAAGATGTGCTCCACAGAATATGAGGGTATCATCAGCAAACAACAAATGAGAAATGTAACTAGAACCATTCCCCCCTGAGAAACCATAGAGATGTCCCGCTTCCACAAGCCCTTCAATCATCTTACTAAAAGCTTCCATGACAAAAAGAAAGAGTAGCGGAGAGAGAGGATCTCCCTGTCTCAAACCCCGTGAGGAGTCAAAGAAACCCATCGGTGAACCATTCACCAAGATAGAGAAGCAAATTGTTGAAATGCAAAACTCCACCCATTTCAGCCATTGCTCTCCAAAGCCACATCTTGCCAGTAAATAAAGCAAGAATTTCCAGTTAACATGATCATAAGCTTGTTCCATATCTAGTTTGCAAATCAATCCAGGCTTGCGGGATTTGATTTGTCCATCTAACACTTCGTTCGCAATAAGAACCGAATCTAGAATTTGTCGACCTTTGACAAATGCATTTTGTGGCTTCGATATTAGTCTCTCCATTACCGTGCTCAGTCGGTTCGCTAGTACTTTGGAAATAATCTTGTAGACCCCAGTTACCAGACTAATAGGACGATAGTCTCGAACATCCGTTGACCCCAACTTTTTTGGGATTAGTGCTATAAAAGTGGCGTTGAGACTTTTTTCGAAACTGGCATAATTGTAGAATTCTAGAAACACCTGCATGAGGTCTCCCTTGATCACCTCCCAACAAGTTTGGGAAAAGCCAATAGTAAAACCATCAGGGCCTGGGGCCTTATCACTAGCCATTCTTCGTATAACTTTGTGTACTTCTTCTTCATCAAATGGTCTCTCAAGCCACTCTAAAGACTGTTGATCTATTGTTGAGAAAGACAACCCATCTACTGTAGGTCTCCATTGTTGTTGTTCGACTAGTAAGTGTTCATAATACTGTGCAATGTGGTTCTTGATACTTGCTTGATCCGAAGAGACAACTCCATCCACCATCAATGTATCAATGGTGTTGTTTCTCCGATGTGAATTAGCCACCCTATGAAAGAACTTTGTGCACCTGTCCCCCTCCTTAAGCCATAGCGCTCTAGATTTCTGTCTCCAAGATATCTCCTCCATCAATAAAGCTCGTTCAAGTTCTGTGACTACCTGACTCTTACGGGTTTTTTCCGCTTCAGTGAGAAATCTTGCCTCCTCCTTGCCCTCCAGGCCCTGTAATTCCTCGAGAAGGGATCGTTGCTGTGAAAGCACATTGCCAAACACTTGTTCATTCCATAACTTCAGATCTTGTTTCAGTGCTTTCAATTTTCTTGCCAATATGTAGCTTGGAGAGCCTTGGAACACATAAGAGGACCACCATTGTCTGACCCTATCTACAAAACCATCAGATTTTAGCCACATATTTTCAAATTTAAAATACCTTATGCCTCCTTGAATGCCTCCACAATCCAAAAGGATAGGGAAATGATCTGAGCACACTCTATGTAGACGTCTTTGGGTTACATCAGGATAATGTAACTCCCAATCAGAAGTGAGGAGGAATCTATCAATTCTTGACCAAGATGGGAGTTCTCGAGTGTTGGACTAGGTGAAAGATCCTCTCGTAAGTGGGATATCCATGAGTGCCTGTTCTGAAATGAAGTCAGAAAAATCACTCATAGCGGGGGTTATGCAGGATGTACCTGACCTTTCACTTGGGAAGCGTGATACATTGAAATCCCCCCCTAAACAACTTGGCAGCTCCCACCAACTAAGAATTCCGGCCAATTCCTCCCACATAGCTTTTCTTTCCACGTCACTGTTAGGACCATAAACCCCTACAAATGCTCATCGGAATCCATCGTCTATGTTCACAAAGGAGCAAGCCACCGAGAAATCACCCACACAATCCTCTACTCTTTCCACCACCCTTTTGTCAAACATGATGAGAACACCACCCGATGCTCCTTTAGAAGGTAGATATGACCACCCAACATGGTGTCCTCTCCACATACTTCGGACTAATTGCCAAGTAATTAATTCTAGTTTGGTCTCTTGTAAGCAAATGATATCACCTTGCCATTGGCGCAGTAAGTTCCTAACTTGGAGCCGTTTGGCCTGCTCATTCAACCCCCTTACATTCCAAGAAATGATTTTTGGTTTCATATCGGAACTATCGTTGCCCTTCCCTTGGAACGTCCTCGGCTAGAGCTCCGCTCCCCTCCTTCATCGTTCATTGCCCACGTAAGCCTCTTGAGTTCTCTTTCCTTTTTCTTTTCCAGACCACTTGAGGGATCATCTGTGGCTTGTGAGTGACTAGCTTCCATAGCTGTGAGAAGTGCCAGAAATTCATCTTCGAAACCCACACATTTAATCCCAACAATATGTTTGAGTTCCAATGCAGTTTGAATTACCCATTCTGACCCCTTCGGATGAAACGAGTTCAAGGGAGTGGATTCTGTCCCCTCACCACAGCATCTATTTTTCACTGTATCTTCCCCCATTTCCTCCATCATCTCTATTCCACTTGGGAGCTCACATAATACCATAGTCCCTTCCTTTTCACCTTCCTCTTAGTTCTCCATGGTTTCCGCACCTTTTCCAGTCAACAGGAGGGGTTTTTCGGCTTGTAAAACAGATTCCGGTGGACTTACCGGCGTCTGAGCGTCAGAGCAAGATTCCAGCAACCCAGATAGCACCGCCGGCATGTTCTGTGGCTCCTCACAGGTTGTCAGCCCAGCCCGCTGCTCTTCCAACAAACCCTCTGTGCAGATCAGCCTCAGTTCTGAAGAGTCCAGCGCCGGTCCCGTCGCCATTGCCACCACAATGGATGGAGACAACCCAGACCTAACCGTCGGCCCTTTCAATGCCGTCCCGTTGGTCAAAGATTCTCCCGAGCAAGATGGATCCAGCTGCAAGCCCTTCTCGGGTCTTCGATACTCTTCATTTACCGGGCTGCCGACGACACAACCACCAAGGGAGGCCTTTGACCTTACCGACGACGAGTTACCGGCACTGGGCTGCCGCTGTTGAGGTGTCGTTACTGGCGAGGATGGGCGAGGATGGGCACTCCTCACTGCCGAATGCATGGTTCTGGGTCAACAGCCCATGGGCCTCCTTCTCGGGCTGTCCCTTTTCCAGAGCTGGCCCATGCATTTTAAGTCTCCATTTGAGCTTTGGGTGGGCTTGCCTTGACCGGCCCAGATCCATACCCATCTTGTTTTTGCCTTTATCCACCTTGAGTTTCGGTTTTGCCCCATTCCTTTTACTGCTCAGGCCCAAGCTCCTTTTAGTAATTAGATCCCAGTCCACCTTTCCTATAAGAGATTCAATTGCCTTCTTTACCCCAGCCAATTCCTCCTTCAAGCTGGCCAGTTCCACTTTCATCCCAAAAAGTAGCTTCTGCCCCTCCCTTTCCCCTACACAGGTATCGGTCAGACTAACTACACCTAATTCATTGACTTCTTCTCGACCAAATCTCCCTGCCATATGACACTCTCCTGCAACCCCCTTATTTTTTTCCTTCTCTTCATTATTCAAAACCTGCACCTTGCCTCCCTGCACCGCCACCCTACTGGTTACTGTACCTCCCCCAGCAACCTCAACATAGGTCCTAGTTTGCCCTCCCATCTCTTTCCCCTTCCCACCTCCCTGAACCAGCACTGGAGCCTTGGATAAGCCAGCCAGAGCATGCTTCAGCTCCATGGATAAAGTTTTCCACCCATGTCCTTCCCTCCCTGCTGGAAACACCAGCATACCTCGGCGACCATTACCACCATATTCCGTAACTTCCAAAAATTGTCCAAAAGCATTGGATCTTCTATGAGCAACTACAGACACAGAGCCAATCCAAAAAGACTTGAAGAAATCCCTTCTCCCCACCGAAAGATAGCAATCTTCCACCATGTTAGCCAACCAATGGACACAAGAAAGACTGAAGACCAACTCCTTTGTCACCTTTCTACTTCTTTCTGTAATACGAAGGAAGTTCCCCCCTTCTAATGCTAAAATAAAAACTTTAGTTTCTATGAAAACATGTTTAGTGTAACCCATCTTAATCTAGAGACTGTAACAGAACCAAGCTTAGGGAATGAAGAATCCAGTGTAACACTAGAGAGGGTCACCCATGGATGTACACAGAGAGAGAGAGCCTTTTTGAATACTTGGTCCTAAAGCATCTTAACATTTTATTATCAAAATATTTAAAATTCAGTGATGCATGCCACCGCAATAACTTTTCACTAACAGAGATGTATCTAGAATCAACACAATTATGAACAGTAATTTTAATTAAGAAAATAGTTAACCTGTGCCTCAGCTTCATAAACATTTTTAGGAAATCCTTTCAAAGACCCTGAATCAATTGAGCGGAAAACCTGTCAATTTCAGAATAAAAGACTAAGATTAAGTAGAACTTGACGTTGATGATCATATTATTTAAGCTTCACTTGAGGACGGGCAGACTAGTTAACCTGAACATGCCAGTTCTCAGGACTATCTTCCGTGGAAACCCATAATGCAGGGTTGTCATTTGGCATTGATGGGGAAGGACTAAGTATCCATGAGATGCGTTCCAACTTTATCAAAGCATCGTCGTGCCAATGAGATACCCTTTTGAGACGCAGGCCTAACTCTGACCATTTTGTGGCTTTTCTCCAACGCTGCTCAAAATTAGTGAGCACATCATACGCAGCTGGCCCTTCTATTTTGCAATGTAAATCGTGCCATGGTTGCCTTGGACCTTTACTTCCCGCCTGTGTTTTAAAAGAAAGGAATGAGAAAGATCAGTCATGTGCGAGGTGCAAAAAGTCGTTACACTGCTCCAGGATGTGGAATCACACTAATTATGAGGTGACATGTTTTAGCTGAATTTTTATTAAAATAAAATACTCATCAGTGGCACTGACAAGTACAACAAGCGTATGCTAATGACTGGTACAGTTCACGATTAGCCCACAGATATAACTGATTGCACAAAATTTGTTCTTATTCTACTGAGAAATCTGCTAACAATTACCAATGGTGATCGATTTACCTAATGTAGGAAGAATGCAAAAAGTAGCTCACTATTCTTAAAACATGACAAAAGTGCAAAGATGTCAATACTCACGGAAATTGTTGGATTATGATAATCATCCTGATAAATAGTGTCAAGATCACGGAATAGTCGATGCTCAGGAGTATCATACCGGCCATAACAAAGGTCCAGACCTCCGATAAAAGAAGTAATCTTCCTGTTATTTCCAGATGCTTGCGTATCCACAATCACACATTTTTGATGATGTGTAAACAGGGTTCCAACAACCTAAAAACAGATGCCATGAGATAACAGTCAGCAGTCTTCAATCATCAAGATCAGAATTAAAATTCAGGCGTCATGCTATATCCAATACACGATTTCTTTCCATTCTAGTATTTCCTTCTATGTTTAAGGAACTAATATGATAAACTAACAAAGACAAAGTATTATTTTCCCTTATAGATGGCTAAATTGGAAAATAATATAACGTGCTTACAATAAATTGTATGCATTAAGATGTTCTCTTCCTCCCATGTCAAATTAAATGGTTTAACTATCTTCAATATTAGAGTGAGCAGTTTTCTATGAAAAAACGTCACAAACAATTGAAAGAATTACATATAAGTGCTAAATTTACTTAAGCCATGGTATAAAGCATGCCTGTTGTTTGAAAATGCTAAGCTTACTGCTGGCATATCGGGGTGAAAGCACACACGTAACGGAAGAGTGCTTGAAAAACTTCCGCGTTTCTTCATCATGAGTTTGCATCACTCCAGTCTGCATAAAAGGACCTATCAGTAGAGTTTGAGAAACTGTAACGGAAAGGACACCGAGCGGAACGCACGACATCATTTGATCTTGGTGATGGGTGATTATAGCTTGTATCAGGTAAATTACACGATGTAAATCCGTACACTACAGACCAGCATATTTGCACAGGTGAAGTGTAATTTCATATATACTGTCTTTTCCTTTGTGACAAGTTGAGAAATCTCCAATTGTAGTAAAAAACCGAATTGGATTCTAAATTCATCTCATCTAATTATTATAATTTTTTTAAATTTCAACACAAAATATAATAAACAATTTAATTTTTTCAAATTATAAAATAATAATAATATTTTAATATTCTCACAATATTTAATTTAATTTTCAATTTTCATCTCAACTCAACTCAACTCAACACCAAACACAGCCTAAATGATTAAAAATGTTATACCCTTTTTCGTTTACTTGATCACAAATAGCAAGAGGTAATATTAACATTTAACAACAATATATCGGAAAAAAAAAATGGCAACTTCTAACCAAACCGAAACATAGTTGGAAAAAGAAACATGTAAACTACAGCACGAATCGTGATGAATAGTGATCGAGAGACCAAGAAAACGTACGAGACAAGTTCAAACGTACAGTATTAATAAAGAATTTGCTGTGGGAAGTCTTATCATCCCAAACCAAGAGCAGAACTCGCACACCTTCCTGGGACTTGTACTTGAGCAGATCCCCCAAATTCAAATTCCCACCATTAGGCAACGGCCTAGAGGGCTCTCTAACTAGCTTCACCTTATGAAATACGGACCACCCCACAATGTACACCAAGTGGTGTGCCTCCAGTATTGCGTGGCATATGTCCTCCCAACACGCGGCGTGCTCAAACTTTTTTCCATCATCCAGTTCTATCTCCGGCACCATTGACTCCGGCACGTGCGCGTCCTGATATAGCGTCACCGAACCTCCTTGCCGAACCGGAAAGTAACAATTTCGGACGCCGAAATGGTCCGGATCAGCCGCGATTCCGTACCGGTACAATGGATTGTCCTCGCATTTCGTGAACCTCATCTCGATGCGGACGGCGGCGTCAGGCTTCGGTGGCTTCCCGGACAAACCATTTATCGGGAACCAGTCGTTGATAGCCTCGCCCGCTAGGATTCGCTGAGCCGATACGGAGGCAACTCCGATCAGATCGGCGCCAAACACGTCGTTGTCCTTCACGTAGAACTCCACGTGAGAGACCGGGTGGGCAAGGGGGATCTTGAAGTGCTCGTTCCATACGGGATTCTGACAGTTGGAAATGACCCGCGTGCGAGCCACGGTAGCTCCGGCGAGGCAGACCGTGACGTAAGGGTCGCTGGTAATGATTTTCCCGTGCGTTTGGTGCTGGTGCTTCTTCTTGTTAAAGAACGGCGATCGGCACGTGCTGAATGCCACGAAGCATCGGCGGAAGTGCTCCGAGACCAAATCCATGTTTGGCAAGCATCGGGCCTCTATGATTTTCAGATCGAGATCGCCGTGAAGGTACACCAGGGAGTCCAATTTATCGTCGGCCATGGAAGCTGAGTGAAAATCTAAGAGCCTAATGCGAAACGATAGGGATGGAGGGACGATAGGGTTATCACCGTAGTAACCGGGCTTCGGGTATTGTATATTTTACATACAGTACGATGCTATCTCTCTCTCTTATCCGTTTGCTCTTTCTTTCTTTTTTCCGTTTTTCTTTCCGTTACTCCGGCGACGCCAACGGTGAAAACTGAAGGCGGTAAGGGGAGAGAGAGAGAGAGAGAGCGAGGCTGGTGCTTGGTGGGAGGGTGGGGGTAACGGGAAAATGGTTATCATGGGTGTTCCTAGCTATATTTATAAATAAAAATGACACGTGGAGAGCAGTTAACGTACTTACGGAAGCCTACTTTATAATATAATATAGTCTGATGAAACTATTACGTACTTTTTCGTCTATAAACTCTTTCTGCGTAAAATCCAATGGAAGGGAATTATACAGCCGTGGCAACTGGCAACCGCCTACTGGTCTTGATCCGACTTCAAGATGTCTTTTTCCTTCCAATTCATTAAAATTTGTATTAATTGTAAAATTAATATTTGAGTTTTCGATGATGTTTAGGTTTTTAAATTTTATAAATAATATTTGAATTTTAAAATTTTATAATTCGGTCTATATTCTTTAAAAATTAGGTCATGTTTAGTTATATAGATGAGATGTTTTGAATAATAATAAATAAAATATTATTATAATATAATTTTATAATATTAATTTTATATTAAAATTTAAAAAAATTAAATTATTTATTATATTTTATATAAAAATTTTAAAAAATTATAATGATGGAATAAAATTTTTTATTTTGATTAACCAAACTAGGTAATGAAAGATTTTCATATCTTAGTAGTTAATTGACTTGTACATGGAATTAATAAGTTATATCGGCAAATCAAAAATTGACTTGTGGCATACTAATATGATGACATGACAATTTCATGACAAGAGTTATAAATTGTAAATTCTTTAAAATTTAAATATCATTTTTATAAAGTTTAAATCCCAGACCTTAATTTTTAAAAAACGTATTTTATAATTAACCCTTAAGGGCCCCTTAAGATTTTATTACAAATATTCATATTGAAAATACTCTAAATTTGTGAGGACGTGGCAAGTGATATTATTGCCTTATTTGGTAATACAGTTAAGATGAGATTGCATGTTTTATTAAAAGTTGAATAAAATATTATTATAATATTATTTTTTAATATTAATTTTATTTTAAGATTTAAAAAAGTTAAATTATTTATTATATTTTGTGTAAGAATTTGAAAAAGTTATAATAATTATATGAGATAAAATGAAATGAAATAGTTTAATTTTTTGTAACCAAACCAGCTAATATCTTATGTCATATTCTACCCCAAAGATCATTATCTTATGGTCCAATGTGTAGCGACTGTGACAACTATACATATATCTTTTCTTGGAGCATTAAAAATCCCTAAATTTATGAAAGTTAATAAAAAGGAAAAAACATATTACCTCTTGTATTTTTTGTATTTCTTTTTAGGGAAATATTTGTATATTAGTCCTAAATACCCTAAATAATTAGCATATCACACTAAATCTTTGGATATTCTAAGAATTATTAGCTAGGAATTTGGAGTTATTTTAGGACTAATTTTGCCATAACATAAATGTATCCATTTTATTCAGCCCAAATATTAGTCTAGCTATACAAATTTAATGAAATTAAAATGTTGACCAATTGCAGGTAGAAGACAGGGTGGAATAAAAAGTCTTAAAACGGCTACAACTGAGGCAAATGCGGCACGAGCTTTAATACATATAAGTATACACATCATAAAACTTTTTACTCATTGTCCATTTACCAAACATTTGGTAAAAGAAAAAAAAAAAAAATATATATATATATATATATATATATATATATATATATATATATAGTGTATGGTATGTGGGCTTGATTTTGAATTTTTCAAAGAGAAATTATTTGTATAGGTCCTAAATAGACAAGTCTCTACCCCCTCAAAGTCTTGGTAAAAAATTAAACTTGGCCTAAAAAGTTAAAAAAAAACAATTATTCTTTTGTAGTAAGGCTTACTTTTTTACAAATAATTTATTTGAAATTTATCTATTTAAAGCTCATACCTAACATTGCTTTAAAAGAAATACTTGAAATCTTTTTTTTTTTTTTTATACAAGGGAGAGAGATTTCAAATTCAGATTTTTCAATCGGAGAATCAGATTATCTTATCACGTAACTAGGCTCTTAGCAAGAAATGCTTAAGATCTTAATAATGAGTTTCGAGCATTTTTTTGTAATATTTTTTTAATTAATGATTAAATAAATATTTTTTATTGATATTGTGAATTTTATTTTTTATTTTTAAATATTTTAAAATATTTTAAAAATACATGATTTTCCATATCCAAATTTGGGCCCGAGTCTGTAGAGCACCCTCCTCACCTTTATGAAAAAGATGGGCGTTGGTTGGTTAGGTTGCCGACAACGGAAGATGGAGGCACACAACACAATTTATTGACGAGAAATACACTTGCGTCTTGCGATGCACGTGGTGGTAACGTCTACTACTCTTGACCGGTGATCATATTTCTGAAGTTGAAAGAAGCACCGTAGATAACTAGTCTACCCTATTCTGTTTTTTTTTTTGAAATATAGTCTACCCTATTCAAGCGCATATGAAAATTAGGCCACGCGGCACTGTTTAAATGGACAAACCGTCGCTAACTTGTTCATACACTCCATAGGCCGGAAAAGCCTATATAATTCGATTCGATTTGACGTGTTTTTGAAAAAGGAAGATTATATCTATAAGTTTATTTAATGATATATTAATTATATTAATAATGTGGTGCGAAATCTTATGTATCGCATCTATTTGATGCATCACCTTTGCGTTTGTTTGTGGTAAACATCTCTAGCTTTTGCATATAATAAACAATAATAAATAAATAAATATAAATTTTTACATGATTCACTACAACTTATTTTCCCGTGATTTTGTCGTGAAATACAGTATAAATTAATAAATAGTTCTATTTATCATCTCTATATATTATATATTATATTTATTTAATTTTTTTTATTTTTTCTATAACAAATATGTAATATATAGATGATAAATAGAACAACCCAATTAATTTAATAAGAATAAAATAAAATAAAAATAAAAAATAATATTAAAATATTTAAAATATGTGGTTTGAGAAGATGAGTAACATCCCTATTCTGTTCATTAATGTGGTGGTACTACGTGACTTATTAAAAAATATATATTCAAAATAAGATGGCATCTGAAAATATAAAAAGATGAAGATTAAAGTTTAAGTTTTTCCCACCATTTTTGTGTATTTTTAATTTTCTTTTAATAAATTAATGTTACGTCAATTAAACAAAATGAACAATATAACTGAAACGGGAGACTGGCATTTCTCACATAAATATAATACATATTAATTTACATCTCTTCTCTAGACTCTCCATTATGTCATGGAGATGAGATGAAGAGGGGAAGAGGCCAATATAAGTTGAAGCCAAATGTCCCAAGTCAGATACACCCTAATTTCTATGGCATCTTCCTTCTTACGGTTGTAAAACCAGATCCAGATATCCAAATATAATCAAATTTAGATTTTAAAAATCGGTTGATTATCCGTCCAGATATGCCAAGAAAAATTTCGGAATAACCGGATGTAAATCTAGATATCCAAATTTATTACTTTCAACACACAATACATGCATACTATATATTATATTTTTGTTTACATCATAATACAAAACATCAATTTACAAAAAACAAATAAATAATAATATATCATAACAACAATAATAATACAAAACATCAATTTGTTTTCACTCTTTACACAACTCTTCTGACTTCTCAAACTCCAGTCACGAAAGGTGAGATTCAGGAACTGATAACATGAGGAAAACCTGAACGAAAGGTGAGATCCCACCTACCCCAAGTATCCAGCGCCACGATATATATCATATATCATTTCCTGGAGCCATGTTTTCTTGCTCACGGAGTCAAAGTCTTCACGGATATATATCAATGCTCCCGATATCACACCTTCATATATCCCAAAAATCAGTACAGAAATAATAATCAAATAATCTGAAAATGAGAAACTAAGAGAAACAAACATGTTCTTTGCATCAATATAATCCATCCGATAGAGGTGTTCACCAGACAGTAACAATATATGTTCTATAGCTTTGCTACTCATCATTTTTATACATTATACATTATATTTTTATTTTATTTTTTTCTCTTACTAACTATGTGGTATATTGGATGATGATTAGAAAAATTTAATTAGTTTAAGAACAATTAAATTAAATTAAAAAAATATAATATGTAGTGCTTGAGAATGAATAAAACAAATGCCAAAAAGTATTATTACGGGGGTTTAATGTTGAGGATTAAACAAAAGTGATCTTTGTGTCAAATCACTCATGAAAGTGAAAACGCCCCACCACCAAAATCTTACAAGTATATTTCTCCCATTAAGTAATAATAAAACAAAAAAAGGGCACCTTATCAAACTCCCAAAAAACCTTCGAGGAATTCTTCAATATCTTTTTATGGAATATACTTAAGTTATTGAAGTTGAAAGATGAGTTATTTTTAGACGAAAAAAATATAGAGATTAAGTTAAATAGATAATTTAGTAATAAAAAATTAAAATTAATAAATAAAAATATTTACTTTTGATGTCAACGTCTTTAACATGCTCCTTAACCTCTCAAGAATTAATTGGTTTATAATCTAACCAATTTTGCATGCAGATTAATGCTTAGACAATCTCCTGCATTAATGAGTTTTGATATAGGTCTAATGCACTTCCATCGGTGCTGAATGTGGACTCAAATGCGATGGTGGAAATAGAGATGACTAATACATCATGTATGATCTTCACAATGATAAGATATTTAAATGAGTTCCTATTCCGTCAAGTCAAAATTTTAAATTTGAGTGTTTTTTATTCTATCACATTCGACAAATACATATCCATATTCGAGCTAAATACCAAACTATTTTGCTCCTCAAGATATTACTCTAAGGATGTGTCAAAACCTTCAGAGTCTGGGTAATCCCAATAATATTTGAGGAACTTTTATAGGCCATATTTAATCTTCCACTACTTAATCCATAAAATTTGTGATATTGCTCAATCAAACGATCTATTAGCAATCTCACTTTGGTCTCAATTTTATTTCTGCATTAATCCGTTTGCACATCTTTAACCAATATGATAAGACTGTAATCTTATATCGAGGATTAAGTAAAAAAACTACATAAGCAATCATATTTATCCTATTTGTATTCTTTCAATATTTATCAAATTTAAATTTCATATATGACACCATATTCATCAGGACACCATTCTTACTATGACATTTTATTCCGTGTGTGCTCAATTATATAAATTTATTAAAATAAAGACAATGATACCCTTCTAACTGGTTAACAACCGGTTTACAATTAAGATAATAAAATTATTTTACAATTGTATCAGTTTATAACTAATACAATTGATAAAATTATTTCTTTTTTATCATTTTATTTTAAATATTTTTTTAACATCTTTAACTAATAAAAAATTAAAAAATATAAATAACTTTACTAAGAATCATTTTTTTAACTACTAAGTAAAAAAATTAAATGAAAATAAATAAAATATTCTAACGATAATTTTAAAACATAATATTGAGAGAGTTAAAGTGGTATATATTTTACTTTATAAAATTATAAAAACTAATTTACATAATTATTTATTAATTTTTTAAACTCTTTTAATACTTAAATGGTGAACCGATAGTAAACTAGTTGCAAGATTATCATTATTCTTAAAATAATAGTAATTCTATCATCATTGAAGTCACCTACGATAATCCGACATTTTCAGCTTATTGCTTTCTTTTGCGTCAGTTCCCTCGTCAACCTTTTTCTCTTTTGAATCTTGGGCGACTGTTTTATGTCTTATCCAATCCACCAACTCTCATGGCAAGTCTTTTGTCCTTTATTGCCAGGGATTAATGATATACATAATATATTTTTATAATATATTTTATAATAATATTATAAGATAAAAGAGGGTTATTGTAAAATAATATTAATTTTATAAAATATTTTATAAAAATATCTCTCATTTTTAATACGTTGTTATGAAATATATTATAAAAAATATCATAACACCCGGTTCAGCACTCAACCGTTTTCTAAAGTTTTTAAGTTTATATGGGTGAAAAAGCCTATTTGAGAATAACGAATATCTTTGGAATGGATCATGGGCCCAATTTTTTGTTTCATAAATACCAACTTTATTTTTTTTATCGGGTAGGTTTAAATCTTTAGATATTTTTAGATTAAGTGAAATATATTTTTTATGGATCGAGAAAATTAGTGGGACAAGTTAGATTATTTTTAAAGGTTGAATTGAAATCCAAAACTCAAGAAAAAAAGAGTCCCACTAATACCCAAGCACGTGAGATCTTGTTTAATACTCCACGTCCTTCACGATGCACGTATGTTTGTCATGCATTCACGTTTAAATCAAGTCCGTTTTCCATGGTGTTAGAGGACATGAGTCAAACTACTAGTCGTATTGCAAAGGTAGCTGCATGTCGTTAATTATCCCTCTACCTTTTAATGTATTTTTTTTCCTTTTTTTATTTTCCTTTCCTTTTACCAGCTAGTAGTAGGACAGTTAGATGAATTCTGTTAGTTGGTTATGATTCGTTTCTGTACATATACCATTCCTTTGCTGCAATTGTATATACACGAAAAAGGTAATACATCAGAGGAAAAGTTTTCTTCTCCATCGACCTTGCTCTCTGTTTTTTTTCCTTGTTTTTACTTTCCTTACATGGTATCTCAGAGCCATTGAGAGCTCATATTCATGGAGAACCTTGACTCGTCTTCCCCACCAACTCCCCCCAAATCTCACTCAAATCTTGACTCGCCTCCCCCACCAACTCCCCCTAAATCTTCCTTAGACCTTGACCCAAACACTCTGAACCGATACTCAAATCTCAGTGACCCAGCCAACCCCTTCCGCCTTGACCATGGTGACAGCCCTGCCATCACCCTTGTTTCTGAACTACTCACCACAGATAACTATGAAACATGGTCTCGTGCCATGCGCAGGGCTCTCCGTGCGAAAAACAAACGTGGTTTCATCACCGGCTCTCTTCTGAAACCAACTGACCCATCAGACCCTTTACTTGAACCATGGGAACGTTGCAACAACATGATTGTCTCATGGATTCAGAACTCAGTCAGCCCTTCTATTAAATCCAGTGTTGTGTTTGTCGATGACGCCTAGGAAATGTGGCTGGACCTTCAAGACCGATTTTCCCAGCAAAATGGCCCTAGGATCTTTCAAATATAGAAAGCTCTCGCAGGTCTCCTTCAAGATCACGATTCGGTGAGTGTGTACTATGGAAAATTAAAAATACTATGGGATGAGCTTTCGATTTATGACCCTTTACCTATTTGTAATTGTGGCACAATGAAAGTCCTCCAGGACCGATACCAACGTACTTGTGTTATTCAATTTTTGATGGGGCTACATGAATCCTACTCCCCTGTTCGTGACCAGATCATGTTATTGGACCCCTTACCACCGCTCACCAAAGTCTTTTCCCTTATACAACAACAAGAACGCCATCACCTTATGACCACCACCATTCCCTCTTCTGAATCCATGGCCTTAGCAACCAGAAAACCTTATTCCACCTCAAAACCCAATTCTAAATCTAACCCTCAATCAAGGAGAGAAAGACTCTTTTGTACCCATTGCAAGATCAATGGCCATTCTATGGACAACTGTTTTAAGCTTGGTAATGCTGAGATTACTATTTGTACACATTGCAATCTGTCTGGGCATACCGTTGAACGATGTTACAAGCTGCATGGATATCCTCCAGGCCACAAGTTCCACTCCAAACCTCATACCTCTGGTGTCTTTGCTAACCAAACAACTTTTTCTATTGATTCTGACCTGGATGGTGCTAGTGACGAAAGGGTGGGCTTAACCAAACTGCAGTACCAGCAACTCATAGCTTTGCTTCAACCAAAAGATACTTCTATTGCTGCTACTGCTCTTCACTCGAGCATCAAGCCTCCATCCTCTCTGCTTCCACCTTCTTCATCTAAGATGTCTGGTAGTTCTTTTTGCTTATCTTCACACACTTCATTTTCCCATTGGATCCTAGACACGGGTGCCACAGATCATATGGTCTGTAGCACCTCATTTTTCACGCATATCACCTCACCTGTTTCATATTCAGTCACTCTTCCAAATGGCAGTTCAGCCTCTGTTACTAATATTGGTAATGTTAAATTAACTGATACAATCACTTTGAGGGATGTGTTATGCGTACCCTCTTTTTCTTTCAATCTGATTTCAGCAACCAAATTGGCTGCCTCTGATAATTGTTGCTTATTATTTTTCTCCAACTATTGTTTTATTCAGGACTTACACTCTTGGACAACGATTGGGAAGGGTGAGCTAAGGAATGGCCTCTATCACCTCCTCTGCACAGCAGTCCCTCCTTCAGCTTTAGCGAATTTCCTTTCACAGCATTCTCATAAAGATATTCAAGTTTTTAACGTTACTAAACCTGTTACACATACTGTCCATGATTCTGACCTTTGGCATTATCGCCTTGGTCACTTATCTTTGTCTCGTTTGTAATTGATCTCTGATCCTATTGTAAAGAACCATATTTCAAATATTAATGACAAACCTTGCATTATTTGTCCTTTGGCTAAATTTCATCGCCTTCCATTCTCAGACAGTTCTCATACTTCTTCTCGGATATTCAAGTTGATACATTGTGATCTTTGGGGCCCTAGTTCTACTATTGCTCATGATGGTTCTAAATTTTTCTTAACAATCGTGGACGATTTTTCAAGAACCACTTGGTTATATTTACTTGGGACTAAAGCTGAAACCAGAACATGTATCGAAGCTTTCTACAACTTAGTTGAAACTCAGTTTGGTGTTAACATTAAAGTTCTAAGAAGTGATAATGGTGTTGAATTTCAAATGAAGGATTTTTTTAATAAAAAGGGCATCATTCATCACAAAACTTGTGTTGAAACCCCTCAACAAAATGGCATTGTTGAGAGGAAACACCAGCATTTATTAAACGTCGCACGTGCCCTTAGATTTCAGGCTGCTTTACCTTTAGAATTCTGGAATGAATGCATTTTAACAGCCACTTACATCATTAATAGACTTCTAACTCCACTTTTGAAAAATAAAACCCCATATGAGCTTCTTTTTAATACTAAACCAGCTTATGCTCATATGAGAGTCTTTGGCTCATTGTGTTTTGCAGCCACCATTTCCAGCGGTAGGAAGAAATTTGACCCCCGAGGTCGCCAATGTATCTTCCTTGGTTATCCTTTTGGAACCAAGGGATATAAACTTTTAGATCTTCAAACTCACTCCATTTTCATATCACGAGATGTTGTCTTCCATGAGCATATTTTTCCATTCCAACAACCATCTTCCATCCCTTCTCAACCCCCTCCATCTACTCCGATTTTTCATTCCACCTTCCCTGCTCCTTGTATTTTTCCCACAAATCTTCATTCCCCAACTTTTCAATCCACTGCTGGTCCTTCACTTGATAGTCCTACCAGCTCTATTTCCCCACCCGATACCACTTCCTCATCCCTTTCTCCAAACCTTTCCACTGACACCACTCATTCCCAGCCTTCAATTGCCCCCCTTCGAAGATCAACTAGGCTTAGGACAGCACCAAAATACTTACAAGATTTTCATTGCCAACAGGTATTGCTTAACTCATCTCACCAATCGGGTTCCAAGGTTCCTGTTGCTCCTCATGGTAAGCTTTTTCCTTTATCTAATTGCATCTCCTATCAAAAGTTTACCCCATCTTTTCAAGCTTTCACTTCCTCCATTTCAATCCATTCTGAACCTACATCTTATAAGCAAGCTTTAAAAGATCCTGGTTGGTGCAAAGCTATGGAAGCTGAAATTGCAGCTTTGGAACAAAACCATACCTGGACAGTCACTGATCTGCCTGCTGGAAAAGAAGCAATAGATTGTAAGTATGTTTACAAAATAAAATTCAAATCTGATGGCACTGTGGAGAGATTGAAAGCTCGTTTAGTAGCTAAGGGCTACACTCAACTTGAAGGTATTGACTATACCGAAACCTTTTCACCAGTTGCCAAACTTGTCACCGTGAGGTGTTTGCTTACTGTTTCGGCCGTCAAAGGATGGTTTTTACACCAATTTGATGTAAACAATGCTTTCCTCAATGGTGACTTAACCGAGGAAATTTATATCAAAAAACCACCTGGTTATGACAAAGGAAAACCCAACCAAGTTTTCAATCCTGAAGGGGTTTTGTTTTCAATCTCTCTCTCTCTCTCTCTCTCTCTCTCTCTCTCTCTCTCTCTCTCTCTCTCTCTCTCTCTCTATATATATATATTCTTATGCATGTCACAACCAGCCCTTATGCTCGAAAAACCCCTAATTGCCGCTTCAGTTTTCTCATTCTCGTCTTGGGTTCTCATTGTCGCTGTTGCACCCTCTCCTTGATTCCACACCGTCCAAAACCCAGCCACTCTCCTTGATTCCACACTATTCGAAACCAGCCTCCAACCTCGCATCACCGCTAGTGCCCAGCCACCAGTTCATCAAGGGAATACCGCTGCATAGAGCACCTCTGTTTTGCTACCCAAAAACAGAGTATTATTTGTGCTCTCAACCCGTGCATAGCAGAAGCCGAGTGGCATTGCTGCGCACCACGAACCACCGTTGATCGTCGTCACCCTCACGCTGTCTCAGTATGCACTCGTTGAACTTCCACCATTTCATCACTCTTTGTTCTCTCATCATGATCGCTCTCTCTCTCATCACTTTGACTCTCTTTCTCATCTTTATTTGTCTCTCATGCCCAATTACCAATCCAACGAAATCGTCGTTTGCACCACCATAGCAGGCTCACGGTGACCTTCTTTCCGCAAGGTGTACATATTTTGTGCACGTTGGGTAAGTTGTCGCCCATCTCCTTTTTCCTCACCGTACGCACAACTGCACGACTCTTATGATTTTTATATTTCAGTGTTCTGGGTTGGGATGACTGCATTCTTAGGTCATGCTTTTAATTTTCGATCTTGTTTTTATTTGTCACTTTCCTGATGGTTTGGTGAAGTCAAAGAGATCATTTTATTTTATTTATTTAATACAATATTTTTGGTTTTACACAAATGTCCTTAAAGCCGTGTGTTGGAAAGCTTTCGTAAATCCTTCTAAACGAACTTTTTGAGTATTTATGTTTTTTTTTACTTTAAATGTCCATTTCGGACTTTATATTTTAAAATTGATCATTTACGTGGGCTGTTTTTCCTATGGGTTGAGATTAGGTTTTGATTGGGATTTGAGTTTTAAAATTAGTTTGGCCGAGTTACATTTTTAGAAACTATTCTAATGTTTATTTTTATTGTTATTTGGATATTGATGGTTTTAGAAAATGATGTTGTTTTAGAATTATGAGAATTTTAGGATCTCGATAGATTAAATTAAGTATTTTAGGTGTTATTTTAAGGTAACTGTTTAATTGAAGATTTATTCAGGTTATATGTCTTTTCTATAGGTGTCGATTGATTTTCCTTCACACTGTTGTGATAAATTCTGAAAAGCTAAAAAGTTCAAGTAAGCAGAGTTTCTATGTTAGACTTTGCATAAGAGGAAAATGAAACGATGTTGACTTTTAAAATATGCATCTTTTGGTTTTTGAAAAGAAATATGAAAAACAATCTCAATTGTTTGTTTCAATATTGCTCATGAACTCTGTATGAAAGCAAAAGTATTTTTGTCATGACTGGTGTAAACATAAGCTTATTTTTTGGCATTTTGTTTCTAATCTGTGCAAAAGAGAGCAAATATGAAATTTTGTGCATAAATTATATTTTTGTGATCTGATTCTGTTATGTTCTGAAGATGTTTTGAACTCTGATATAATATGATGTAATTTCTGAAAACTTTTGGCATGACATTCTGAATTTTGGATATGGTTTGTGGATGGTGATATGTTTGACCTACCACAGGTGCTAACAGTGGCTTCTGTTTGGGTTAGTACCAGCTGTTCTGTTTTCGGTGCACCCACTTTGGAAACAAAGTGTTTTTTTGGTATTTTTTTCCGTGTGCACACTTGGGACTCTGAGAACTCTGAGAATAATAAGGGGAAGATTCACATTCTGTTTCTGCTTGGCTAGCTACCGAGGTTTACACAACTCTACCACATGGGTTAAACATGGTCTCTGATGTGATATGATGTTCTGGTATGATGGTAGTCAGTTATGCTATGCCAAAAGAATTTTGAATAAGAATATTTTTGAATATTCGCTCTGATATTTTTAATAATATGTTCTAATTCTGCATTTTGACCATATAAATACTTTGTTCTGCATTTTGAATTTTGTAAATGCTCATGTTTACACACTGATATATGTTATCTGCTTGCTGAGTTGTTGATAACTCACCCCCTTGTCTCCGCAGTATTTTTCAGATAATTTTGATAGTTCAGCTGGGGAGTAAGAATAGACCGTGTTAGAGATGTTTGATGATCGTAGAGGAATAAGTGCCCGAGAGTGTAAGTACTTATTTAAGTCATAGTTACTAAATTGGTTATTTTTCGGTTGTTTTGATATGTTGAGTTAAGGATTTTTTTTCGAGTCTTTGGGGAGTTCCTATTTTATTTTTATTGAGGATTTCTTTGTTATCCCTATGAAGGAACATGAATTTTTGGGTTAAGCCAATGAATTAATATTTTATGGAGTTTTTTAGATTACATAGTTTGTGATGTTGGAGTTGATATTAACTAATAAGAGCTAACTCTCCGAACCTCCGGGATCAAGGTGTTACAAATATTGTGTATAAATCATTTTTTATCGAGATTTTATGTTGGAGTAATATTAAAAACAAAATATAATAGGTACGGAACAGCAAAATGACAAACATAACATCTTTAATAAAATTACATTTTATATTAAGGTTATTTTTACAAAAAATTATTTATAAGAATAATGTTACTTTATATAAAATATCCTAATTTTAAATGATGATTGTACAAAGAATTATAAAAAGAGTTGTGTGCGCATTATTATTCTTGAAAATATTGATATAATTTCTCAGGTATTTTTCTTGTGTTAAAGTTCATAATTTTTTTTTTTTTTTGAAAATAGATCATTGAATTCATTCAATAAACCGAAATTACAAGTGTGACTTATCAATATAGGAAAATCCAGACTATAAGCCAACATACGCATCTGTTCTCAAGCATCCTCGCACACATAATAGTGGACATTGTCTTAACTTCTAAATCTCTCCTAAACGAGAAAGAGAGCGCTCTGTATTAACAGAGAGGAAAGACCCCTTCCATCCTCCCAGGGATGCGGAGTACAACACACTGTTACTATGAACACCAAGTCCAATAGCCTAATTCTACGATATTACCGCTGGCATCGGCGGCACGAGCCCAGAACGACACGAGCACCCAGCTCACGCATGGACAATAGCCTCTACTACAAATATCGGCCATTCGACCACCAGCTCTTACCTCAGATTGTGACCAATCAAGCAGCTCATCACCTCACTCGAGTAAAAAACACTAATGGCCCCCAAAACGTGGACTTTTTTCATCAATTTTGTCTATTTTCTCATCCACTACGTTGTACGTACATCTACGGCACATGACACCCGTAACCCCCGACAGCTCATCTGCACTATCTTTGAGCTAAACACGTTTTGGCCCCCCACTGCCGACAGCATGCGAGCCCTCATAGCAGCACCCTAAACCCATTAGCCAGCCTACGAATAAGGTGATGAGCCCATCGAGTGAGGTGTTGAAGTTCAAAACTTAATGATAGTTTTCAGGCCAATTTTTATTATTACTTGGTGCTGTAAATAATGCTGCTCGGGTTTTCCCTACGTAAAAAATGATAAATACAAGTAACTTTTTATAACACTTTATACAATTATATTTTAAAAGGAGAAATATTTTTGCAAAACATCTTATAAATGTAACATCATTTTATAAAACTATCTTTATTTTACAATATGTATTATTAAATATGTTATATGCCATCATTACTCTTCCCCACGTTGCGGTTTGTGGTCTTGACTTGTGCTGGTGTTACTGCTAAATTGCTAATGGTGCCTGATTGGGCATCCCACTTACTAGGCTTTTCACTTGACTTACAGAAGTTAAATGAGTGTTTCCATGAACACCTCAACTCCTCATCTGGTACTCCGAAAATGGAGGACTTGACGAGGGTTGGCTTTGACGTTGACGATGACACGACTTTCCTTGTCCGAAAGGATACAAAAGAACGGCCAATTACTTTCATATTTGAGATGTGACCAAATACAACATAAAGATGCTGCAAGCTAGCCCTCTTTTCAAGTGTTTGAACGAGTTGCTAAGCAATGGCAATTGGACATTTATAATTTTATGGGCCTCAATAATTTTTTCTAACCCAAAGGGGGAGAAAACGTTCGCTAAAACAATATAGCAGTAAGCCATCCATTACACAAGGAGTATGCCAGTTTCTCTTCTACACTATTTATTCATGTCCAAATTGTGGCAAAGAGTGTTAAAAGAGGCATCATGTCCTGAAAATGTAAACATACAAAGATTTTTGCCATTGACGTGCTTTCGAAAATTAAACTGAAGCCTGCCGTTTCTTCACCGTAACAACTTTGAAGGCAACCATTACGATTATAAAATCTGTTGCCATGATCTCGAACGTATTCCTCCCCATGCGATGCAAGCAAATGGTTTGGAGTGATTTACAGATGCTCATGTTACCGGGGCAAGATGATTGTTGCAGGTTGAAAGCTCTACATTCTTTACCCGATACTTGTTATATGTAATAATGAAAGGTTTAAGAATACAATTCCAGTTTGGAGCATTTGCAATGTTGAAAACTAGACCTCTGCATGGTTGCAACCGCTGCCTCCGTTACTTACCAAGGGCGGAGCCACCCTTATCATCACACTCTGAGCGAAAGCTATCATCTATACATATAAAAATTGTCTTGAGAATTGACACTGCAACTGGAAAAGTATATATGGTAAAGCTATAAAAATACATATTACATACTGAGATACTTAAATAAAGAAGCAAAATACAAACATTAAGACCTCAAAATTAACAAGAAAACATTGTTAACATATAAGGCATTAAAATGGTATAGACTGGTACATTAGATAGCCACATCCAACTAACATATGGCAGTCTACACGTTAGTGTTAATCACACATAGATTTCTGTATTGGTGTAAAATCACAAATCTTAATTGATAGACCATCTAAATGCAGAAAGAGTGAATTGCAGGTTTGTGCCGTTAAAAAGAGGAGTGCTCTCTCAGATAATGACCACAACTAAATTTAATGCACATCTTTGTCATAATGTAAAATCTCTTACCATAGCAAACCCAATGCACATAATGCTAAATCCAGGGAAATTGAAAGGCGCTCGATCAGACAGGAATAAAGCTGAAAGAACAATTTATTGTTGTTACTTGTTAGTTTAATTGGCTCTTGAGCCTGATAAAAGACTCCATTAAATATCCAATCACCTGTTAGAGGAGAGAAAGCTAAGGGAGAAACAACGCTGGCAAAGGAACATATGCCTGAAATGCACCCTTGAGCCATTCCCTGTAATAGATAGGGAATGAAAAGAAAAGAAAAAAGACTGTCAGATGTAAAACCAAGAACCTGTGTCAAAAAGAAATCATCTGCACTAAACAGGACACATGTTCAAGTCTAAACAGACTGCAGAAATATTTTTGCAACTCACTACAAGGAAAAACAATCCATTGCATTCTTTAATGAGATCAAAATAGTTTTTAACAGAATGATGCCAGCACACTATAAAAACAATGCCAATCAGCAAAAAAGTTGAGCAGACACTTCAAGAAAACTTGCCTGTTTGCAGGAACCAACTTGTTTGGAAACAATGCTCCTCAACTGCACATTCAAAAGTAATTTTTTCAACACACTACATCCCAGTAAATGTCATAGACTGAAACTAGAAAATTGAAGAAAACTCACACATGGATATGCTAGAGAAAAAAATACAGAGAACATAGCAGCGACATAAGGAACCTATCAGTCAAAATGTTAGCCATATTAGAACAACGTCAAAGTAAGCTGAAGCATATACCAGATATGCTTTAAAAGAATACAATTACTATTCAGAAATATGATGGTGAAAGCAAATTGAACATAAGTAAAAGGAAGACACTTGAATCTGGAAGTAAAGTTGCAAAGAAGTACCCAGAAGGACCACGCAATGCTGTAAAGAAACATCTGCATTCAAGGTCATAAATTTCTTAAATGAGAACATACCAACGTGCTACAATGAACTTTTGCTATGAGTAGGTGACAATCAACTTTTACAGAAGTTCTTATGCTCAAGCCGTTGTAGCATGCAAGGAAATTATTACAGAGAGACAAGGGGCTTACATGTGCACAGCTAAATAAGAGCCCTACCGAAAGCAGCTTTGCCTCTCCTAGAGCAGGAGCCAATGTAGGCATGAGAAATAGCTGCATGATTTCTTCAAGTTTTAGAATTTTTTAGGCATACCTCAATTTTCAGTTATATGGAAAACGAAAATGCAAGAGGAATGCAAGCGGCACCAATACAAACAATCTGTGACATACCTGTGATATGGTCCCTGCAATCCCAGAAATGACCATTAGGTCAGCAAACTGGTCCTTGTTAAAATGAAACCTGGCCTTTAAGTAATACTGCATAGAAAATAAAAAATCAGAACTCCACAACTCCTGTAGATTTAGAGGGTCCACTTGCACAAAACTATGTCTGATTATACAAACCAGCTGCAAAGATCTAAGCAATTCTAATTCATGAAATTTTATTTACCCAGTCATAAAAGCTTTTTCAAAAAGATAATATTTGTTAAAAAGATCAGGAATCAGTTCAGATCAATTAAGCATGAACAAAGTATTTCTCCCTTCATCAGCATAAGAGGCCTAGACAACTGTGCACTGACTGGCATCTATTTGAAATCAGATACCATTCATTCCAGAAGAATAAATAAAATATCAATGAGTACCAGCAAAGATCGAGTACAAACCCAGACTACTCATTTTCAGTTTCAAACAGCCCCTTGAGAAGTTGCAATAGACAATAGCATATTAAACTCTTAGACTAAATTTGCATGTTCTCTTTAATTCAATATGCACAGCAGATTCAAGATGTTACGCATTGAACATAACCAAAATACTAGAATATTAAGATCACAAAGTCAAAATGTAATGATTCAATAAAGCTTATATGTCTAAAGTCTTGAAAAGAAGAGAAAAATGCTAAACGAACGCATCCAAATGAGTAAAGTATCCATATTATTATCCAGCATGCCCCGGATTTTGATAAAGAGTTCACGATTCCACTTTCATATATGAAAATAATTGATCAACAGTAAAAACTCCATAGTACCATGTATGATTTTTCAGTGGATAAACATTATTTTCTCTGATTCCTGAAAATTTTTAATGACCCTCGGTAAACACACTAGTGGTAGCATAGCTTAATTATAGAATATGGGAGGCATGCAGATTTCATCAGTATCCTCCTCACATGCAAGACAAGTTGACTAACATAGCTAACATCAATGTGCTTGCAAATTTCAAGTACAAGCTTAAGAAATTAGTAACACGCGGGATACATGAAATGTAAACAAGACCATAACGCTTGAATCGTCTAATATTAATATAACAAGCCATCACCTAAAATAAAGCCACCAGTTTAGAGTTTAGAGCCACTATAAACAAGTGCAGGAATGGAAAATGTGTCTAATTTATGGAAATAGAAAGTACCATCATAGAGCCATGAAGGCCAAAATCTGCAAGATTGCTAAAAAAGGAAACGACTGCAGCTTGGGAAAACGTCGAACTGCAGATTTAGTCCAAACAAGAACGGTTAAAAGCATTCCTGTTCCTACAAATTTCTTTCCAAGAACCAGAGGAGGGGGGGTTAACAAAGGGAAATTAAACTTCACGTACCTAGTGTTGAGCAAGGAGACCATATCCTCCAAAGAAGGCATTCTTTTGAGTACCAGCGTACCATTCCTGTTCGATTCTCCATCCGATTTAGTAACGTGCAGTTTATCCTTTGAGAGAATTGGAGCGGAAAGACCGTCTTCTACGACCGAATCCGGCAGGAATACCCTCATGTACACCGCTGCAATCACAGCCACCGACGCCGCAACCTAACGACAAGTCGTTTAAATATAAATGTGCACTATATAAGGACCATCTGGGAAATTACATGGGGCCCGAGGGATCTGTTTATGTTATTTAGAGGATGAAAGAGAACCTGGAAAGTAGAAGACGTGGAGAGAAAACGGGTGGATAGGGTCCCGCAAACGAATGCCGAGGATCCAATCCCCGATAGAACGCCGAACGCTGATGCTCTTCGCCCCTCTGAAACATTATCCGCCTACCAAAAAACAACAGATTCTCTAAATTTTCTATGTTGTGGATGCTAACTACTGTGAAATTCACTTTCTACGTTTATCTTTTTCCTAGTCTAGACCAAGAAACTGAAACCATTTTTTTATTTTCGACTGCAGATGTGGAAGGGGAAGTGCACCGAAAACTGGAAAGTATCTGAGACTCAGAAACTGGGGGGTACGGCGGGGCCGCAGGAAAGATTTTTTTTTCCCCATCCACATTGATTGGGCCCTTGTTGTTTGTGGTTCTAAGATGTAATCAACGATACGGGCTGATTCAGCTAAAGCCCAACTACATATTTAGTCTTTCGGCCCACGAAATATTCAATTTAAACTTGTGTAACTTTTGAAGCTGGAAATTAGGAGCAGATTGAAGAGGAGAAGGTTGTTTTACCACGTAAGCAAGGGCAAGGCAGTGAACGCTTCCTTCACAGACCATTGCAGTGAGGGTCCTGACGACATAGTAAGCGTAGAAGAAATTCCTCTGCCTGCTATAAGCCAATATGCCTGTCACCACATAGTATCCATCCATCATCAATTCATTCAATATCCTACAACCACCAGCGCTTTTTGTTGCCTTAAAATAATGAGTTGCCGCTATATCTGGGAAGCTAGATGGTGACCTTGGAATCATGATTTCGGGAATATATTAATTCACATAAGTTATTTAATAAGCATTATATATTAAAAATACCCCCATCTATAATATTCTCAAAAAAAAAAAAAAAAAGATTTTATTTCGTCATCAGTACTGTGATATTTTCTTTCTCCATTAGACAGTCTCAATTTCCAATTATGGGTGGAAGTTTAATAAGGGCTCGCCTTAGGATATATGGCTTTTGAAATAAAAATTCGCAATTTGATAATCTCCATTCCCTATAAAAAATAACAAAAAATTAAAAGTAGATATCTCTTTTTTTTCAAAATTCAAAAAATCATTGTCAGTTCTAAATAAAAGGCTCGCTTCTATCCTCGATTCCTAACTCCTAAACAAATTTAAGAGGTGTTTAGTATCTCGATAATGGGTCCTGGACATTTCTCCCGATAATTATTTATTTATTTATTTAGTGATTAAGTAAGTATTTTTTATTGATATTGTAAATTTTAAAAAAAATATTTAAGAGTATTTTAAAAATACATGAAAATGAGCGAAAAAAAAAAGAGTATTTTGCAAATTTGAAAATATTGTAAAGATTAATTTAAAAATTTTGTATTTAAATTATGTTTAAAAATAAGATAGAATGAGAAAAAATAAAATTAGATAAAAAATTTTGTATCTTATCCCATTCTCCACACCTTGCCAACGTTGTAAGATACGAGATGAAAAGTTATCTTACAATCGGCCAATTATACTATATATTGGTCGGGGCCCACCAATAAAAAGATATTGACTTCGTTCCTCTCAAGCTTGAAAATTATTGTCATTAAAGTCATTAGTTTGATGGCGTGGGTTATAGTCATTAGTCACCAAATTGTCATTAAGATTTGCAGGGTCTATTGATGGTCATGACTTTTGTGTTGGAAGTTCGTCTATCACGACTTCAATAGATAAACGTTTAAAATAGCAGTTAAGGGTCTCAGTCTAACTTCAACTCAACATATATAGACGTAGAAGACAAGGAATTTGATATCTTATTTCCCCCGAAAAATGAAGAGAAAATTACTATGATTGGACTCTAATTTGAGGTTAACTCGAAAATTGCATATATATAATTATGTACCTAGGGGAATGATGGTGAGACTCATTGGGACTGTGAGCAAAGCTTTCCGCCCGTACTTGTCGGAGAGATTTCCCACCAGAGGCATCATTACGAGTGTTCCCAGACCTATAATCTGCACCATCGATTAATCACAAAAGTTTGAATACAAGCTGTGAGTTTGTGATAGAGTATCATCTTCACCTTTCATATTTAAAATAAGAAATTAGCCGAATGACCTATTATTATTGTTGCATTTGAAAGAACATGTAATCAGACAAATCATATAGGTAAACGGATTATAAAAGGCTATTCGATCGGGTTCTAGTGGAAAGAGGATATATGGTTCGAGACATAATGTTAGAAAAATGGTTAACTTATAGAATTATATATATATATATATGTCATTTCGATGCTAGCTATTGTCTCCTTATAACTTGTAGGCATGATATTTTCTACCAATCTTTAAATAAAGTCTTTGTTTTAGTTCAAAGCTTGATAAACGATAACCCGTGAAGCTAGCAGGTATAGAGATGCATAGTCGTTAGGTGAGAAATAGATATGAATAAATATTGGATCGATCAATCACCAGTGATCGGAACCGTGGATGTTACCTGAGCCAATGGCCCAAAAGTGTGGGATGCCATGTTGTTACTTTGATCAGACAAGTGTACGGTAGATAAAAGACATATATCAGGATTAATTTTGTGCAAAAAAATAGATCAAGGGCATTATGTACAGAAGCTCACTTTATATTATTACAATATCCACTAGATGGTAAATTAAAAAGAGATTGTGGGCCAAGCGATCGAGTTGGAAGTTTGTGCAAATTCTTTGCAAACGAAGGAGCCGACAGACGAGAAGGAAACATCGCGCGGCTGAAGGGAAATTTCGTTTGATGAAAGAGACTCGGATCAGAGGGAGAGCGGGGGAGATCAGAGATTTCAATTGCAGGAGTACCCATGCTTTGCTACACTTCCGAAACATTGTTTCTTCAATTATTAAACGATCGAATGAAAATTTCTAAGCATCCGTTCACTGAAAATGTCTTGACATTCATGTTAAGAGTAAAAAAATAGGGCGTTTTATATGCAAAGCAGGAAGACAAGAAACAAGACTGCATGCGTGGCAAACTAACCTTAAAAGTTGTATATGCCGGCATGTAATTAATAGGTAAAAGAAACGTTTGCTTGCAGCTACTGAGAATGGAAAAATGATAGTAAATAAAAGAGAATTAATACCGCTTGTTGAAACCCAGAAAGGTAGATGGCCAGAGAGCATTCGTCTCTTCCGGGACAAAGTGCAGACATAGTGACATCGGTGATGGCTGGGATCACCATAAAAGTGGAGAAATTATGGAGAAAGATCGTCATGAAGAGGTGGCTCAGCCCCGACAACTTTTCCATATTCTCTCTCGCTAAACCGCAGCTAAAGAGTACTGATCGACCGAAGGTGATAAAGCAAAAGCCACCCCTTCACAATTTAGCCACTGAAAACACTTAAAAGCAGCAAATGTTGCTTGACTTCAAAGAATAGTGCAGTATGTGTATATATACTCTGTTGATTACTGCATATTCTGCATGTCAACCTCGCTCATGTTAGAGCGGTACGGTGACACTGTAAGTTGATTTAGGAAATGACTGACCAACCACGACCCAGGTGTCTAGCAATGGGTTCAGCCTCCGGCCCGCTGAGAATTGATTCGGCATTTTGTTTCAAAATATACATGTTTTGTAATAATCGTGGACTGTCACTCTAGCCACTCTTCAAGATTTGGGCAGCCGAAACCCGAAAAGTGAAGCGAGTGCGAAGTGAAAGTCCTGAAGGATGCGTAGCTTGCAGTTCATGCAAAGGTAAAACATCAAAGTTAAATCCAGGGCCATTTTTAAGTCGTGAGCGACGTAATTACGCTTTGAGGCGTGCAAGTTTGATCTACGCTCACTTTGGTGGGTAATCACTTGAAGGAATAGTTTTCGTGGGCCCAATAACTTTAAATTGGGTTTGGCCCTATTTTTTAGGATCTTTGAACCAATAAGCTTTTGACCTCTTTTCATTTGGATCGCATTAGGCTCTTTGTATCTTTGACAGTTTGACTTCATCCGCATCACATTCAGATCTTTTTGTGTTCTAACTTCCAACAAAAATTTTAAAATTTGGGTCGGACCCAACAAACATGAGGATTCCCATTCATGAGGGGAATGCTTTAAAAAATTCAAATTCAAAATAAAATAAAATAAAATAAATTTTGAGTTGTATGCGGAATTATCGGCTTCTTAATTGGGTAGTACTTGGAGCCAATCGGGAAGTGAATTTTTACACCAGCTAATCAAAGGCTGCCACACAGGTGTCTCCACATATTTTCTATTTGCACCCTCATACAGGTGATAAAAACAATTTCTTTGGTGACCATGTCCTGCTCCCGCACTCTCCCCTCATCTATCCGTCTATCGGTAAAAGTGAATAAAATTAATCTTCTTCTACCCCCAAGTTGTCGTGATACGAATTCCATTTTTATGACAAATGGAGAAGTCTCAACCACTTCTCCATGGGTCACTGTCATGAGGAGGTTGATTTTTTCTTTTAATTTTTTTCCAAAGCATGTTATTTGAGGTTCTAATCATGTGAAATCTGCCATTCAACCTGACCATAGTCTTTTGTATGGTCATTTGATCTCCATTGAAGGCTCGACGATAACGTCTTCAACTATAATTCTCAAAAAGTTTTCCCATATTCTACTCTAACACCCTCGCACTAGTACGAAATACTATCGTTTTCTGGAGGACATGCTCTAATTCTTTTCCACATCTTCTCTCGCATGTACATCTTTCTAGTCGATCGGCCTCCTAGTTCTCCTGGATAGATAGATGGGTACGGTAAATGGAAGCAAATGTTCACGGTGTTCCCCTATTGGATTACTAGCCTTTGAATTGTTATTTCCGTTGTGCCCATTTACGCGCGAAGGAGGGTTTGCGCCAGAGAGGGGGGTCTGCGCAAGGGCTGCCCAGTTTTAGATCTGCTTGTGGAAGTAAGGAATGGCGAGGAAGGAAGAAATGCCTGCAACTTTCTCTGATTCTGATTGTAGGTGTTTGGAGCATACACTCCTATGTGGCCAAATTTTATTGGTTGGTGTAAAAAAGAAATAGCCACCCAACGGGCCTTGAGTTTTTCCCTTAATATTCACCTCTGTAGACTGTAGCTTTTGAAAGTTTCACAGATCGAAATCCAAGCATATATTTTCGTACCAAACATAAATATAAAGACTTGATGCAAGAAAATGTAGATAGTTGAGATAAAATACATAAATTACCTACTTAGTGAAACTATTTAAATTCATATCATATCTTTATTAAAACTAGTTAATGGGTTCGTATTTTAAACTCTTTTATACGCGGTATTAAATGTTTGAATTGTCATGAATCCTGTTCACCAATTTTGATTTTTCGAGCTAAAATAAAAAGGACAGAGAAATGGGGCTACCCATTAGGCCGCATCATGGCCCGACAAAAGGTATACTTTTGGAAAGCCCATTAAAGGCCCAAGTATACGTGCCTCGGCCGGTGCATAGACTGCATGACATGTGTATAACAACAAACAGTGTTGCAAAAACCGAGTTTTTCTCCTGCTTGACCGCAAGAACCGAGAGAGATTTGCAGGTAATGAAACGAGAGAGCCGATGTGATAGTGGACCAATCAGATGCTGCCGACGCCCGATTGATATGGAATTTCGGTGAATAGAATTTTCCATATAATAATGGACCGGAGGCTCTGATAATACCAATACCAATTAGTTGGACTGAGTCGTCGAACCCATTTCTATGATAAGATACAGATGTTCTCCGCGATGCTGATTGCCGATGTGATGCGCGGTACATTTTGACGTCTTCTCAGTAGGCCCAGCATACGGCTTATTATTATTATTATTATTATTTCAGTCTTTTCAAATTAAGATATATTAGAGGATTGACCTCGGTTTGTTTAGACTACTCCCAACGGGGCCTTAAACTTTAAATTTAACTGATTTTATCCATAAAGCCCTATTTCAGATTAGTCATACACATTTTATATAAATTATGAATTACAGTAATTTCATCTTATTTTTTAAAGATGAAAAATCATGTAGCAAGTCTAAATATATTGTTTATTAATTTCGGTTCCCCCTCTCCCTTGTTTCTTCATTTCTCTTCTCTCCCACATATCATCCATTCTTTTCTTCTTCCAATTTTTTTTTTCTTCTTTCTCTTCTTCTTTCCTCTCCCGTGTCTCTTATTTCTTTCTCTTCTTCTATTTTTTTTCTGTTCTTTCTCTTCTTCTTTCCTCTTTCTCTCCTGCAGCTCTTCTCTTTTATCTTTCACTTCCTTCTCTCCAGCACTGCACCACCACAGCTTCACTCCAGCACCGAGTTTTAACAATACGGTAAAATCTAAAACCCTAGCCTTGATTGTACTCTTGATTTTGTTATTTGAGTTTGATTTTATTAATGTTATTCAGATTTGTTTGGTGACATTTTACTCTGGTTTTAAGAACTAAGCATACCCATTCCGTATACCCATTCCATATACCCATCTGTCTGGATTTGTTTGGTCATATTTGTTTGGATTTGTTTAGTGATATTTTGCACATCTTCTTTGCGATCCTGTGATTTGGGAACAACCTATATATTGGGAAGGGTCTTGATCCTGAGAAATGACAGAGGGAACAACTTGTGTTTGGATTTGACTCTTGATCCTGTTTTGTTTTCTCACGGAGGGTCTTGATTTAGGAACTTTTTTTATCCTAATCCTAATTTGGGAACAACCTGTGTATTGTTTTCTAATTTCGCATTTGATTCTTCATTGTTTTGTATTGTAAATGTTGAACTATAAGTTCCAAATTCAGAATTTATTTGTAACAGCCCGCTAAAATTATCAGTTTTGGATTATTTCCCGACAGCAATCACATCTCTCTTGTCTTTACCCTCATCTGGAATCACGCGTATAGTTTATCTTTTCCGTAAATCACGTATTTTGTTCTTCACCGACAGCTGTAAAATCATGAGTCTTCCAAGACCACGCCTAGCCTTTCTTAAGCCAAAACTACCACTTTATGTGGTGGACAGCCACCGTACGCCGCCACGTACGTTCCTCCGACGCATGTTCGTGACGAACAACGAGCGACGCACGGGTTATCCCGTCGATGGTATAACCTTCTATCTCTAGTTATTTTACGTTCAAAATAATTGGTTGGTTTGTGGATTGTGTAGTTGTATTTGTGGAATTCGTTGCGTAGTTGTGAAGCGAAGTGTGGTTGTGAAGTGTTGAGTTTGATTGTGTATTTTGTGGACTGTGCTGTGAAGTATAGGCGTGAGATGGATGCCGTAGATGTAATACGGCGGGTTGTGTGAAGAGAATACGCGTGTAGCGTATTCTGTGTAATGCAGCGACGCGCCGCGCGACGTGCACTGTAGTGATGTGTGTCGTAGAAGGAAGGGAGTACGCATATAGTGTACGCCGTGTTGTATGGCGATGCATCGTGTGATGTGCATCGTGTTGATGAGAGTTGTAGCGAAGGAAGTACGCGTAGCGCGTACTCCGTGTCGCGTAGCGATGCACCGTGAGACGTGTATCGCAGTGATGGGTATTGTAGTGTGGATGGAAGAGAGTTCACGTGAGTGTACTCTGTATTAAGTCGTGATACATCGGATGGCGTGTCACGAAGGGTTGAATGGCGTAGCAGAGAAGTGTGGAGCGTATGGTGTAATGTTGGGAAACTGTATGACAGTGTCCCGAAGCAGTGATGATATGGATTATAGTCCGGGATGACTGGTGTCATCTTGTGGTTGACTATGGCTAAGAGTATATGGATTGAGAAATGAGTTGTTTGTTTGGTTGTTATTGATAATTTTAATGAACTTGTTTTAGTGCAAAGGCTTTCTGAAGTCAATTTATCTCTTCCGAGTATAGTGAAACCTCAAGTTGGCCGTGGTGTTGCAAGTGCTTACAATATGGCAATTGAGTTCAGAAGTGAAAATCTTAAGGACTCGAGTGTTCCTCTTCCAGCTGTTGTGCAGTTCCTCGTGTCTCGCGCTCTATTCTCATAGAACGCGACGATCGAGGTAAGTTAGCCTCTAACTTACTATCAGTTTATTGTGTATGTGTGATGGGTAAGAGAACTACAATTTATGTATGTATGTTATCGTATATGCCATGTCATGCTATGTCATTACATGTTTATCTGTTACGTATGATTTAATCTCTCATGAATAATTATCTGTTAAATAATCTTTTCTGCCATACAATGATGTATGTTATAAGTATGCCATGTTAAGTATGCCATATGATACATGTATGCCATGAAATGTTTATGATTAAATCATATTATGCCATTTACAAGTATACGCCATGTTAGAAAAGTATATGATATTAAATAATATCACATGCATTAAGAAAGATAAGACATGTTATGTTATAATAATGCGTGGGGCCACAACAACTGTGGAGTACGTATTATATTTATGTTATTTATAATGCGTGGGGCCACAACAACTGTGGAGTACGTATTATATTTTATGTTATTTATAATGCGTGGGGCCACAACAACTGTGGAGTACGTATTATATTTTATGTTACTTATAATGCGTGGGGCCACAACAACTGTGGAGTACGTATTATATTTATGTTACTTATAATGCGTGGGGCCACAACAACTGTGGAGTACGTATTATATTTATGTTATGTTATTTATAATGCGTGGGGCCACAACAACTGTGGAGTACGTATTATATTTTATGTTATTTATAATGCGTGGGGCCACAACAACTGTGGAGTACGTATTATATTTTATGTTATTTATAATGCGTGGGGCCACAACAACTGTGGAGTACGTATTATATTTTATGTTATTTATAATGCGTGGGGCCACAACAACTGTGGAGTACGTATTATATTTAATGTTATGTTACTTATAATGCGTGGGGCCACAACAACTGTGGAGTACGTATTATATTTATGTTACTTATAATGCGTGGGGCCACAACAACTGTGGAGTACGTATTATATTTTATGTTACATGAAGTATGGGGCCACAACAACTGTGGAGCATACACTACATGAGACACAGCAATTGTGACATGTAGAATACGTGGGGCCACAACAACTGTGGAGTACGTATTATATTTTATGTTATGTGAATTCATGGGGCCACAACAACTGTGGAGCATGAAGTATGGGGCCACAACAACTGTGGAGCATACACTACATGAGACACAGCAATTGTGACATGTAGAATACGTGGGGCCACAACAACTGTGGAGTACGTATTATGTTTTATGTTACTTGAATACGTGGGGCCACAACAACTGTGGAGTACGTATTAATGCACGTTATTAATCAAGACAATTAAATAAGATTCCAAGTTTATGTTAAGTCAAGTTTCAGATCAAGTTCATGTTATGTTATGCTCACGTACATGTTATGTTCATGTTCATGTTATGTTCCAAGTTCATGTTCACATCATGTTATGTTCACGTTTATGATACGTTCAAGCTCACGTTCATGTTATGTTATGTTCATGTCCATGTTATGTTTCACGTTCATGTTATGTTGATTGTTCATGTTATGTTTTAAGCTTAAGTTCATGCCATGTTAAGTCAAGTTCAGTTCACGCTTAAGTTCTGGTTAAGTCATGCTATATGTCAAGTTATACTATGTTTATGTATGACTATAATTATGCATTTATGCTTTTACTGCCATGCATGCATTTTTAACCTGTGTATAAGTTTTATGTTAACTTACTGAGATTTGTAATCAAATCTCACTGTGGTAGTCCCAACTACCATTCCCCCCGAATGGTAGATCTTGTTACAGGACCCAAAGGAGAATTGGAATCTGACCAACTGAATACGGTCGACTAGGCCACGGTGCGATGTTGATGATGGTATAGTATTTAACTTAGGTTAATACTTGTACTTTTGGAGTTGTATCTCAAGTATTCTTTTGATCACAACCATTTTAGACTAGTGTGGTGATCACGGCTTTTTAGTATGCCTTTATGTATGAAATATGTTTCAAGTATTTGGGATATTTTTAGTTTGGTGCATAGTATTGCTAAAGAAAAAAATTATCCGTTGCGAATATTGCATAATGCTAGATGCATGTTAGGAACATTGCATCTTATATGTCATGAACGGGGGCAGGTAACCTTGTGTTGCATGTCTCGACGCTTCAAATGTCCGTTTAATCCCAAGCGGAATTTGGGGGCGTCACATTATTGAAGACAAAAATAAGCTTTATGAGGAAGATGACGGGGGATTACATGATAATCTTCATTTGTTGTATTTTGTTGTTGATTGAATACACAATATTTAACATGTACACATAAGGGTTTGAGATGTACTGAGCATATTATAATTATGAGTTTATGTACTAAGCATATTGAAGTTAATATGGTATGTACTGAGCATATAACATACACGGCTGTTGTATGTTATTTACTCAAAATGTTTTTTCACATTTTGGGTTTTAAATATTGAACTTTAAAAACCAAATTCATGCATGGTTTTTAATTAATGTTTAGACTTACTATAGGACTTTTAAATGTTTTTTCATATTTTGGGTTTGCATTTGGGTTTTAATGTTGAACGTTAAACAAAAATGTTTTTTTGATTTAATTAATGTTGAACTTTAATTAACACAAAGTTGAACCAAAATGACATTACACAGTTGTCTATCACAGATCATACAACTATGTAATGAGCTGAAATTAACTATTGATTTCAATCAACCTTCTAAGCATCACCCACGACTCAATCAACTATGCATGGTTTATTTAAAGTATGATTGCAAATGTTACGGTGGACTAGATATTAGAATGAACTATTTAAATATGAAAATGATATCTTCCTTATTATTAGTTCACATGTGAATATTTCCACAATTTAGTGCATGTGTACATATATTTCAGTGCTTGTACATCTGAATATATATGTCAAATTAGAACCACTTGGTTTTCACTTTTTGGCTGGGTTTCGAAATGTTACGTGGTGTTATTGTTACTGGTTGTAAGGATTTGACATGTACAATGAAGAGTTTGGAATGTACCGAGCATATTCATATTATGTTATTTTGTATGTACTGAGTATAATTCATGCATGGCTGTTGTATGTTATTTTGTATAAGACTTTATGTTCTGAGCTGTTATTGGAGTTATGAGTCTAGTCTTGATTTTGTACATGAATATTTGAATCAAGGATGGACATCACATTTGATGAAGATCCCTTTGTACATATGAGATTTTGTTATCTATATACATTTGAGAATTATTATATTATAGATTGTTAGATTATGAATATGAAAATGAAAATGATTATTGGAGGTTATTGAACACTAGAAAAATAAAATAAAAAAGTAATTAAAAATAAATATTAATTAAATAAAATAAATATTAAAAAATAATAATATTTTATTAGTATAGAGAATATGATGACTAATCCAATGTAGATTTTAAGTATTAAGTGACTAGCTAAAAGTTGAAAAGTTACATATTCTTCAAATTTTGAATATTAAGATAGCCAATCCAATGCCAATACTCTTGTACCTACCTTAATGCATAGGAAAACTCTAAATGCAACGGCTTCGTGCAGGTGTTGGACAGTTATTTGATGTGGATATTTAATGAAACGCTTCGTTTCATTTAATTTGAGATGCTGAAATTGAATTAAGAAAAAATCATTCTCAATAATAGGAACCGGCTCTAAATATGACTTTTGTTGTTGAATTTAAATTTTCAGGTTTATCAAAATCCTGGTTTGGCTATAAAAGGATGGAGAATGAAACAATGAAATAAAAATAAGCTTCCTTCATTTCGTAATAGTAATTTCTTCATTAAAATGTCAGAATGCTATCCTATGCATATAACCACAAATAACAGATAAATTAGAAATTGGTAGCCAACTTCTCGAACGAAACTTTGTTTGGGCAAAAGAAAGTCATTTTCTTTTAGAGTTTTTCTTTCCAAAAGCCAAAAGAACCACTGCCATAAAAATCCCATTTGAAGGGGGGGAAAAAAATGAAGGTCGGAGACGATTGCATTTACAGTTTTTCAAGAACCAAAGAAATCCATTACTATGAATGTCATTGAAGGAGAAAAATGAGAGCTTGAATGCAAGGAAATCCAACGAAAGGAGATAAAATCTAATTAGATATCAAATGTTAGTTCAAACATACCCATTCGAAATCTAAAATGGGAAACTCTTTTCTTTCTTAAACAGTAAATCTGCAACTTTCAAACATCCTCCAACAAAATTTGGGAAAAACTACTTGGACAAAGGCTTAAGTTTGGACGAAGGATTTGAGTGAGTTCTTTGAAGAACTGTAAGTATCTAGTTTCTTTTATTTTATTTTTATTTTTTTAAAGTTCTGACATGGCAACCACATCATCAACCGATTCCAGACTCTCTCACACGATCGTCCATAGAAGAACTGGACCCAACCATATATATATACAACAGGCAACATTAACATCAAAGGTATGTAGTTGATGCAGACATTTTGTAAGCACTCGGTCAACTTGCAAGAATGTAAGATGTTTGAGTGGATGAGATCATTAGATGGTTAAATTATGATAGAATTTATGCAACATTGAAAGGTCAGCATTGATATTTAATTGTTTGGAAATACCGCAGGTCGATTTTGGTAGCTTAATTTGTCTGGTTTCCGACAGTACGAAAGGCAATTAATATGTGGTTCTGGACATTTAAGCTAATGTTGTGGATAAGACTTGAAGAAGTTTCCATTAAATGCAACTTATTTAATTTCTTTCATTTATAGTTTAACCAAAAATATTCCAATTTCTATATTTATATTTATATAATAAGACACGTAAGATTCGAGGAATCTTGTTGGGAGGAAAACTTTCACTTTTGAAAAAAAAAAGGAAAAAAGAAATAATTTTATAAGGAAAGATAAAGTAGTTAACAACGAGGAAATTAAAATAGACTAATGGGAAGGGGAAAAGCAAGCAAAAATATTAATGTTGATCCAAAGGCAAAAGAAAGTATCTTTTGGACTCTTTCTCGGAAAGAAACTAGTGCTAGTGGACGAACTTGGCCCAAAAGTTAAAACAAATAATAATAGAAAATATTATCATTATTAACAAAAAAAAAAAAGGTTGCACAGTTCCTCATACTGCTACAGCACCATTTATGAAGAGGCTCCCACGTGATTGCTAGGCTAACACGGTCCGCACTTCCCCTCTGGATCGACCTGTAATTGGGTAGTTGGGAACTGTCCAGATCAAATGTAAAATCGAAAATCCAATTTTTCTATTTCAAAAACATGGTTCCGACAATGTGTCCAGCTTCTCAAAGCGAATCTTTTTTTTTTTTCCAAGTAGAATTGAATTGCATCGCATAGAATTAAAGGAAAATGACAGGGTAATTATTTTTTTACTACTTATTTATTATTTATTTTATATTTGATTTTTTTTTAATTTTTAATTTTATTTAATAATTAATGAAGTGACTATTACTAAAATAATATTTTTTTTTCTTAATGATTAAAGATATTAAAAAAATACTTAAAAAATAATAAAAAAATAAAAAATTCTTAATACCGTAAACGAGTAACTACCGTTTTGTTTTTTCTCCTCACAAGTGGGAAGGAATTAGTTTAATTGTTTAGATGATGATGGTATACGACTCCAGATCCAATGAAACAGGCAACGTTGATTGTTGAGTCCGTCGTGTGGCATAGGAAGGAACGGCGTGAAAATCTCTCCTATATTAGTGTAGAAAAATAAAGATAATAATAAAAATAAAAATAATTAATTTTAAATGATATGTTAGATATATTTTATAATAAAAATAATTTTTCAATCTAACTAATCAAATTAAATTAATTTATGAATTTACTTTTATAAATTTTTATTTATGGATGAAGCATTTTTATACTTAATTTTAACCAAATATTTATAATTAACATTTTAAATATTTTTAGAATAAAATTAAATAATTAATATATACAGTAAGATTTAATAGTGTCCATCTTCGGCGTCTAGATCTCCGTTGTTGATATATTCCACAGCCACGTGTTCAACTCAGAAACTTGATCCACGCGCCATGAGCGTGCAACTACCGTCGGTAAAGACTATTTGGTTCTTTCCAAACGGGACGATAAAAGCGATTATAGCATTTATTAGCATCACTCTGTTCTCTCCTTTCTCTCTGAACCCAATGGATTCTCTTGCTCTTTTCTGTACTGGGGCTCTGCTTGCCGGTGGACTCTTCTGGTTCGTTTGCATTCTGGGTCCTGCCGAACAGAAGGGCAAACGAGCCGTCGATCTATCTGGTGGTTCAATCTCAGCCGAGAAAGTTCAAGATAATTACGAGCAATACTGGTCATTCTTCCGCCGCCCCAAAGAGATTGAAACCGCCGAGAAAGTTCCGGACTTCGTCGACACTTTTTACAATCTGGTCACCGACATATACGAGTGGGGTTGGGGCCAGTCATTCCACTTTTCCCCTTCTATTCCCGGCAAGTCCCACCGCGATGCCACGCGCATTCACGAGGAGATGGCAGTCGATCTCATCGACGTTAAACCGGGGGATCGAATTCTGGACGTCGGGTGTGGCGTCGGAGGGCCCATGCGTGCCATCGCCTCCCATTCGCGCGCCAAAGTCGTGGGCATAACGATTAACGAGTACCAAGTGAATCGCGCGCGTTTGCATAACAAGAAGGCAGGCCTTGAAGACCTCTGCGAAGTGGTGTGCGGTAACTTCCTCGAGATGCCATTCCAGGACAACAGCTTCGATGGCGCGTACTCGATCGAAGCAACCTGTCACGCGCCGCAGCTGGAGGATGTGTACGCCGAGATCTTTAGGGTTCTGAAGCCTGGATCTCTCTACGTATCGTACGAGTGGGTCACGACGGAGAAGTACAGGGCCGATAATCCCGAGCACGTGGATATCATCCAAGGGATCGAGAGAGGGGATGCTTTGCCTGGGCTCAGAAACTACAAGGACATAGCCGAGATGGCGAGAAAGGTAGGGTTCGAGATCGTGAAGGAACGAGATCTGGCTAAGCCCCCGGCCCAGCCGTGGTGGACAAGGTTGAAGATGGGGAGAATCGCCTACTGGAGGAACCACATTCTTGTCACCATACTCTCGGCCCTGGGGATAGCGCCCAAAGGGACGGTCGATGTGCACGAGATGCTGTTCGTGACGGCCGACCACTTGACCCGAGGGGGCGAGACCGGCATTTTCACTCCGATGCACATGATCCTCTGCAGAAAGCCCGAGTAACCCGCATCTTTGCCTTAATCAATGGTCGCTGAGGTAACCACCTCACACTTCCTTCCTGTGCTACCCCCTTGTTCCAACCGCCTGTTACTTCTAGTTTTTTTTTATTTCTGAAAAATCACTTCTAGTTTTGCTTAGTTTTTTCCTAATTTTTCCTTTAATTTCAATTTTCTATTATCTTTGTATCTTTGTTTTGGGAATTTAATCAAAGCCAGTGGTTGGATCTTGGTCTCAGAATTTTAATCTTTCAGTTGTTTGAAAGAAATTTGAATTTTATAATTTTGGTTGGGTGTCTTTGGTCGTGAACACTCGAGAGGGAGGAGTTAGGGTGTGCGTGAGTGAGAACCGGCGAAACTCGTCTGTCGTATGAACCGTTCACGGATCGCGCAAGGATAGAGGGGAGGGAGACATATGCTAGGTGCAGAGTATTCCCAAACCACTGTTGTATTCAGCCTATCATTTATAATACATTATTAAAGGGAAAGCTTCTATGCCGACTATGTTGGACCGCAGTAGTTTACCGCTATCATATATATTTTTTTTTAACTTAATGAATAAGGAACTGATTTTTTAAGTGGATTAGTTGATTTTTTTTATTTTTTAAAAATATTAAAAAATTGTGCCAAAAGAAAAAATTGTCTGAGCGGCAGTAATCTCTGGGCCTGACCCTAATTAAAGTGCAATTTTCTATTTTACGTCTTGATTTTTAAAATATATCAATTATCTTATTTTTCTTTATGTTATTTAAATATTATATTGTTTAATATATTTTATTCATTTTAAATAAAATAAAAAGTAGAAAGTAAAAAAAGAAATGAACAAAGAATAAAAAAGTAGAGAGAAAAATTAAATAAATATTTATAGGAATGTATACAGTGTTTCGTAGATGTTGAGATGTTACGGTTGCAAAAACTTGATATTAGTGATAAAATCCATAATCTATTAGATGGACTATTAGGAGGTATTTCTATCGAATTTTACAAAAGGGAAATGCTCCCGCCGCCTGAGCGGTACCTATAAGGTGTATGTAAATATTTTTTTTAATTTAATGATTAAAAAAGTAATTTTTAATGTATTGATGTATATTTTTTATTTAGTGATTAAGAAAGTGATAAAAAATACAAAAAAAATTAAAAAAAAAAAAACCTAACTAGGTGGTTAGTATGATGCAGCGGCATAGTAACCGCTCTCTTTACAAAATCATGGGATTTGGATAAGAAAAAGTCTATTTGCACCCGGGGTTACCAAACGTCTCGAGTGCCCACATATACAATAATGAAATAGTGCGTTTTAAATTTGGTTTCTAAAATTCAAAATATGGAAGTTGGAACACCTCAAACGAAACACCCCCACCTAGGTTGAACGCAGCACGGAATAGAGCAAGCTTCCCTAATATGATGCTCCATCGAGTGCCATGGAAAGCTTGACAAAAAGTGAGCTTCTATTTAATTTCAGTTCAAGTAGATATTTGAATTCCGAAGTGATGTCTATTCGGTTGCAAAGAGAATAAAGAACAAAGAAAAGATTTTTGTTTTGAATATGAGTCTTCATGTTGAAAGCTATTATTGACGTAGCAAACTTTCATATTACGGTTAATACAGCGATGGTTTTGGTTTTGGTTATTTTCGGATGGGAAATATAATGTAAACTTCTCAAATTTAATGTTTGGGGCAAAACAACAGAGAATGATGGATACACACAAGTTTTGAAAATTTGTATTTGAAAGTCGAAATGTTTGGTGTGTCTTCCAGTTCAATTAGTTGAGTTTAGGTCCTAGCCTTTTGGATCAGTTCTTAAAATAGAAATTGACCACCGGCGTAGATTCTTCGACAGCATTTACCCTCAACGACGCTAGTTGTTTTTCTGGGATGGATTTGATGAGATCGATTTTGGCGCAAGTTGTTTTTCTAGGATGGGATTGATTTCTGAAATCATTTTTGTTTTTTTTATTCGACTGAGGTGAGCCGATTCCGTCAAAGGTACCCAACGCCGGGTACATGTAGCATAATTGTTTAGATAATAACCCATTGAGAATCCATAAGGTGGCGCCACTGGCCACCGCTGAGTATTGACTCTTTCACAGCTGTTTTGTTTTGTTCTGTATCATGTCAGTATAACCCGCGAAAAGCTGCCCAACAGTTTTGTTATATAGTTTTGTCATGTAATGCGCGGCATCTAGCTAAGGTCCCCTACGCGAGGGCTACAAAGGAGAGGGTACATGGACCACACTCCACTCCGGATGTTTCAAGTTTCAACGCTATCACAATTAGCATGGAAGTTTTGTTCTCTTGGATACCGACTTTGTGTGTCCACGACCATGACAGTTGTCATGAGGTCTTTTGAACGTGATAAGTTTTCAAATTGGTTGGCATCTTGCAATGTCCAAAAAACCAAACAACTCATGAGTCATGACCGGATAAAGGAATTTTCAATTTAGTGCTGTATTTTTGTTTATTTAGTAATTTCAATAGAGGAACATTAGCGAAGTTATTTTTTATACCCTTTTTTTTTATTTTTTTTTTAATGTCAAAAGTGGCCACCTTGCACAGCATTCTCAAGTAGGCTAATTTTGGAAGGCATGCGTTCCTACTCGGCGAGGAAGTGTAGTCCTTCAGACATAATTTTGGTGGAACGTCTTTTGACTTTCTTAGGATAGGTTTAGACAGTTAAATGAGAATTTTTGGTTTGAAATGAAAATTTAAAATATTATTTTTAATAATATTATTATTTTAAAATTTAAAAAGTTGAAATAAGATTAAAAAAAATTAAATTATTTATTATATTTTGTGTGTTAATTCAAAAAAATTGTAATGATGAGATGAGATGAGATGAGAATTTTATGTCTCATTCAACTTGCCAAACCTGCCGTCAGTGGGACAAAAATGCAAAAGAAGACCTGCGTGTACCGTTGATCTTTAGATGTAAAATAAATTCACTTTTGACCAACTAATATGATCAAGTACCATCTCTTTCTAGACAAAGAAGCTATGCCATCTCTCTAGAAAGAAAAGTGATCCTTCCGAGTGCCGTCCCGGAGACCTTCCTTTCCATTTCTTTTTACTTTCCACTACTTTTTTGTGAATATACTTCTATGGTAGTATTTTTTCATCGGTTTAAATTTTTTCAGATCTGCAGCACTCCAACCTTAAATAGTCGATACGCACCCCACCCCGATGTTCCCCTCCCGCCGATCTATTGGGACTAAGTGGAACCACGCCCAAAATGTCTGCGCATGGCCCTCATGTGCGGCTTGTGTCCACGCTTAGTCTTCACGCGCCATTGTGCTCTAATAGCTCCGCCAGCTATATGCGTCGCACCAGCAGACTCCCCACACTTTGATCCTTCAGATTGGCCTGACCCCACCTCTAATCCACTGGCTTGTGGTCCTCACGCATCACTCCAGAGGCGTGGGTTGACTAATCCACTGCTGCATATCTACCATTCCAATATCAGTATCTAGATTATTGCTTTCCCTAAACGGTGATATTATAAAATAGACTAAGAACCTTACCAACAAATAGCTCAAGACTTTCAACTACAGTGCATCTGCTTGCACTGCCTCCAGCGATAACTTTTGAGACAGTTCCCTCTTCGTAGGACTTGGGCAAAGACTAAAAAATTGGTCTTAAAACCTGTTTATTTCTTTTCTTTTTTTCTTATCACTTTTGCGCTATGATTGATGTTTTGGGGTATTTTATTGGGGAACCCCACCCTCTCTAACATGTATCATCTTTTATTTTAATGAAGTTTGCTTGCTTACTAAAAAAAAAAAATTCACTTTTTCTTCAACGTCTACTCTACACTTCAAAGTGGAGTGAAGGGTAGTAATTGTAGAATAATAGTAAGTTAGAATCATTCTTAGCTTTGCTGGGTACAAGCAGGAGGTAAATGGCTATATATTTTGTAATTAAAAAAAAAACTGAGAGCAAAAAAAAAAAAGTAAAGAAAGATTATTCGGTGAGTGGGTGAACAGTAGAGGCTGAACCCTTCTGTCTCTGCAAGCCTGGCAATGTCACGGTGCATCTGCTTTATCTGAAGCTCTCTCCTATTCCTCAACAACTTTATTCTCAGAATCGTCAATTTTAGTTGGGTTTTACTGTTATATACATACATAAACATATACAAAGGAATTATATTCCAATCTTCCAAACCCAGCAAATTTCAAATCAGTAAAAGAAATCCCATTTTCTACATATACAAAATATAGATTATCCAAACCATTTGCAATCCCTCCGTTTAGATGTAAAATAAATTCACTTTTGACCAACTAATATGATCAAGTACCGTCTCTTTCTAGACAAAGAAGCTATGCCATCTCTCTAGAAAGAAAAGTGATCCTTCCGAGTGCCATCCCCGAAGACCTTCCTTTACATTTGCTTTTACTTTCCACTACTTTTTTGTGAAGGAAAAATATAGTTGCAAGCACAATTGTGCACTAATCTGTGCATCAATGTGATGTGATTGGTCAAAAAGTAGATTTTATTGAAAACAATGTTAATTTAAATTTTAAGTATGAATAAATCAGTATTGGTACACAGATTAGTGCGCGATTGTGCTTGTATGTAGCAAAACTCTTTTGTGAATATACTTCTAAGGTAGTATTTTTCCATCGGTTCAGATATTTTAGATTTGCAGCACTCCGGCCTTGAATAGTTGATACGCACCCCACCACGACGTTCCCCTCCCGCCGATCTACTGGGACTAAGTGGAACCGCACCCAAAATTTATGCGCATGGCCCTCATGCGTGGCTTGTGTCCGCACTTAGTCTTTACGTGCCATTGCGCTCTGATAGCTCCGTCAGCTACATGCGCCGCACCAGCAAACTCTCCACCCTTTGATCCTTCAGATTGGCCTGACCCCACCTCCAATCCACCGGCACGTAGTCCTCAAGCTCCACTCCAGAGGCGTGGGTTGACTAATCCATTGCTGTATATCTACCCTTCCGATATCAGTATCTAGATTATTGTTTTCCCTAAACGGTAATATTGTAAAATAAACTAAGAACCTTACTAACAAATAGTTCAAGACTTTCAACTACAGTGCATCTGCTTGCACTGCCTCTAGCGATGACTTTTGAGACGGTTCCCTCTTCGTAGGACTTGGGTAGAGACTAAAAAATTGGTCTTAAAACTTGTTTTTTTCTTCTTCTTTTTTTCTTATCACGTTTGTGCTATGATTGATGTTTTGGGGTATTTTACCTAAACGGTGATATTGTAAAATAGACTAAGAACCTTCCAACAAATAGCTCAAGACTTTCAACTACAGTGCATCTGCTTGCACTGCCTCCAGCGATGACTTTTGAGACGGTTCCCTCTTTGTTGGACTTGGGCAGAGACTAAAAAATTGGTCTTAAAACCTGTTTTTTTCTTCTTTTCTTTTCTTATCACTTTTGCGCTATGATTGATGTTTTGGGATATTTTATTGGGAAACCCCACCCTCTCTAACATGTATCATCTTTTATTTTAATGAAGTTTGCTTGCTTAAAAAAATAATAATAAATTCACTTTTTCTTCAACGTCTACTCTACACTTCAAAGTAGAGTGAAGGGTAGTAATTGTAGAATAATAGTAAGTTAGAATCATTCTTAGCTCTGCTGGGTACAAGCGGGAGGTAAATGCCTGTATATTTTGTAATAAAAAAATAAAACTGAGAGCAAAAAAAAAAAAAAAGTAAAGAAAGATTATTCAGTGAGTGGGTGAATAGTAGAGGCTAAACCCTTCTGTCTCTGCAAGCCTGGCAATGTCACGGTGCATCTGCTTTATCTGAAGCTCTCTCCTATTCCTCAACAACTTTATTCTCAGAATTGTCAATTTTAGTTGGGTTTTACTGTTATATACATACATAAACAAATACAAAGGAATTATATTTCAATCTTCCAAACCCAACAAATTTCAAATTAGTAAAAGAAATCCCATTTTCTACATCTACAAAATATAGATTATCCAAACCATTTGCAATCCCTCCGTTGGTAGTGAAGAGAGAAAAACAAAGAAAAGAATCTCCAACATAACGGTAAAAAAAATTTCAGTTGAGTTGTAAACCAAAAGGATTGAACACATAAAATAGGTAAATTGAGAGAGAGAGAGAGAGAGAGCATTTGGCAACTTTGAAGCCGTTGTTAAAGAAGGAATCGAGCATCGACATGATCCAATGCTTTTCAACTCACAATCGGACCAAACAATGGAAAAGGAAAATTGAATCGTCGGTAATTAAGGAGCAGAAATGGAATAGGAGGATGGGAAAAGGTTTAACAATAGTTAAGCAGCTCTGCTATAATTCTAAGTACTAACAGTTTAGGCTTACGGACGAGACGCGTATTTATAGAAACAAAACAAAAAATGAAATCCCAAAGAGTTTGCTTCTTGTCGGTCTGAGTCGACGCGTCTTCTTCTTCTTTTCTCCTACATAAGCTGAGGACCACTCTCTTTTTGCTTTCTCTCTTACTCACGAAGACGAAGATAAAATTGATGTGTTCTACTCACTGAAAAAATGTCATGTTTGAGAGCAAAGAAACCAATAATGCGAGCTTAATTAGTTGAATTTTGTATTTTCTATTCTTTTGTATTTTTCCCAACAACCAAATGGTGAGGCAAAATTTTGACTAGGTAGAAGCTAGAAAGAAAAGCAATCAACACAATGAACTTTAGTGTTTTTTTATTTTACCAAAAAGCAAAAAGCTCCCATCAAAAGCCAAGAGCAATGAAGATAACACACTTCAAAAATAGTCACCAGTCTATGTTTTTCCCTCTGTGCGCAAATGCAAACAAAGAAATTCCAAAAAAGAAGAAAGAAAAATAGTAATTTGAAGTTTAATGGTGGATATCTGCTTATACTGGCGAAAGAGAGAGAGAGAGAGAGAGAGGGAGTGGTCAGTTGGAGGAGAAATGAGAGAAATTGGAAAGGGAATGATTATGGCTGAAAATTTTGAAGGAGAGAGACAGAACGAAATTAAGAAAGAGAGAGAGGGGGTAAGAAAAAATGACAATACATTGACATGACAAAACTGTTTGCATTTTTGTTCCCTTAAGGATCAAAGATTAAGGAAATTGTACGTTTAAGATATTATTGAATGATTGATGTGTTGTTGAGTGATAGTTGCATTTTCCTCTTGCAAGTAGATTTTGATATTTATTTCAAACCTTCTTTTAGACTTCTTAAACATTAATAATATAAAAAAAAAGATCATGAACTTATTAAAAAAATATTTTTTTATTATTAAGTAAAAAGATTATAATTAATACACTGTTTCAATAGATATTGGGGATAGGTAAGTATTTTTCTTATTTAAAAAATTAAGACCCATGAAAAATCCTCAATATTTTACCCCTAAAGCTTCGTTGTTGTCTTTTCATTCCACATCAACTACAATTTTACCAGACATGTTTATTTACTTTTTCTCCGATTTTCTCTCCGTATCGCTGTTGCTATAGTCGTTTTTCATTGCCGTTCACTTCTGGGCGGAGGGGGATCGGAGCTTTGGCTCCGACCACCTCCTCCCTTAGCCAGCCCAAGTGGCTCTGTCTATACGCTTTTCCATTCGTCTGTTTCATTTTCCGGTTGGTTTCCATTTTTCTTCCTCTTCGTAGCACCGTCTATTGCCGATCTGCTACTTACCGGCTTCTTCCTTTAGGCATGCGCCGTCTCTACAGCCTCTACAACTGCCGATCTTCCTGCTCGCAGTATAAAACTGCGTTTTTGTACGGCGCGTTTGATACACTCGCGGCCTCTGCCGAGCGCGTATAATACGCGCAGCCGCGTCCTAGAGCGGCTCCTGAGGCCACGCGCGTTTCCTCTGACTTCACCGGCCTTTGATCCCTCAGATCAACCTGTCCGTTCCCGTCCTAGGGTGGTGCGTGGTCTACACGCGCCACCACAGAAGGTGTTGTCCCGCCGGCGACTCGGCCTAGACACAGGTTGCTATCATATGTTCCCGCTTTTCCTAAACCGTGATCAAGACAATGTGATCGTGATAGTCTTCCAGCTTTGGACCATATCAGCAAGATGCAGCACACCTCTCTCAATCTGTTTCTCAAACTTTGTTAAAACCGCTTTAAAGCGAAATCTCCATGTGGGAATGGGTTGGAGCCAATCTTTCGGCGAGATAATCCGCTTTTATTTTCTTTTCAATGCTGCTTTTGTTTATTTTGAGAAAATTGTTGGGGACTCCCACCTCATAAAATTTTGTATCATTGGATCCTTGTACTTTATCTATATATATTTGCTTGCCGAAAAAAAAAAAAAAAAAAAACTACAATTTTACCGTTTGAAATCCAACGATTAGATGCTCTCTCCATCATACGGTAGGCTCCATCCCTTCAAACAAATCGCGTATTACTTAACGATGTTTGGTAATATTTTTCAATTCTTTTCATCCAATCTCATTTTATTTTATTTTCTTTTTAATTATTTTAATTTTATAATATTTTAATTTTACTTTTTCTTTTTAATTTTATAAAATTTTATAATTCAGACTATTTTATTACTATTTAAAATTAGTATCACTACTATTTACAAATTTTTCATTCATAACGTTCCCAAGCATCTCTTAATTTAATGGCTCGCATGAAATGTACCGAGATGGCAAGACTTTGCCAGATTTTATTGACGTTCCCTTCGATTTTCAAGCCACTTACTCCATGGCCCATGGGTGTAAAGGCATTTGTGCATGCTGCGTGCAACTGGTTTGGGTACGAATCGAAGGTGTGAGAACGGTCAGTCCGGTCCAGACCGAGACTGAGACTGATTCGTCTTGATCCATGTTTTAGAGGATCGAAATATTTCGGTTCGATCCCAGTCTAAAGTTTTTCTACTTAGACCCGATTGAATGAAAAATAAAAATATAAAATATATTATTTATATAATAATTGTACAATTTAGTATGTAATTTTCATCTATTCTATCACCATTAACAATTTAAAATTTTAAATATGTTATTAACAAATTAATATTCTATCAATGAACTAATATATAATATCAATTAACTAATTATATAATAATTATATAAATTGATAATGTAATTTTCATCAAATTTATTATTATTGATCATATAAAATATTTTTTATTGAGTTAGTTACATAATCCATATTAATAAGTCACTTAATTTTAATTTAATATTTTAAATAATTTTTTTTATTAATAAATTTTTTCAACAAAAAAAATAAGAAAACATAATTAGGTTGGACCGGCTGGACCGATTGCTACCGGTCAAGTCCTGTCCTTAGGAATGTTTGGTCCGGTCCGGTTCAGTCTAGAGAAAATGATGAACCGAGGTCCATCACCTCCCGAACCAGACCGGACCCTTTTTACCCCTAGGTGCGAAGGTTTATGGAGATCTATCCTTTCGAGTTATTTGTCCTTTGAATATTTCTGAAAGAGTCATGCTATTTCCCAACAGGCTCTCTTTTTATTTTTTTATATTTTTTAATATATTTAAATATATTTAAAAATAAAAAATATCATTATATTAAAAATCAAATCTTTAATTATTAAGTAAAAAAATTAAAAAGAATATAAATATAGGAACGATCAAAATTGGAGGACAAATCCAGGCAATACAGTAGCATTTTCGGAAATTTTTATGCTCCCTTGTCTGTTTTTTTTTTTTTTTTCCCCAAAATTATAGTTGTATTCATAAGATATTAATTGCTTTTTTCGGAGGTTATTTAGCCTTTTTGGTTATTCAAAAAAATGCACGGATGGCTTAAATGCACTGCTCCGGGTAATGTTGTGCTCCAGTCGGCAGTCGAGAAAAAGCATGGGCCTCTTAATTTGGGTTTCCTGGATTTGAAGGCCACTTGGACCTAGTATTAGCTCTTTTCGGTCTTGCCTTATTGGGCTGTCGTCACGAAATTTGAACAGACATGAAAACAAGGATAAAAGGATTAGCATGAACAAAAGAAAGCGCCCATTAATATGAATCATATATTCCAGTGAGCGTGCTTAAACTCGTTCATTTCCTAGAGCTATACAATGAGTAGTCTTGTTTCTACTCAAGTTTGCGACTTATAATTTGAATTGGTGATCATTATTTATAGGGAATTGGACTTAGAGGGGGAGAGATATAATCATATACAGTGGCTTACTCATAGTATTAATAATTGTGAAGTGAATTTTTTAGACTACATTAAATACATAATAAATAATGTAGAGTCTGTCAAAAGCATGTGGCGTGATTGGCATTAATCCCAAGTCTTCAAAATGGAGGTATTGGGTTCGAAACCCCTTCCCCAACTTTGCAAAGTCTACCTTAGAACATTGACATTGACTTAACCAAATGACAATAAATTGACTAAAATGCATGATTTTCCTAGAAATCATGCTGCAGTGGATTAGGTATCCGAACTCATAAGAATTTGAGTTACAGTAAATTAGGACCGGGAGCCATGTTTGGCTGGTTTCTGTAGCAAAGTCATCCAATTCTTTATTATTATTCCTCTGTAAACGATCAATTTCAGTAGCAAAGTTTCTTGATGGTTTTTGCCTTCAACTGTGCTATGAATCTTTGAAAGACATATAGCGATTTCAATTTCATAAAATTGATTTGAACGTTGGTTTGCTGTTAATGCCTTGATTAATCTCATCAAAATTTTTAGTTAATAGCATTAAATGACTACTGAAAATATGTTCATTTAAACAATAATTTAATTATTAATTAACATATGATCGGTACAACCGTAAAATATGAGAAAAATAAATTAGATAAAATATAATAAAAATTAAATTATTATTATTTTGACTAATAAATGAATAATTTAATGTGGGAATAGGTTTTAAAATAGAATAGGCAAAAATTAATGCAAAACGTACATGTGATATTAGCCAAATTTTATATTTGTCTTTGCTTATTCTAATGCTGATGCTCTAATGTGTCTGGAGAGAGCACAACATCTTGAGAGGCCCAATGAAAACAGGGCGCTTATCGGATTCTTAGCCCATTCTTTGAAAGGACTAGGCTTGACCCCAGGGATCTAGTCCATCCCTAACACTGACGAGATAACCGCTTGAGGATTATATTAGATAATGTTAGTTATTATTTGAACTAAATATCAGATGAACCCTTTATCTATAAGTTTGAATTTTGAATAACAGATGAGTCTATCATCACATAATAACAGACATTTTATAAGCTCTATATAAACAGAGAATTCAGGTACGTAACGATTATCTAATTCATTGGCATTCAAAATAGTTTATTCGTTGTGATCACTTATTTAAATATCAGAGTTGTCTCCACGAACACCTCAAGCTACTCTACTTTTTGGTTGCAGGTAATTGTATGTCCAAGGCGGTAAAACACGTTCATAACAATATCTATATCTCTCTTATTCCTTGTGTAAATTTGAACTGTGGAATGCCAGCCGTCTCTACCGGAGCGCGTAGATTGATATTTTCGTTGTGTACTTGTGGATACTACACACGCAGAAAATCCCCGTCGTTTTAAATTTAAGGCGACTTTTCGTCCGCATTTCAGTTTGTTTTTTAAAGCAAATACATGGCAAATAAAAACCAGATGGGATTTTTAATATCACGAGGGCGCCCCACCACTCATCCTAATATGATATTTTTGGACCGAGTGGAGGATCTCAGAAAAACGATAAAGATCATGGATTAGAATATCGTCATAGTGCCTCATATATGTGGACTACAATTAACCATACACTGGAAGATTGGATATGATTTTTTGGTCACTGAGAATTGCATTCCAAATCCGTAGCTCTTTTTCTGTTTTCCAGTACCCCCCCCTCACCCTAGCTGCATCACCATCTCGATCTGCATTCTCATCTCCGAGCACAGACCTTAATTCTTCTCTTCTTCCCTTCCCATCTCCAAACAAACCTTCTACTCTTGATTCTTTCCCCCTCTCCTCCTTCTATGGCCACAATCACAAACTTTTTATCCAAACCACTCTCGTCTTTTGCCACCCTCCCTAGAATCAATCTTCTTTGCTTCCGTAGTTCCTTCTTACCCTTGGTGACTGAACCGAAGCCCCTATCGAAAACAAATATCAGAAGTCGAACTCACTTCGTTACAAAGGCCACAGCAGCATCAGGCACTAAAAAAGTTAAAGCCGATGACAGAGTACAGCAAGTCCACAGCGTACAAGAATTCGATGAAGCCCTCCGAATGGCCAAAAACAAACTCGTAGTGGTAGAGTTCGCGGCCAGCCACAGTTTACACAGCAGTAAAATCTACCCGTTCATGGTGGACCTCAGTCGGACATGCAGCGACGTAGAGTTCCTTCTGGTTATGGGCGATGAATCAGATAAGACTAAGGAACTTTGCAAGAGAGAGAAAATTGAAAAAGTCCCACACTTTAGCTTTTACAAGAGCATGGAGAAAATCCACGAAGAGGAGGGGATTGGCCCAGATATGCTTATGGGTGATGTATTATACTATGGAGATAACCATTCGGCGGTGGAGCAACTACACAACAGGGAGGATGTGGAGAAGTTGATTGAAGATCATAAGGTTGATCACAAGCTGATTGTGCTTGATGTGGGGTTGAAGCACTGCGGACCATGCGTTAAGGTGTACCCGACGGTGCTTAAGCTGTCGAGGCAGATGACTGACACTGTAGTTTTTGCACGCATGAATGGCGATGAGAACGATAGCTGCTTGCAGTTCTTGAAGGACATGGACGTGGTGGAGGTGCCTACGTTTTTGTTCATCAGAGACGGTGAAGTACGCGGAAGGTATGTGGGTTCGGGAAAGGGGGAACTTATTGGTGAGATCCTTAGATACCAAGGAGTTCATGTGACATAAAATCACCTTAAACGAAGTGAGGCTAAATGATCATCGAATCTGGTTTTACAAATTTTATGGACTGTATTGTTGCTTTATACATGATGAACTAGGAGAACTAATATATTATATATATTTCAATATACATTTAGAAAATATCTTGAAAGGATGTTTAATATATAACATAATCTGGAAAATGTATAGACATGGGTATCATTTAGAAAATAGAAATAATTTAGCCACAAAAGGGCTAATGTGGCTTGACACAATATATTATATTATAAAGTTATTTTTAGTGTAAAGTAGATCTAATAAATCACATGAAACTATGTTAGTTTATGGATTTATTTTTGTGTAATATTTTTGTACCTATAGCAATTCTCAAAAAGAGAAATAATTTAGTCATAAAAAGATCTTAAGTTTGTAATAAATTAGATTTTAAAACATTCTTTTATTATAAAAGATATATCACATATCATGTAAAGTTATATCAATTTTTAAGTAAAAAATATTTTTGTAATTATTCACTTCTCGTTTAAAAGTGTGTGTAATAATTGGTCTTAGATCAAGTGTCATGGTGGCAATTTGGAAAGTTAATTACCAAAGGAAAGTAGTTATCGTTTCTTTTTTTTTTCACAAGGACATTCATATAAATTTGTATTGGACTCCGTACTCTCAAAGGGATATATATCCAAAGTCGTAACTCTCTAGGGCCCGGATTGATTACACAATATCAAAGATAACTCATCTCATCTTATCTCAACTCATCATTATAATTTTTTCAAATCTTCATACAAAATATAATAAATAATTTTACTTTTTCGAATCTCAATACAAAAATTCTATTATAAAAATATTTTATTCATTACTATTTAAAACATTTCATCTCATCTCATCTATGTAACCAAACGGGGCCTTAAGAGAATGGTGACTAGGCTCAATTTGGATATTGAGTTAAGTTGATATGTGTTAAATTCTTTATGAATAGTAATGAGTTGAAATGGTAGAGTAAGTTTTGTAAGACTCATTTAAGATAAGTTTAGATATTAAGATGAGTTTATATGCAGTTATAGGAAATTAAAAAAGATTGTGAGTCTCGCGTGTAAAGATGTGTTGAATTGAAAAATGTTATAGGTCTAATGTATAAAGAGATTTTGAGTTGAGATAATTTTAATAATTTAAAAATTAAATATTTAAATATTAGACTCAGTTTAAAATTATACTAAATTAAGTTGATGTCAATTGAATAAAAAATTTCGAGGAAAATTCTTATTGCAGTCCTTGTTTGGGATTGCAATTCAAGCCTAAATGAAACGACAGTATTTCATTACTAAATGAAACATCTAAATGAAACGACAGTTTTTCATTACTAAATGAAACATTGTGTTTCAACCATCACCCCATCACCCTCCCCCTCGCCCCATCTTAGAAGTCCCTATCGCATCCCCTCAACCCATCCTTCTTTTAGAAAGTAGAAAGCATACCTAGAGGACGCTGTCCCATTGCCTCATTGTCGTCGCCGCTCCACATCGCATGCTACGTCGTCGTCCCCTTCATTAGAAAAGAGTAAATCCCTTCCTCCCCCTCACTCCATCTTCATCGTCGTCCCCTTCCTTATGACACAGTTAGAGGATTTTTGATGAGGCCCCACATAAGTCGTCCACCACTTGGAGCTCTGTGATCTCATCCTTTGCCCAGAATGAGCTTCCCTCGCTTGCCCTCTAGTTCTTTCATTGAATGTTCCGTATTGGGGTTCGACTCGACGACCATATACTCATTCGTCCGTGATTTTGTCTAGGTGTGATATTGGGCAATCTATACATTGCCTTTTTGTGACTGTTAAAGACTGTTTAAGCAAGCTTTGTTCAAGAATTTGGATGTTAATTATTTTACATTTTCAAGTGTGATACAGGTTTGTGGCTATTCAACACTACTAGAATTAGGGAAGCAAAGACATGGGTTTTGCTTTAAGATGAGCTTTGATTCGTCAAGTTTTGTGGGTAGTTCTTTGATTTCGTTGTATTCTAAGTGTGGAGTTATCGAGGGAGCTTATTAGGTTTTTGCGGAGTTACCAATTAAGAATCTTGGTACATGGAATGCAATGCTAATTGCTTGTGCTCAGCATACCCGTACGGATAGAGCTTTCTATCTATTTAATGATATGGAAGCTGCTGGGATGATGCCAAATTTCATTACTTTTTTGTGTGTTTTGTATGCTTGTAGCCATGCAGGATTAGTTGAAAAGGGGCGAGATTACTTTTAGCTAATGAAGGAATATGGAATAGAGCCAGGGGGTCAACATTATGCTTCCATGGTAGACTTGCTTGGCTGTTCAGGAAAATTGTAGGATGCAATTTCGATTATTAAAGAAATGCCTATGGAACCAACAGAGTCTGTGTGAGGAGCTTTATTGACTGGGTGTAGAAATGCCTATGGAACCAACACATGCGACCTTGTCATAAGGACACCAAAATATTTGAGCACAGAGCACAGCATTTGAAAATAATTTTACGTATTAGACACCAAAAATCGGAAAGAAAATAAACTGTCGTAAGGAAAAAAAGGCACTTGGACAATTTTTTTATGCGTAACACACCAAAGATGCGTAAGACACCAAACCCTTAGAAAGAAAACAATGACGCGTAAGTCACCAAAGGTTCGAAACAAAGGTACTTTCATGCTTAAGACACCAAAAATGTGTAAGACAGCAGCATCTTAACCAAAATACGTGTAAGATACCAAAAATCAGAAAGAAAACCAACCTTAAGTATGTGACTCTATCGATGGTGGAGGTGGTGGTTCCATCGATGGTGGAAGAGATTGGGTTGTGGTGGTTGATGATGGTGGAGATTTGGTCGGGGCTGCGGTGAAGGCGTATTGTAGAAGAGATTCAAATGTTTTCTCCTGTTTTGCTTTGGGCTGAAAAGAAGGGTAATGTAGTCATTTTCTACTGTAAAATGGGGACATTTTTGTCATTTTACGCATTGGGACTGCAATACAGTCCTCTTTAGAGGACTGTATATAGCACCACTCAAATTTCAAACCGGCCTAACAAGGTAAGAAACGCTTCTTAGCTCCGTATGGGCGTGTGCAGAAAACGTAATGGGCCTGATTGGTCCGATAGACCCGATTCAAGCCGTCCAATAAAGGCAGATTGAAATTAGATGCGGGTTGGAGCCTCCGTACTTGTTTTCAAATGACTATTAAGAAGGTAAGCATTGGAGGCAGCCTTTGAAGAATTTAATCGAGGTTGCCTTTTTCTTTTATTTATTGATTTCAACACTGATTGAAATTTCGTTTTAAATACATGGGTAATGGGATGCATGTATCATGTATCATGTATTTTCGTTTTAAATACCGGTCAATTGAAGGGTTCATTTACAATTTGGTTTCCAAACTCATCTTATCTAATCATTATAATTTTTTAAATTTTAACATAAAACATAATAAATAATTTAATTTTTTTAAATCTTCAAATAATAATAATATTAAAAAAAATATTCTAATAATATTTTATTAAATTTTTTACTTTCATCGTAACTCAACTCAACATTAATTCAATCTTAAAATTTGGATGAAGACTCTCTGCATTTATATGTCTTTAAATGTTTTCTATATTTAGGAAGGGAAACACAGGGTGGGTATGAATCCCACATAATTTAATGTTATTCGTTGGTATTGTATACCTCAATAATATTTAATATTATGAAGTCTACTACTTTGATCCCTGAAATTGAGCTTAACTTTGGAAAGGTTCCAAAATTTTGATAAGAACCGGCCACATGCATATGCCAATGAAGAATGCCCCAGCATTTTTTTTTTTCCCTAATGTCGTCAAATTTAATATTATATTACTTTTCAAGGTTAATTTGAAATTTTTAATCAAAATTAATCAAGCTTAATTTTTTATTAATACAAGAGTAATTCAAGAATAATATATATGTTTTGATTGGCACTAGAGCCACCGAGAATCCCACTTAGAGTTAGGGATTCACCTGACAATGCCATTTTTCCTTTTTTATTTTTTTTTCATATATTTTTCTTTACATTTTTAAATTACAAAAAAAATCAAAACATCATCAAAGAATACTTATTTATCACTATATAAAAAAAGTACTATAAAGAGAAATAAAGTAATATCTCATTTTTACGTGTATTTTTATTAAATGAGTATTTTAATTTAATTAAAATATTGGTAGTTTTGTTTTAAATTTATTAAATTTTAATTGGATTTATTTAGTTGTGAAATTTGTTTTGAGGTGCTTTCCTAATATTAATTATTGTTTCGTGTTTAAATTGCTCTTTAATTTAATTTAGTTTATTTTTAGATTTTAAATTTTTTTGTTAATTTTTACTAATTATTTATTTTATTTTAGCTAGATATTGCGTTTAAATTATTTTATTCAATTTATTGCTTTTAAAACTGTTTTCGTTGGATTAGTTTTTAGATCCTACAAGTGAGGACTAGACCTCATTTCTTTTTTCCATCTTTTCTTTTTTTTCTTTTTTCTTTTTTCTTCTTCATCTTTTTTTTTTCCTTTTTCTTTTTTTTCCCATTTTTCTCTTCCGGTTCTCTCTCCCCGCACGACACTTTCTTTCTCTTCCCTCCTGTTCATTTTTTTTTCAGCCACTACATTGCTGCGATGCCATACACCACCCCCACCATTCTCTTCCCCACCTACTGGCGCACCTCCCTACCAAATCTTAGTCCCAACTGAGCCATCGTTAAGCCGTATGCGACCCTCCAAGCCGTGGCGTTCAAGTGCTCCAGTGCCGTTGTTGTTCCACCTCCGGCCACCACTTCTTCACCAACCTTTTGCCAATCTAACCCACCCATTTTAAGCTCCGATCAGTCGCCGGAGCAACCACCACGAGCTCAACTTCGTTTCGACCATTTTTCACTTCCACCACCATTTCCGCTGCCACCATAGGCCAACCACCACTTTCACTAACTTCACTAATACCTATAAGTCATTCCCTATCAATCACAAGTCTTGGTTAGTTTCCATTCAAAAGTGGGTATTTTATAACCTACGGCCATAGTGTATTTTACACTATTACGTTGCTTTTCCACAACCTTTTGCAGCCCCTTGATCATTCGAAAAATATTTTATAGGGTTGTAAGTATTTTCCAAACTTCATTTAAGATTTAAATATAGTTTTGCTTTAATAATAAATTGTGATTGGTTGGTTATGCCGAACTGAGTCTGATGAGTCTAGGGTCAGATGGATTTGAGGACGGAGTAATTTATGTTTGGATGATTTGGAATGTTGGGTATTTTGTGTCATGTCATTTGCATCGCATAGTGCATGCATATACATATGTTAGAAAATGAAAACTGAGTTTTCACATGTAAATGAATTTTTGGGTGCGTGTGTATCACGGCCCCAAGCCGAGATGAAGCATTATCTTGGTGCAGCTCCTCTAGTCACTTGAGAGTGAAAAATACTGAGTGACATCTCTAGGGTTGTCGTTGGGCGACAACAGGATCAAACGATACGGTAACGCTGTCGTGTCGACTCTGTGGTCTTTCGGCTGGTAGGGACTAGATGATGCCTAGTCATGGTACGCGCTGGACACGGAGCTGGGTATCGCTCGTGTAGATGTCACGTACGTAGTCGTTATCAGCAATGTGACATAGGAGATAGAGTGTGCAGATGATCCCTATGGGAGATTATGGTGCATACAAAAATTGGATCTTGGATATGGGCCATTTTCTGGGAAAATGACGAGTTTGATTAAAGGATATTTGTGGGCCATTTTCTGAGAAAATTGTGAGATTTTTTTATAAATGGATTTTCGTGGACTATTTTTTAGAAAAATTGTGGATTTATTGTTTTGAGCCATTATCTGGGATAATGGCAAGGAATTGTTTTAAATGAAATATTTTTGGGTCAAAAATAGGATTTTTGGCATGCATTGAAAAATAATCATTTTTGGGAAATGATATTTTTTGGGTCTCATGCATATTACATTCTGATCATGCATATTGTTGAATTTTAATATATTTTTATCTTGTAGATGTTTGGATTATTACTTACTTGCGGTACTGTCTTTGGTACCGTAGATTTTGATGCAGATGAGGAGGAGGAGTTGAAAAATGATCATTTTTGGGAAATGATAATTTTCGAATCTCATGCATATTGCATTCTGATCATGCATATTGTTAATTTTAATGTATTTTTATCTTGTAGATGTTTGGATTATTACTTACTTGCGGTACTGTTTTTGGTACCGTAGATTTTGATGCAGATGAGGAGGATGAGGTTGAACCTGAATAGGCGGCTTCGCTGGAGGACTGATTTGGAGTTGCTTGTAGTATTGGAAATTATTTTTCTTGCCTATATATTATGTATGTTGGATTTGTGACAGTGTTGAAACTTGTAGTATTTTGTTACGCTTGTTTTAAGCGATATTGTATTTAAGAAAAATTCTGATAGGTAGTTAAAAGACTTTTTATTACTGCTGCATTGTTTTTATGTACACGTGTTGCATGTGTATATACTTGACATTTGACGATGGGATGTATGACCCGTGTTGTTATCGTCTCGACGTCTTGATTTTCACGTGTCCATACATAGAAGTCGTGGGGTTAAAGGAAGGTTCTCGTGAAGTGTAGACGCACCAGGTAATCAGAAATTGATTGTAGTCCCGTTACGTTGTAAAGATTGGGACTGTTAGACGTGCATAAATCATATAATATTCTGGATCCGACGCCTTTTATTACTATTCCCGTATTGTTAATTAGTAGAAGGCTTGAAATCACCTGATCAATCACATCATTCATCCATTCAAATTTCACATAAATTCTATGATGAAATATATATATATATATATATTCTATGATGAAATATATATATATATATATATAAGAACACCAAAGCACAAGGAAATTAAACAATATATATATCTATAATTTATGTATGTTTTACATTCATCTATGCGCGCATGAAGTGTAGATGCATGCCCATCTTGCCAATTACAGATTACTTCAAATTTCCCCACATATTTGCACCACGAAATTAATGACAGCTTTCTACAAATTCCATCACATATTTGCACCATAAATCGATGTAAAGCTTAAGAAAAACGAACGGACGAACGAACAAAAGAAAAAGAAAACCGAGAAAATCATATCAATTTGTCCAGACCGTGTTTAAATCTAGAGGTCGGGGTGGAGCCATTGTTCTTCTCTTCCACAGATTAATTTCTTTTCTTGGCTCCAAAGGCACTCCTCCACCTACCATCATAGGTGCAGAGAAAGGAATCATGACCTCCTCCTCTTCTTGATCACTCTCTTCTCGATCTCTCTCTTCATCCGAGTAATAGTTCCGGTGATCCCTGTCTATTACTGTAATCTGATTAGCCGTCCAGTCAAAATCAGGCAACGAATTGCGTCTACTCGCGAACCGCTTCATTTGACTCAATGAAGGCACTCTATCTGAAGGAATCCCAGCTGGCTCCTCGGCAGCAGGAGAAATAACATCGGAGTTCCTCCTTGGTTTTGTTTTACCACTGAACATCCTCCTAATAGCCGAGGCATGCTTCTTCACGTCACGGCGACGAGGAGAAGAAGTACTCGCCACAGCCTTCACCTGATCTTGAGGCGGCGGCGCGGCACGCTTAGCTTTCTTGATCTTTTTCTTGTGCTTGATCTGGCCCATGCATGAGATTTTAGGTGAAGTGGGTTCTTGTGTCTCGTACATCCCCCCATTCCTGGGCTTTCTTCGAGCTTCATCCGGAATCATCGATATGATCGGACCCGAAAATCCTCTGCCGGCATGAGCTTTAAGCTTGGTCGTATTGATCTCCAATCTCTTGTCCCTACCAGGACTGAATGGAGGGTTTTGGAAGGAGACTGCCATTGCAGAAACTGCTCTCGGTAGAAATTTCAAGATCTTGTTCTTCGGTTTACCTTGTTTCTCCATTGTACAGAAGATTGTGCGAATTTGATCAATATCTTCAGCAATGATAAGTTCTATATATATATATATATATATATGCAGAGACGATAATGTTACAATATAAGGGTTGCTGAGGTTGTGTTTTGACGTTGTCAAGAAGGGGCGAAGGGAGAGAAAGTCAAAGTAGATGTTGTGACCGAGCAAGTTAAAGCCTTATCTACCCGTGCCAGAATTTAATATTACAGCCTCCAGTTGATGAATATTTTACTCTTCTTGCAAACGACAAATTAAAGTCTCCATTTGGCATTTATTACAAGTTTGAGCAGGAGAATTCTCTTTTGATATCCAAAGGTGGCCGAAGGCGTACTATTTTTTCTTTTTCACTTTTTCATTAGATTTATAACAGATCTGTATTCATATAACAGATCTTTAAAAAAAAAATAACAGATCTGTATTCATATAAAACTACAAGTCAAACATATATAAAATAAATAAAATTAAAAATTCGGTAAAATTCCTGTCACGTTTGTTATTTTAAGTATTGTTTTCGGATTGTGCAATATTTAAGAGTTGAGAAATTATTAGGTAGTTTAAGAATACCGACATGCCATGCTTTCAATATTCTATCTCAACATGTCATGTTATATTAATTAAAATTAATTTTTATATAAATAATTTTAATTAAATGATATATTGTGATAGAACCAGAGTACGATATCATCTTTATTTTGGGAGCACTTAATAATTTCTTCTAAATATTTATATCCTAAACATGTGAATGGTACTACTAATTAAACAGCTTATGTTTGTAACTGTTTATATCCTAAACATGTGAATGTTTATAGGAGACTCTTAATTGGCCGCTTGTTCCTAAGTTTCCTAAGAATTATTTTTCTTAATTTCTCCAAATATACTTACGTTTTTTTCTTTAAATGCATAAGACCATTTAGTGTACGTTAAATGTTAACTAAAACTTACAAGAAATATATAAAGTAGGATTTATTTTCTTCTCCAAACACAAAATTGTATACACTATTTGAAATATTTTATTTTTAACAAAGTTTTCTATGGAATAGAATAATTCATCGCTTATATATATATATATATATATATATATGTGTGTGTGTGTAGGTTTTACAAATATTCACAGTGAGAAGAAATAGCATTAAAAAACTAATCACAACAAAATTCAACATAAAGAAACTAATTTTGCTTTACAATTATAATAATACAGTCTATCTAATCAAGAAAAAAGTTACTAAAATGTTTTTTTTTAATTTAAAATAATATATATTCGTAAATGATGATAACGTAATGTATTCCCATCTCTCTGCTATATCTTATTATCCTCAGTACTATATGTCCCCATACGTGTTCTAACGACTGGGTAATTTTATCATGGACTGAGAATAGAATTTCTTGTTTTTATTTTATTATATTTTTCTGTTTGGCATAAGACAAACCGCAAAAGCCTATGATTTAAAAAATCACATGCTACCATTTGATTTTATCAGTTTATGACTCATTAAGCTTGACTTAATCATTACTAATTAATTTATGTTTAAAAAAACAAAAACAAAAAACTTAAACCTCATACGTTGCTGATGAAAGATAACGCGATTTACTGTCACAGATCGAATGCTAAAAGGTATATATATATATATATATATTAGGTGTGGATTTCAATGTGCAAGGCACATATTTTTTATTTAATGTGATTAATTTGTATTATTTATTGTGTTTCTCAATCTGGTTCAGAGGAAATTAAAAAACATATTTTCATAGCAACTGCTATTTTTGTAATTTTTTTTTACACAAAGATGCAATTTGTTGTGAAATAGATCAGTAGAACTGGTTATAAGTTGTAAATTTTATAAAATCGTGGTAAAAAGAAAGGTGATGAGTTTTGGAAATTAATAGTCATCATTTATTGCTATATTCTTACAGTGAGACATGAACAATGAATTTTGAAAAATCTCAAATGAGTAAAAGGCAATTGCGCATGAATTCAAATCTAATAACATATCAATTGAGTTAATAAATTATATGAATATATATAAATCACAAAAAAAAAACGTTTATGATAAAAGTTTTTGAAACACAGATCCTAGAAAGCAATATATAAAATATATATATAAAACATATTAACAAAATATTACAGGAACTCTTCAAAAGTAAAATTTGAAGAACAGTATGCATATCATAAAATTCTTGTGTCGTTCTATTAAATAATTTCATTACCTCGCCAGTGTGGTTCATGAAATCAATTGTTGTACAACCCATTGCCTCTTCTGCAATTGCTCCAAATAAGACAGCTGCCAAAATGAAGAAGAGAGAAGATGAGTATAGGAGAGAAGGTCTTCATAGTGGGTTTTTTTTTTCCTTTCATTTCGTTGAAGCAAATATTTTTTCCTTTCATTTGCACCGCAAATGAAAAAGCACCGCAAATCTTTTTTCAAGTTTTCTGTAGCTGTCAGGCGCCGCAGAGCTATGATGCTACATCTTCTTGTCTCTTGTAAAGAGACGCTTCACGAGAAATGCTGTGAAACAATAGAGGTGCTTAGTCATAATTTTGTCTATAAAAGAGATATTCAGCTCATTTTCACTCGCATCCCAACTTCTTTACTTTTCTGTAATTAGTCTGCATTCTTACTCTGCAATCTCTCTCTGCATTCTTACTCTACAATGACCCAGCAATCTTCTCGTAACCAATACGTGAGGTATTCAACACCTTTTTCACCAGCTGTTTCTGCTTCTGCTGTAGGTTCTATAGTACAATACAATAATGATCTGGCTAATAAGTTAGATGTTGAAACTATCTACGAGCTTGTAAATCTCGGTACCCATTACTCATCAGCTATTTATGCATTTTCTCAGCGACTACAATCCAAATCTTATGATTTGGACAAACTCAATGAGAAAATTTATATCCTTCAGCGCCTTCTTCAGGAGTCTCACATGAAGATAGAAGCAATAAAGCAGGAGAATAGGAAATTAAAATCCTTGCTTAATTCTTCTTTTAGATTGCCTACTCCTTTAGACAGAGATGCTACGCAAATTTTAGAGGAGCAAGATCGTTTGAAGAATGAGGCGAAATGCCTCAAATTTCTGTAATTTTTTTCTTCGAGATAATAAAATAATATTTCAGAAATATTCATATTTGTGTTTCTATATTCTGGTAGATATTCTGTGTGCTCCATTTTATTTTTGGTAGCAGATGAGGGTTGTATTAACTTCTACGTTTAAAGTGAAAACTAATAGATCTAAAGGAATAGATATAGATCTGTCAATACACAACAAAAATACATGTTCAACACCCAAAAAAATCACTTTTTTTCTCTTTCAAAAAATCAACTCGGAGATGAAAATAAAATAAAGATGACTTAGAAAATAGAGAAATAAAAATAGAAGGAAGCAGTTTTGATGGTTTTGCTTTGCCTTTTGTGGTTTAGAGGGTGCAAAAGTGGTTTTGTTGTTCTGGTGAATACCTTGAATTGCAGCAAAACTCGTACAGCTTTCCTCCGCTTAGCAAAGGTCACCTGCGTGTTGATCTGAAAAATAAAAACAGATAGAAAAAGAGAAAAAGCAGATCTGAAAAAGAGAAAGTGAAGATGAAAGTCTGAAAGAGAAAAAACTTGAATCAAAAAGAAAAAAAAAACATATGAACACAGATAGAAAAGAAATTTGTTCTGTGGATCTGAAAAATAGAAATCAAACGAAAGGAAAAAAAAAACTTGAATAAATTTTTTACAAACAGATCTGAAATAAACGCAAGAAAATCAACCAAAAACAGATCTCTTCATATCTTTGTAGATGTGTTCAGACCTGTTTGTAGGGGAAGAAGCTGTGAAGAGATGGTGGGCGGAGGTGGTGCGACGGCGCTGGAAACGGCTGAAAACCGTGCGGCTTAGATGGGCTGTAGGTGGCTAACGGTGGCTCGGATGGAGGTGAAATTTGGTGGGGATGTTCACCGGTGAGAGGGGAAGAAAACTGGGTGGGTGGTGTACGACACCTCCACCGGACGGGGGTGCAATGGCCGGCCGAAATAGGGGCGACGGGAAGGAGAAAAGAGAAGGGGAGAGCACGGGGAGAGAGAGAAAAGAAGAATGAAACACGGGAGAGAAAAGAGAAACACACGGGAAGAGAAAAAAAAGAAAGAAGAAGAAATAATTATCTTTACTGTGCATTTCAAATTTTTTATTATTTTTACTGTGTAGGAATCGAATTATTATATTTACTGTGCATCGTTACTGTGTAGTAACGGAAAATATCGACGATTTATATTATTTTTTATTATATTTACTGTGCATTTTAAATTTTTTATTATTATCTTACTATTCATTCGAATTATTATATTATCTTTACTGTGCATTTTACTGTGTATTACTGTGTAGTAGGAATCGAATTATTATATTTACTGTGCATTGTTACTGTGTAGTAACGGAAAATATCGACGATTTATATTATTTTTTATTATATTTACTGTGCATTTTAAATTTTTTATTATTATCTTACTATTCATTCGAATTATTATATTATATGTGCATTTTACTGTGTATTACTGTGTAGGATGAAATTGGATATTATGTAAAAAGGAAGGATAAAATTGAAAAAAATGTTGTGCTTATTATTCATTTCAGCATTCGCTCTTTTATATATAAAAGATATATATATATACTACATTTTAAAAGTAATTAGTCACTAATTAAAATATAAGAAAATTTTATACAATATATTATCATTTTATTTATATCCTATAATGAGTAAGATGTACTGACATATTTATTACCATTGAATAATTATTTATTATTTTCTTATTTATGATTAAATAGTGATAAATATTCTGTATCATATATAATAATATAATAAAATATAAGTGAGATGATGTTAAAATATAGGGCTGTAAATGAATCAGTCTGTTCGATAGCCCACTCGGTACCCGCTCGGTTAAACTTGAATTGAACTCGACTCGTGAAAAAAAAAAAGTTCGTTCGTGAAAACAGATACCCGCTCGATTTGTAAATGACACATACTCGACAAAACTCGACTCGACTCGGCTACGGCTCGTTTATGCTCGAGTCGACTCGTTAGCTCGACTCGATTAAAACTCATTCATATATTGATAAATATATACATACACCTATGCATGTATATATATATTAGCTAATAATATAAGCATATCACTTTTATAATTAAATATATAATATGTATTCTAATTGCTTATGTCTATATAGTAAATATACTTCATAGATCTATTTTATAATTTGTATAATAATTAGTTGATAAAATTTAATAATTTCATATACTATTATATGGGAACCATATATGAAATAGATATATGTTATCATATTAAGTATATGTAGACATATAATATATTGTTATTTTGGATAAATATTAACTAGTTAGATATTAATTATTTATAATTTTTTTAAAATTTTATAATTTAATAGAGGTTCTACTTGTTTGTTTTATAAATTCAATATTAATTTTTTTATTTATTAATTATTAAATCTTATTAAAAAAAACATTTCGAGCTCGAGCTCGAGCTCGGCTCGACTCGAACTCATTTGTGGGACGAGCTCGAATTTGAATTGAGATCGATCTCGAATATTTTGAGTCGAGCCAAACTCGACAAGCCAAAAACCGACTTGACTCGGCTCGATTACAGTCTTATTAAAATATATTAAACCAATACATATAATTAAAAATAATAGATCGAATATAAATAAAAATAGTATTTTTATAACTAAAATTAAGGGCTGCAAAGTAATTACAGAGGAATCGGTGCAAATCATGTCTACCTGATCTGGTAAACAAGATGGATTTGACGTGGGTTATAAATGCATGTGAGTTCTACCATTTATCAATGCTGTCATGGTAATTTGGAATTACCTAGCTGGGGTTTCCGAGGTAACCACTAATTTTTTTTCTACGCAAATTAATATACGGACAGTGCTACACGCACAGCTGGAGTCATCGTTAGGTAAATAAAAAAATATTTGTGTTTTATTATTTTTTTAAATCATTTTTAATATTTTTAAATATTTAAAAAAAATATTTTATTAAACAAAATTTTCTTAATCATTAAAAAAGAGCAAAAATAAAAAAATAAAAAATTTTTGGCTAGCGGTGGCTCCAACTGTGGCTATAGTGTTTCCCATATACGAATTCAGAAAGTCTTTAGCTTGGTGGACGCCAATGCGACATAAAAATGATAGGTAAGGCATCGACCCGACGGTAGAGTAGGAAACATGGTCCAAAAAAATGATAGCTAGTTTTGTATCTTTGACTTTTTATTGTTAGCTTGCATGCTGGCAAAGTTTATATATATATATATATGTGTGAAATTTTATATAAAGATCTTACATTGCATATTTTTATTTAATTAATATATAATTTATTATTTTTATCTTTTTATTTTAACATTTAAATATATGTATTTAAATAAAAATATAAAAATAATAAATCACATACATATTAATTAAATAGCAATATATGATTTAACCGTGTAAGGCTTTATTGTAACATTTCTTTACATATTATCATTGATCACTAAGGTAATCATTTTCTTCTCCGCCATATTCCAGCTCATGATATAAGTCGATGAGCATGACCTTTTGGACCCAATAGTCATATGGTTATGCCCTTTCCAGAATTTGTTCAGAACATGGGAAATCGGAAATAGTCAATGTTTTTGACTTTGGACAAAATATACGGCTGTATTTAATTATCTAACAGTTTGATGGAGATAATTACTAAAACAGTTTGGATTGCTCAAACTTGATTTTCTACGAAGTCAAACATGTCATGCAAATCACATGGCATCTCTGTCATGACGGTTGTTTAACATACAAGCAACATGAAAAATACTGGTCAGAAATGAAGAATTTGTCCTTACGCCGGCAGAGATCAGAAACTCTCGTGACATTGACAAAAAAAACTGAGTGGACATTTCCGCCGTCTTTGAATAAACACCTTGATAATTTTTAGGAAAATGCTAAGCTTACGGTTAGTTTTTACCGCTTGTTTCTATCGTTATGTTTTTTTTTTATTATTATTTTTTTTAATGATTAAGTTAATATTTTTTAATAATATTTTAATTTTTTTTATTTTTTTAAAATATTTAAATGTATTAAAAAAATACATATAAATAAATACATAAAAATAAAAAAATTTTATGCCATTAGCGGGAGCCCCAACGGGAGCTCCTAGCGGTGTGTGTAGCACCGCCCTAATTTTTACACAACCGTCGTTTACGGCTGTTCATCCAGATCCGAATATGGATATTCGGTCATAATCAGATTCAAATTTTAAAATATGGACAATTATCCATATAGAATTCGGATTTAATCCGGATATTCGAATTATTTATGATTTTTTTTAGATAAAAATCAGATCCAGATTATAATCAGATTCAATTCGAGTTTTGTAATATTTTATTTTTAAATAAACTTTATAACTTTTAAAAAAAATTACAGCACTTTTTTTTTTTTAAAAAATATGATATTATGTTCAAATTACCTAGATTTAGAAAATAATAATAATTTAAACACTTTGAAAAAGTTTTTTTTTAATAAATTGAAGAACAAAAAAAAATGCAAAATAGGTAATATTGTTGTTACATCACAATGCAAAACATAAATTTATAAAGAAAAAAATAAATAATAATACATCACAACTAATTAAACTAATACAATGTCACTATTCTTAACCGATAAATAAAAAAAAAACAATGTCACTACCTTTTACATCTCCAATCTAGAATTGGGATAAGCTGCGCATGGGAACTGTTTTGATATAAGTATCTGCCAATCATGTATTGATATAAAAAAAAAAAATATGGTGCAGTTTTACCAATAACATATATTACAAATAGATGGAACAATTAAGAATTGCAAATAATCAAACCAAGCCCATTGAAGAATTATTAGTACCCAAACTGCATTATTATGGAGATCTTCACTCCTTATTAGATGTAGCACAAAGTATTAGAGAGGAGCAAGAATGAAAAGTAAGCACCTTCCTGTACCGGTAATCCTCTGGCATGACGATTGCTTCTATTTGACAACATAATCAAATTAAGAAAGTTTAGGTTATGTCAGACAAATGCTGTATGTAAAAACAACCTGCACATTACTGTTTCTGAAAATATGCACATCAAGACTGTGTTCTTGCAAAACATTAATAGAGGAGAACATACTCAAACTTGAAAAATATACTTTAAAAGAAATGAGAATAACAGATAAAAATATACTTTTCGACCTAACCAAAGAAAATATATAAAATACACACTGCACAAGATTTTACATCTGGTATGATCCATCTAACAATCAAGCACCGAACCGAGTTATGGCCCTTTGACCTAATTATTAGGAATCTTGAAAAATATTATGATTTTCTTGTGTAATATCCAACTTTGATCAATATAATGACATGTGACACAAATATAATTCTTTTTTTAAACCAATGTCCATAAATCGGTGGTCAAACAAAATCTTTGTTTGCACAACAAAACCTTCAACTTTTACTTTTCCTCTTTTTATAAACCAATACACTCTTTTTGGAAGGTGGTTCAGGATGACAAGTCCTGTCTAGGTTCTAAATAACCCAAGAGTTTAACAAATGCCGGTACTCTATAACCTTGAATGGCAATTCACACTGGATAAACAAATTAGAAATCATCGCCTTTAATTTTTCACGATCATATTGTCATAACATTTGAGGACTAGATCATCTACCATCTATTCTAACTCCAGTGTGTGACGATGATTTATTCTTCTCAAGATTTTTATCTTGTCTAATGGGAGATTTCGGACAAGAATATCCTAGGTGGTGCGACATTGATGAAGTACTATTTTATAATAGCATCCATAAATCTTGAAACAATAATTGCATTGAGTTTTAGGTGCAATAGGATCAACATGCTCAATCTTTGTCAAATGATCACATACATGAGATTGGTTGGTAGCCTTCTTGGCACTTTTTGGCTTTGGGGGGAGAGATGGTGCCGGCCTGGGATTTGGGGTATTCATGGAGTAAGGTACTAAAGGACTAGTGTCTTCCTCCATGTGTTTATCACTAAAACTACATTCCTTCTGTTTTAAGCATAAGAAAATATATATATAATAAATATTTTTCAATTTAGAGCTTTAATAAATATTATGCAAACTTCGATTCAGCTAATATATATGAATACAGAGAGCAAGGGAGCTAGCCACAAAATAGACATCATACTGAAATTGGTCACCCGAGATTCAAATATGAAGTTTTACCACCTTTAAGCTTTTGAGGTGAAATAATAAAATACCCCATTTGATTTGTCATTAAGACATATTAACTAATTTTAAATCTTTTAATCCTAATGCTATCAGCTTTGATAATTTTAATTGTTTCGTTAGTAAATGTATTCTGTAGCTAGTTCTAACTCTCGTCCTATCCATTTGATTTTCATTTTTTAAAAAATGTATCCTTGGAAACCACAATTCTTCAAACAACGTCTAGTTTGATTCCTCAACTAATCAGATTGCAATCTTCACCAGTAAACGCATAAGTTCAAATCTCATCAAATATAACTCCATTATTGTATAAATTCTATTAATATAAGAGTACTGTATACTGCAATGTATATGTATATATATCATAATTAAATACAAATCAAATTTATATTGCCTATAGCTAGTCTTTAATTATATCCCAAGTGCATGCATGTGCAATACTACCGTCATCTTGCATCTCTACCGCATTAAAATGACTTGCATGCAAGACCTTGCTCCAGTATGTATACAATATATGACTAAAATTAAATGTACTAATCTCAGAAAACAATACGTTAATTTGAGGATATCGATCTGCTTGAATCTTTGTAACTAGTGTCACTAAATATATTCTGCTTTCATTTTATATATGGGATCAGGAACCTCAAGAATAACATCTAAAAAAAGGGCCGGTTATGGAAAATGTAGGTTTGGGATGTTCTCAGTAATGATCAAGTTGCTTCCATCGTGTGGGAAGCAGAGAGAACAAGTTGCAGCAAGGGTTGTGGTGGACGCAGCTACCACTGCATGGCAAAAGAAGTCCCCTACTACAAAAGTAGATGACTGCAGTGTGGTTTACCTCTTTTTGCAGAGGAAACATCATATTTTGGCAGTGGACACTTGAGCTATAAACCTCTTCTTGATGAAATATAGAGTTATTTATGTTTGACACCATGTATTTATTAAGGTTTGGAATCCACAAATCCATGTAAGCACTGGTTAAACAGCAAGTCCGGTGGAAAATATACACCTGTAACAACTGCTTTCAATAATGTAACTATTAAGTTTATGATATTGTTAATAGGGAAATGCTTATCTCATTGAGAATAGACACCGAGAAACTACCGACAATGGTTTTTTTTGGCAAATACACCAAATTTAATGATGGGTGCGAGACTAGAAGCAGAAAAAAAACATAATATAAATCACAAAATACTAAACCCAGAACATCAAACATAAACCCAAATAGATCCAAGCGAAAATCAAACACAAATCCAAACATACCCAAGCGAGAATCAAACATAAAAAAAAAAAAAAAGGAATCCAACTAAACCGAGAGAGAGAGAGATTAACATACTGTAGGTTTCATAATCGCAATTGCACGTCTAGGATTTTGGATTCAAGAAACTTGAGAGTTGAGAGAGGAGAGACGAGAGTTTAGAAAAAATTGATTGACTAAAGAGGAATCGAGAGACTTGAAAGTTGAGAGACGAGTGACGAGAGATGAGAGATAGAGTCGAGAGACACTAAGACTGAAGAGGTTAGGGGGATTCGAGAGATGGTGATAGTCGACAGAGGAAATCAATTTTGCAACGTTGTCGTTTTCGGAACAAAAAAAAAAAGATGTATAACCCGATTACGGATAATTGGGTTATAAAATTAGATCCGGGTTTTCCACAACCGCCAGGATTCCAGTTTTCCAAACCGGACCGAAAAAAAAAATCTGGTCCAGATAAACACCCCCTACAAATGTTACATAATTTGTATAACTCATGTTATATAATAATAAAGTAATAATTTGTCGATTGTAATACTTCTATATAAGTTCACGTCCATGTTATTAGTCAAGAGAAAACTCTTTGATAATATTGTTATGGATGTATTTTCTAACACTGATACTGATTTTTAATAATCTGTAATCAAAAATAAGAGGAATCAGACGTGTCCAGAGACACCTCCAATTCTTAAGTCAATATATATTATGAGGGGCATTTTAAGTATATAAAACTCAGAAGTTATCTTAGATACGTTCTTTGATCTTTATTTATACGAGCTGGCAAGGGGTGAGGGAGGCTTGATCTTCTCTAATCTTCACTAAGATCCGGCCTGTTAGGACTCTAAAGCGGTCGTTATGTCAGGAGTTTTAATACCCCAAACGCGTATTGCGAGCGTGTATCGCTTATAATTAATTAATTAATAATTTCGTATTAGCACATTTTGGCTGGCAGCCCCTTCTTTGTGGATTGCGGGCCTTGGGCTCTCTGCCATGTGGGCCCTTCTCTAATGTAGTTTCGGCGAATTCTTCATGAGGGTCTAGTCGCCGCTACAAATGCTTCAAGATTTTTCTTGCTCTAATTCATGAATGGGAAGGGATTCTTCTTTGTTATAGAATTAGATTGTTCATGTTTAGGGGCGAGGAAGGTGTATTTCCACATGCCATGTGAGAACTCATGATATTTTTCTTCAGGATATATTGGTGGCCCTCAAACAGAAAACAAATTAAAATTCAAAGTATTTAAAAAAGAAAAAAGAAAAACCAGAAAGATCGCTATGATCTCAAGTATCATGCAGGGGGACCCCAAAACAAATGGGAAAGATCAATATCTTCTAATTTTTTAATATTTGATTTATTTAGTTGCTGCGGTAGGAACTTATCAACATATATGTACAAAATTCGTGGGTCATATTTATTTAAATAATATTGCCAGCATTATGGAGTGTTGTTTTATTTTTTCTTCTTCAACATGATTAACATAATTACATTTATGGATCACATGGGAAACTTCAGAATTTACAACGCGGGGTACCCTCCAACGTTCCCCTGATCACTAAGAACCATTCTTTTCTTAAAATATGGAATTTTCTTCAACCCATTCCCATTCCCATTCCCTTCCATATCTACTGTTTACGCATACGTGTTGCACTTAGGGACTCGGTACAATTGATGGCACACGGACACACCATCTTTTTATGTTTGGAGAGTTTATTGTTTTCAATTTATTTCGTCAAGACTCGAGCAGAAGCACTGTATGGATCTCAGTGCCGAATAGCCACATACCATTAACATATGCTAATATGCATAATTTTTCAGAATTAAATTGTTCTTTTTAATTAATTACCAACCAGATTTCCGGGTTTTAGTTTGACTGGCCTCATATAAAAACTTTTAAAATATGTTGAGATAAGATAAGATTAGATTAAATATGTGTTTGTTTTCAGAAATGAAATAAGATTAGTTTGAATGGTGGATAGTTGGTAATATGATGGGACCCACAAGTACTTGTAGTACTTTTTACTCTATTTTATTTGTTTATTTATTTACCAATGGTACACCCTTTTATTTTTGATGCTTCGTTTTTTTAACATAAAAACCTTTGGTCAAAACTTTTTTTTTTATTTTTTGCTGCTTCCTTTATTTATTTACCAATGGTGCAATTTTTTTTTGCTACTTCTTTTTTTTTGGCAAAAAAAAAAAAAACCATTTTGTCAAAATTTTTTTTGTTTTTTTTTTCTGCTTCCTTTATTTATTTATACCAATGCTTCAAAGGAGCGAAGATCGAGCGACACATTCTGTCTGAGTTCGCTCGAGCTCAGTGTCGAGCGAGTATCAAGCGTTCCAATCTGCTTGAGTTCGGTCGAGCGAGTGTCGAGCATTCAATTCTGACTGAGTTCGCTCGAGCGCCCTGTTGAGCAAGTGTCGAGCGAAGACATATGTTTTGACCAACAATTAGCACACTTCAATCCTTTTCACTTCAACACTTGTTACAATTTTATTTTACACAGATTTTCACTAGAATATGCCAATCAACTCATTTTTTTTCAACAAAGTGAAACCTCGAATTGCAATGTACTATTTATTTTGAAATAATTACAATGTACCATTTGATCAATTTTTTATTTCGCTGCTTCCTTTGTTTATTTATTTACCAATGATGCAAATTTTTTTTTGCTGCTTCCTTTATTTATTTAGCTTATGTGTAAATATTTTTATTTTTAATCAAATATTTTGTTGTACATTTGGTACAGCTTTTACTTTTTTTACAATGTATATTCATGTCAATATACTGTTTATTTAAAATATATTATTAGAGGGAATAATATTGAAATAAGGTGAGATGAGATGAGATGAAAACTTGAGAAGAAACTTGAGATCTTTTGAGATGAAAACTGGTAGATTAAAATGTGTGTTTGTTTTAGTAAAACCTCTCACAGTACGAAAATTTTGAAAAGTTTTCAAAGTTTTGATTTTCAGTCACGAAAACAAACGAGGCCTAGTCACCGAATGGAAGTGTACTTAAGCTGAAATTAATTCAATTTAATTTAATTTTAAACTCAATTTAATATTTAAATATATAATTTTTAAATCATTAAATTTATCTCAATTCAAAACTTAGATTACAATCTTTTTCAATTTCTCATAAATATATCTAAACTATTATTAACATTCAAATACATATAAACTCATCTTAGGTGAGCTCCACAAAACTTATTATACTATTTCAACTCACTACTATTTATAAAAAAATCAAACCATCTCAATTCAATATTCAAACGGGACCTTAATATTTTAAATCTTTTTTTAATAAATAAAGAAATTAGTCTAACAAAATCATAATAGGCTATAACATAAATAATGTTGGCCGAAATGAACGGAACACAACAAGATAATATACAATTTGGAGCAAAACATTATATAGTTGCGTGCACGGATATACCTACTAAAGTCACGTCATATTCTATCATAAAAAATAATATTTACAGTTGTAAATATTATACAATACTTTGATCAAAATTAAATAATACGATTATTGTTGAGATATATATGTATAACAGTTTTTTTAATAAAATTATTTTATAAAGATATTCAAAATATATAATTGTGTAAAATATTGTGAGAAGTGTAGGAGTGTGTTTTTCATTTTCCATCAAGCAACTGCGCCAAAAACAGTAGTAGCGTATACACAGTCATGTTAAAATATGAAAATCTATTTATTCTATGCAACTTTTGTTTGCCAATTCTACACGTGATGTCACGCTTTTTTTTTTTTTTTTAATAAGTTCGGGCGCAAGATCACTCAAATTCTATTAATATTGTTTCCAAAATATAAAATTCAATGGATTAAAGCTATTTATAGTTTCTACTCCAATTCTAAGAATTACAACAAGTTCAGTGAATATGTGCTGAGAAATATTATTGATCAGAAAATAAGTAATGATATCCTACAATTCTTTTTGAACATTTTTTATTAAATAGGTTTTAGTTTTACAAACCAATTAAAAAAAGAAAAAGTCCCCATCCCTTAAGAGGCCCTTGCGGGAACTCTATTTCTGGTAGTAGTGCAAGTGTGACGACTCCCAATTACTTTAAAATAAATGATAATTATGGATGTGATTATCTAAATGCCACGCAATAATTTTAAAAAAATAATAAATAAATATAAATTTATATAAAAATAAATTAATTTTTCAAAACGATCGACGATTACGTACTTAATAATTATATGTAATGATGAAATGATTATCTTTTTAAAATAACTATTTTATATACGACTTTTTTTTTATCTTAATTAAATTTGAAATTACTCATACAATATTTATCGTTACTTATCCGAGTATTTAGACTGATAATAAAGTTTTAATTAATAGTTTAGGAACAGTTCATGTATTAATATTCTCTAAACGCTAGACTATCAATTTCATGTAAATTTCTGGAAAATCTTAATCCCAAAACAACTGAATTGTTAATATTTACTATAGATTCAAGTGGTTAGATGGAAGCTTATCTAGTAGGCATTAGAAAATATAAGGGATTTTAATGGTACACTATCGAAACGTGTTTTTAGTAGGTTTACCATTCTCATAAGGTTATAAACACTGAAAAATTTCCTCTAAAATATTTTCGTATGAATTTAAAATCTTTCTAATTTGATCATTTTATAAAATAATTTATAATATTAATATCGTTTAAAGAAAATGTTTTGAATTAAAATGGGTGATCCCTTTTCATTACAATTCATTTCATGCGTTGACGTGGCAAAATATGCTTCCTTGTGTCTTGGAGGCTCTAAGCACGGGCACATTTCTATCATCCGGCGCTGAAGTATTTCTCTTCGAGAAATTCCCAAACGGGACTGGTCTGCACTCCGCATGCTTGTTGAAACCCTAACTTCAGCTTGGCTAGACGCCCATTCTCCTTGCCCCAAGGTATGCTAATTTATTTACCTCTTTTATGCAATTTATTCACCCTATTGTTAAATCAATGCAAAAACCCTAACTATTTGCTTCTGGAAATTTCCTTTGTCATATTTACGTGAAGTTTTTTATTGGATTAATATAAATAGCCAAGAGAAGTTGCACATTATAGTCGTAGTTTTGTGCGTTTTGATTAGTCTTCCAGTTTGATCTTTTTGAAATGTAGCTTCCTTTGTTGAAATTGAACTGGCTGTTGTGGATTCCGCGCAGTAGCCGCTTCTGCCAATGCTTAGAATTTCTTTGTAGTTCGGTGACATCGATTAAGTTCTTACAGTTTGTGCGGGGCCCCAGTGTTTGGGTTTAAAATTTGGAATATCTAAAATAGGGCTGTCTTGTCAGCTGCTCCAAAATGTAATGTACTGTAATCTAGTTCGTATGAAGTTTGTGATGGATTATTCTCTCATGTGCATGAGTGCATGCTAAATTTATAGGGTGCATGGTATATAAGTAGTGAGTTGACGATATATAGAGCAATACACTAAGAGTAATTAATTAACCCGATGATTATGTTTTTTTGAGTTTTTTCAACTTGATTAGTAAAGGTGATCTCAGATGATGTGTGAATAGTAGGGGGAAAATGGTGAAAAAGTAATGATAAAATATTGAATAGCGGTGGAGTGATCACAGCCTTAAGATCTATTTGTCTTTAAAAATTATTCTTTGAATAGTTTTGTCTTGAGTTGCTTTAATGATTTGGTCACATTTTGCTCCTTGGACACATTTTGACGTGGGAGTGTGGTGTGGAGGAAGAGAATCAGTCATGGTTCTCTCCTTTGATTTGCAGGACTTCATTATTCGTGCTCGAGTGCTGAAGCTTTACAGGAATGCGCTCCGGACTGCTCAGAGAGCCCCTACTCATGCTAGAGGTGAAATGATGCACTTGAGAATATTCTTTTTATAAGTAATAGGATAAGAATAATGTTTCTAGAGGAAGTTACTGAGGAGGACAGACTTCAGTTAGTATGGAGCAATTTGGTTCTTTGGGGCTGCCAAGGTTTGAAGCTGTTCAAATGATTGCTTTTGTGGGTTGGTTGAGAACTTGCGTTTCCTAGTTGTAAGCATTATATTTTTCTGGTGTTCTGTTTATTCAGAAGAATTTCATCCACTGAAGTCTTCCTTTACAACTTCGAAGCGCCCTTGTTTATTGGAAGGTTTTCACTTTTATGTGTGCTTGGACATAGCAACATAATGTACGGATTCCTGTTATACCTCATTGCTTCTGTCAGACCAAATTGCTCGGTACTTTGAAACCTGGGCTGACCAAAACACCAAATTGCTCCGTACTTGCTGCAGAACACCAATAATACCAAATGGTAGTCTGATAAAGCTCCGTGCCAGCATTGACTGGAGTAGGTTTCAGTTAGTTACTAACGCAGCTCGTCAAATTTCTGTGCCAATCTGGTATGTTCTCGTACAAAGATACTTAGGTAACATTTGTCTGTGACTTTTCCTTCCAGTAAGACCCAGGAAATATTTGTATAGATTAATTTTTAATCTCCTATTGTTTTGGAAACCCAAAGCTCAAGACAAAACCATTGCAACGACAACTATTTCTCTTGCCTCCTGCATATGTTTAGATTGAGTTCATTACTATGAAGCTGTTTCCTGGCAAGAGTCCCTGATAAGAAGTAGGTGTTTAAGCTGCTAAGCTAGGAAGAACTTTCATGCGAGTTTCCAGCTAGACCACAGAACTCTGCTATATGGTCATTTCCTTTTGAATTAATAAGTATTCATTAAGTTATAATCCTGGTAAAATAAACATTTTTGAAGACTTCCTATCCAGTTGATTTGAATTCCTCTTAGTTTTCAGATTTGTGTGAGATATTCTTTGGACTCAGCATCAAACTCATTATCCCATGTTAACATCTTTCAAATATTGTATGCTTTTCCATAATAATTGGATGAATGCCAATCTGATGGAACTGACCAAAATTCAATGGGTCTTTCAGCTGAATTAAGACAGACAATTAGACAAGAGATGGAGATTAACCGGAACTGCAATGATAAGCAAAGGATTCGTTTTCTGATTAGTGAAGGATTGGAGAGATTGAAAAGTCTCGATGAGATGCTTGACATGCAAGGTCACTGATAGCGGAGTCGACGCTCATGTAGAATTTTTTGGATGTCTTCCTCTTTCAAAGGACTGACGGTTGGAGGGATTGCAATGTAATGTACTTTCCCATGTACATTGCAACCCGGAAATGGTTTTAGTACTTTATTTTTATCATTGAGCTTTCGTCTATTTGCTCGACAATAAAACAAGTACTGTGTGGACATTTCAATGACATCTGCCCATGCTGGGAGTATACTGGTTGGAGGCTTTGGGTTTCATATGTCCAAACAATTACAAGTTTGGGACATATTATGTGCATCCATATTCACTTGGCTAAGAACGGGCGAGCAAGTTCAATTTCAGTCAAATTTGGTACTTTTATTTGAAAAAACTATGATTAGTTATACATGCTGATGCTTCGGATGAAGTAGACATTTCAGAGATATCGTAAAACATTGTTTAACACAGTGCTCTTATTGTACTCTTGCTGTCTTAAACTTCTGCAGTAAGGGTGCAAAGCAATGCCCTTCCGTTCCTACTAAGCTGGATTCTTTCTCTTTTCATGTTATCGTATGATCAAAAGGGAAAAATGAAACACGAAGAATGTGACCTTAAATTTTTCTGCTTTTGAATAGTGAAACGTGTTAATGGAGGAACCATTGACCCTGGTGGCTCGTTTGAGAGCTTGGGTTGCCGTTCTTTGATGGTACTAACAGCACCTGAAAGCTATTCATTTACGTTGCGTTCTATTCAACCAGAAACTCATCCGCTCAAGCACAGAAAGGTTGAAATTATCCAATCAATCATCTTTGTCCAAGGCTTTACAGGAAATTTCACAACGACATGAACTTTTTCATCCGGAAAGCAGTAACCAAGTTGAAACAATGATTTTGAAATCTGACGATCAAGTTGAACCTAGTTGAGACAGTCAATCCCATGTTTTCACAAACTACTAGCTGTGATATCTATTATAATAAAAATAAAAAAGTTCAAACACACAATACTTTGCTAGCTGGTGTGGTGTTAGTGTACTTGGAATCTGCAGAATATTTAGACCCGTTTGATTACACAGATGAGATAAGATGTTTTAAATATTAATGAATAAAATATTATTATAATATAATTTTTTAACGTTAATTTTGTATTGAGATTTAAAAAAATTAAATTATTTATTATATTTTGTACGAGGATTTGAAAAATTATAACGATGAATTGATATGAGATGAGACGGTCGGGTTTTCTTGTGTATCAATAAAAAGGTTTGCAAATGAAGTTTTTCTGTCACAATGGTCCGACATACAAGTTTCAAGCACATGAATACCAGCATTACAAAAACAATTACAACATAATCCGAGTCAAAAATAATCGCGAGAGAATAATAGATCAAGGACCACCTAATCCGGTTCATAGGTGCAAAAGAAAGCTGCTTGCCTGTCTACTTCTACAAAGGGCGCGAAGCAAATCCCCTATCCACCATCTTCTCCACTAACTCCTCGTGCTTCTTTAACTGCCCTGCATTCCTTAGTTGCTGAAGAACCAACTCATAATCATGTGTGCTGGGTTTTAAACACTTCTCTTCAATCATCTCCCTGAAAAACTTGTAGGCATTGTTCCAATGCCCCATCCCACAATACATCGAGATTAAAACCCGGTAAGTATTCACATTAGGCTCGATATCATTCTCATCCATTTCCTTCTTAAGCTTGAGAACCATATCGGTTGATTTCGAGTCGGCAAACATCCGCATCAATATATTGTAGGTCACCGTGTTTGGCCTACAGTTTGCTTCCTTCATCTTAGCATACATTCGATGAGCACCATTCACATCCCGTAACTTCACAATGGACCTAAATATCAAATTAAAAGTTGAGGCGTTCGGGCTACACCCTTTCTTAATCATCAAATTCAGCACCTTAATTGCTTCCTCAAGATTATCATCCCGGCAATGTGTCTCTATAAGAAAATTATACGTAATCATGTCAGCGGGGCATCCGAGCCTCTTCATCTGATTATACACTTGCAAGACCTTTTCAGTCCGCCCGGCCTTCACATGAACCCGCATTAGGTTATTGAAAGTTATGGAATTCGGGCTACATCCCGTGTCAATCATTTCGGCAAACACATCGTAGGCACGCGTAACTTGCCCGCACCTACACAACGCGTCGATCACAATACTGTAAGTGTACACATTGGGCTTAATCTCAGCCATCTTCATTTCCCCAAACACCCTCTCGGCCTCCGAAATATTACCCGCCCGACACCACCCGTGAACCAAGCTCGTATACACAACAACATCGGGTTCAAACCTATCCTTCAAGCTATCAAAGAATGTCTGAGCCTCCTCTGCCCTTCTTTTCTTACACAAAATACCAATCACGATCGAAAACGCAATCTTATCGGGCTTACAACCATACTCCTCCATTCGATTAAACGCGTGCACCGCCTCCGCTGCCAGACCGGCCCGAACGTACCGGCGAACAAGGATAGAGAATGTCTCGATGGTGATTTCCACGTTCCTAGCTTTCATGGAATCAATCACGTGCCAGGCCAAGTCAAACTGGCGAACCTTCCCGGCAAGGTCGACCATCTCGTTGTAGTGCTCGGCGGGGGAGTGGACGGCCGGTTCCTCGCGAGCAGTGGCCCAGTTGAAGAACACCAGGGCTTGGAGGAAGGGGATGCCGTGGCGGACCCCACCGCATTTCTCAATGACGCGGCGGACGATGGAGGGGGTGACTGAATGGACGGTGGAGATGTGGGAGAAGTCGTGGGATAATGTGGGAATGGTGTAATTAGGGTTAGGCGAAGTGGGGTTAGGGTGAGGGTTGGGGTTTTTGCTGTGGTGGTCTTTGATTAGGGCGTGGAGTTTGTCGGCGATAAGGGTTTCTTCGGGGGTTAAGCATTTAGTGATAGGGGCAGTTATTTTGGAATGATTTTCTGCATCATCCTCTTCCTCTTGAAGGCGTGCTTCGGAGGTTGAAGAAGAAAATGAATAGGCTTCGATTTTGAGTACACCCTGAGAAATATAGTTGTTGGGTAAACGTAGCTTTGATTTCATTAAAGCCATTGAATAGCTTCGTTTAAGAGGGTTCGTCTCTCCAAAGACTTCCTCACGCTGCGCGAATGGCGAATGGGAGGGTCTAGGGAGTGCAATTGCAACTGCAGTCTGCACTGACTGGGGAGGGAACAGAAAAACGAAGATTCGTCTTGAACACGACGCCGTTTGCTTTTTTTTGTCTAGGTGCGGATTTTACGGTGGGGGTGGGGTGGGAGTCGGACGGACGAGACGAGATAAGATTATATAATTTTTTTTTTCTGACAGATTTTTTATAATAAAAATAAGATAATTTTATATAAAAATTGAAAATAAAATAAAATATTATTATAATATTATTTTAAAATTTAAGAAAATTAAATTATTTATTATATTTTTTATAAAAATTAAAAAAAAAACTGATAATGATTAAATCAGATAAAATAAAACATTTTTACCCTCTAAACGAGCCTTATATAGAACCAACGAAACGTTGTTCTGGACTGGGTAAAACTTGTACTGGGTTGAGCAGGTGCGGGCAAATAGATTGCTTTCTTTGTTTGTTCGTGGTAACTTTTCAAATTTAAGAGTTTGTTTGAATTAGGAGGACACGAGATAAGATAATTTTAAATAAAAATTAAAAATTAAATAAAATATTATTTTTTAATATTATTATTATTTAAAAATTTAAAAACGTTAAATTAGAATTTGATTAGGCTTAAGGATCTGTTTGGTTACTCAATTTCTTTCGATTTATTTTAATTCATCTCATCTAATTATTATAATTTTTTTAAAATTATAATATGAAATATAATAAATAATTCAAATTTTTTAAAATTTAAAATAATAATAATATTATAAAATAATATTTTATTTAACTTTTATATCATTTCAACTCAATTAGATATCCAAACGTCACTTAAACTTCCTCCAAGGGTCTCCACTGAGACGCATCATAATCAGTCTTAACTGGACCTGATTTCTATCGGTCCCCAGCCTCAACTGGAATTTGTGGCTCCCGTAAAAAGTGCACTCACTGTTCACATTAAATTTTATAGATGAGTTTTGTTACAAAAAAATCTGGTGCAACATTATTTATAGTGCGACTCTTTACAATTTTTTAAAAAAATAAAAAATATAATGGGATAGTTAATATAGAAGGCTTGAACGTCAATGGTGCGCAGAGTGGGTTAAAAAAAAATGTGTTAAATATATTTTTTCCTTATAGATTTCAATAATTTAGGAATTCAATCTAAAATTTCACCTTTCTCTTCAAATATATTCTAATAATTCTTTATTATTTATTTCTTTATCTAATTATTCTTTCTTTGTATTTTTAAATAATTTATTTAAATATTTCATAAACTTCACATTTCATTGTTCTTCACCGATCAAACAATTACAATCTGAAAATGACTATACCGTATTATTTAAAAAAACCTTTCAGAGAGCTATATTAAAGAACAATTATACACCAAACCTTTAAGATAGATTAAAGAAATTTATATAATTTTCTATCGTTTGATAGCTAACTAGTAACTCGTTGATAACCTCTCTTTTCTACCTTTCGATAATCAAGTAGAAAAAGTAATATTATTATTTTATTTTATTTTTATAAAGTAACGCTGTTGTGTAGTTGGTTGAAATTATATTATAAAATGAAGGGTAGTAAATCTAGAATATGAGTATGCAATCTGTTGGGATTTAATTTTCGAAGAGTTTTATTCAAAGATAGGGAATGACTATGGGCATCGGGAAGTTGCCGTGAATGTTACGAGTCCTTTGCAGAATTAACTGCTCCCCCTTGAATACCCCCCGTAATCCGTCGTTCCACTTTAAGGGATCCACCCCCCAAAAAAAGGCTAAATATAAATAACATATAATTGGGTAGCCAAAACTATGTGGTCGCATATGATGAAATAATGGAGAAATTATATTTGTAATTATAAAGTATACAAGTTTCATATATTTTTTTAAAATGAGTAAATATAAAATTCATATTAAACGATTAATATTTTAACAATAGACTTATGTACTTTTTTTCATAAGGAATACGTGGTGTTTACACAATTAGTTAAGGATGTGTCCCACCACCACCTATATGACCTATTTATTTGCAAATATTAAGAAAACTTTGGTGTGATATACTTGAGAACATTTCGATACTTAAGTCAGTCTAGTGTATCTCTCAAGTAATTTAGAATTCAAAAGATCCTTCGTTTTTAGAATTACTTGGTATATATAGAGAATGTCTATTGGATTGATCACTATTATATGATATTACTTTCCTGTGATGTTTATCATATACTTTGTTTATCTTGTGCTATGTTTGTCGACTTAGATCATCTCTAAGTAACTGAAACGGTCACATACATGCATGAGACTTGCTTCTTCCCTAATAAAGGGACATGTAGTGTCCAGATTCCTTGTTGGGCCTTTCAATTGGAGCCTGCTTATAGAAGACTTTTATAATTGGCTTAAATACAAAATGGCCCTCCACAATTCATAAATGTATATAACATTATTCAATCGGGTACAGAGAAGGTAAAATACCTTAGACAGTTCAAATAATTATAGATGGCAGATGAGTTCGAAACTGAAACACTGGGCCGGCCAGTCACATAATTCTGTCACATAAACCAATTTGAAACCGAAAACAACTCCAATTCTACTTCCCGCACATGTATTTAATTCCCTTCCACCACGTTCCCATAGATGGTAATTAAAGTTGGTTCGAGTAATATCACTCCGAAATTGTGAGCACCTATAAATTATATGTAGCTAGTTACGAAAATCACTTGTGGGGAAAAGCCAGCCAACTATACATGACATGATTACAACGGTAAAGAAATAAATATATTTTTAAATGACACAACAAAATTACGTAGCTCTTTCCCATGATTATCGTTTCCATATTTGGGGTTTCCTTTCCCTAATTGGAAAAGGTAATGCAAGAATCTTAATTGAGGGCTTAAGTCAGTGATTCTATTATTTCTTCAACAGTTGAGCATCTGCCTCTGCTTCTCTTTGTGCACGTTGAAGATGGATAGTGCGAAGCAATCGAGGCTAACGCCGTTGACGGATCTGATGCCACTGCAACCATGGAAGACGCCGGCGCCACCGTTCCCTGAGAATTACCAAAATAGGCAGTATATTAAGCTTAAGAAACCAGTGGTTAGAGACGGAACCAAGGTTTTTTGGCAACCCAAGACATTTGTGAAGAGAGATGATGCGGACGAGTACTTGGATGTTGAAATACCATACGAAGGAGTCTTTGAATTCTTCGACAAGTGTATAATCAAGCCTATTAGAGTATGGGTTGACAAGATATATAATTGGTGAGGTTTTTAGCATACCAAGGTCTGATAGTTTTAGAACATGAATGGTAGTCCTGATCCTCTCCCGTCTTTTCAGTCATCTTTCGGAATTTTCTTCGCTGATTAAGAAAATCTGGGAGTATGTACAGTTTTTGATTGGCTAATTCTTCCCATACCAATTTGATGAATGAAAATACATTATTTTTCTTCTCTCTATATCTCCACTAAAAATTTATTATAAATTATTTCTAAATATTATTTAAATATAAATATCTTTCAATTTCAAATTTTTAACTATTTTATCTAACCAGATCTAATAATTATAATTTTTAAATAATATATAAAAAATACTACTTTTTTAAATTTTAAAATAAAAATTATATTGAGAGGTGTATAAAACCACCGCGGGTTCCGACTATGACTCCTATATGTAAACTAAATATATTTAAAATTGTAATATAAGTGTTAGCTGTTTGAGTGGCCTAATGGTTGAGAGAGTGTTTTGCAAATAGTCAATCCTACATTTGAGCCCCCATATAGATCGATTTACCCTAAAATGGTTTATTACATTGACTGCGGCCTACCTCTCCACTTCCTCCACCACGTGCTCCTCCATGGCTCTATATCAATCTCAAGTTCTCAACCCCCAACTAGACTCTCCCTCTCTGTAAAACCACGCAACTTTACTTGTATATAGCAAAACTCAATCTTAAATTATCTTTCTCTACTGTCATGGTTGTGCTTTTCAACCGTTCCCTTGAGCACGAAGCACCACAATCTCGTGCTTTGTTGCAGCAAAGTAAACTACAATAATCAATGTTATTGTAATTTTTTTTCTCTTTTAGGTTAAGATTGTGGGTTTGGCTGCTAATCAGTGAATGTTTGGCGGGTTCTTGGAATTTCGGATGAATATTTGGTAGAATTTGACTCTCTCTCTCTCTCAAGCTTCAACGTTTTAACTCTGGCAGCTCTGACCGGAGTCAAAATCTATTCTGATTTAGAATCGGAGTTGGATCTTAACTTGGCCCCGACTTTGGTTAGAGTCGAGCATTCCTAGTACGGCGGAGTCAAAGCTCAGTCCTAATTATATCATAATAATGAAAAAATCTAGTTGCAAGCATAACTGTGTACTAATATGTGCATCAATCTAATATGATTGGTCAAAAAGTAATTTTTATTGAAAACAGTGCTAATTTAAATTTTAAACACGTAGTAATCAATATTGATACGCAAATTAATACGCAACTTTATTTATATGTAATAAAACACATTCAAACTATTTTATTATTATTTATGAATAATTTCATTTTTATTCACGTAACTTTTATTTCCCCTAATGTCAAGCAGTTATAATTCTTTTATTTTTTTTATTTTTATTTTTTTTACGTTAAATCCAATCAAGGCCTATATCTTTTTCTGTCACCAAATATAAAAGTTATTTCAGCTAACAGGAACCTATATAGTTAGACTCCGCAAGCTTTTTTTTTTATTTTTGATCACAGACTCCGCAAGCTTTAATTAGACTCAAAAGGCACATAAAGATTAATAAAATGATGCCCCCTTTTTATGTTCTGATGGGACCGATTCGAATCTTTTTAACGGAGGTGAACAAGGATGGTATTGAATTCCTTTTGGGTTGGGCCCGTAATTATTTGTCCACGTGCTTGTAAACACTTACATGATTTGGTCGCGAAACAGGTCATCTCGATGAGATTAAATTTTAAAATAATATTAGATGATCACGCTATATTAAATACACTTATTAAAAAATCACGCGGTATTAATTACCTTACTCAGAAGATCACACTACATTAAATTAGGCCTAGCAAAAAGAACTCTAGGAGGGCACTCATTCCCTAGTTGCAAGGCATGATGGCCTGACCCTTGAGATAAGATATAAAATGAACCATCATGTATCGAAGGGGGAGAGATTAGGTACTCTTCAAAAAACTCTCTAGCAAAAATCCTACTTTCTGGCATCACCTCTAAGGATATTATTGACTTTGGCGTCGAAGGCTCTTCCGGCCACCTCCTGCCGATCTCTTCTTTGTGTTAGTAGGTCACCCAGATCGAAGACCCATAGACGTACGAAACACGATATCAACATTTATAATACTTTTATTCAACTTTTTTTTTCTATTTCTCCAAAATCTCATAAAACATATTAACTTAAATTTTTTTTACTACTTTTCACAAATAATCTCATTATTATTCACTAATAATCTAATATAATTACTAGGCCTAAAGCTTTACATGCCAACTAAGGTTGTAGATTTGGACATAATTTTTTTTCGGTTCGGTCCAAACTTGGATATCTAGGTGAATTTGGACAGTTATCTGCCTGTATTGAACCTGGCAGGTATAGGTATGGAAACCAGATTGGGTATGCGGTACCAAATATCCGCATCACGTGTTTTCTATAGAAACGTTATTTTGTAATGAAATTACACACCCACGTCATTCATCTCTCTCTCTCTCTCTGGTGTCGCCAAAACCCTAACTCAAACTTTTGAGCTGATGTCATCGCCGATTTCCTTCTACAATGTATGTAAAGTGTAAGGGTGAAAACCAATAGTCTCGGTGTTGTTTTGGTCCAAAATTAAAACCACACCGATAAGGAAATTATCTGATTATCTTGACCAAAATCAGCCGGTGAATGGGAAGAAAACCATCGACATCAGTCTCAATTTTCTTTCAGTCGGTTCACTAGCACCATCGGTGGCGCGATGAATGAGAGAGAGAAAGAGAGAGAGAGAGTGTGTGTGTGTGTGTGTGAAGAGTGAGAAAGTGAGAGAGAAATGAGATCCCTCCCGAATAAGAGGATGGGAGGGGTTTATTCGAACCCTAATTCCAAATGACGTCGTTTGGTTAATTAAACTAAACAGCGTCGTTTTAATTAAAATACAAAAAAATATGTATAAATAGTATAAAGGTCGGTTCACCGATTTGAACCTGATTCAAACTGAGACCAAACTGGACCGGTGTCAATTCTTCAAATTGCCACCACATCCAGGCCGGTTCTCCACCAGCTTCTGCTAGTTTCAGTCAGTCTCAATCGGTTTATGGCTTCTTGTACAGCCCTAATAGAGTGCCTAGGGGTGAAAGTCGGCCGGTCCGGATCGGAAAAACCGACCGGACCGGACCGGTCCTGAACCGGTCTGGTCTCGGTCCTGATTTTAGTGGACCGAAATCATTTGGTCCGGTCCACGGTCCAGGGGTTTTTCACCCCGGACCGGACCGAATGATTCTTTTTTTTTTTATAATTTATATATATAATATATTGATTATATAATAATTGTATATAATTAATTATATAATTTTCATCTAACCTAATTCTATCACTAACTTGCCATTAAGTAATTATTAACTAATACTATTATTTAGAATTTTATACTAATACTAATGTTTATACTAAATTACTAATACTAATAGAGTAAATTAATATTAGAGTCTAGACACTAGACTCTAATATGGTATAAAAATAAAATAAATACTAATAGTATAATATAGAGTATAGTTATATAACTTATACTAATATGGACTATAGTTATAACATATACTAAAAACTAAGTGGGTAGTCTATAAATAATATTACTAATAGTCTAATATATATAAGTTTATAACTATACTATATTACTAATAGTCTAACCTATAACTATACTATAACTATAATTTTCATCTAACCTAACTATGTCACTAACTCGCCATTAAGTAATTAGTAATATACTATACTAAATATAATATAGTAATGATAGTCTAATATTAGTATAAATTAACTATACTATATTATATAGTTATTATATAACTATACTATATTACTAATAAGTAATCACTATAAGTCTATAACTATATATATTTAGTATTAAAGTATTGTTATATTCTTTAATGTATTTACTATTAATTACTAATACTATTAAGTCTTAAGAGTTATGGTATAAATTACAATATATGTATAATTTTATACTAATACAAATATTTATACTAAATTACTAATACTAATAATCTAGACACTAATATGGTATAAAAATAAAATAAATACTAATAGTTTAATATAGAGTATAGACTATAGTTATACAACTTATACTTATACTAATAATTAATATAGTTATAACTTATACTAAATCACTAATACACTATAACTAATATTACTAATATATAGCTATACTATATTACCAATAGTCTAATAGGTTAATACTAATACTATTATATAGTTATACTAATTATAATAAGTAATCACTATAACTTATAAGTCTATAACTATATATATTTAGTATTAAAGTATTATTATATTTTTTAATGTATTACTAATACTATTAAGTATTAAGAGTAAGGGTATAAATTATAATATATTTATAATTTTATAATATGTATTATATATTCCATAATGTATTTTGTATCAATGTGTTGCCATATATTATATAATAATATATATTCCATAATGTATTTGTATCAATGCTATAATATATTATTAATAATATTATACTAAATCACTATAACAATATAACTAATACTAATATATAGTTATACTAATAGTCGACTATTATATAGTTATACTAATCACTATAATTAAAACTAATACTATAATATATAATACTAGTATAACTAATCAAAAACATATATAGTACTAGTATATATATTAATGTATTAACATATTATAAAAGTTATAGTATAAATTATAATATATCATTACATATATTTATTAGTTATAGTATTAGTACTAGTATAGTTATTAGTACTAATAGACTAATAGTATTAGTTATTAGTATTACATATAGTTACATATATTACTATTATTACTATACTATTACATATAGTTACATATATAGATAATATAGTTATCACTATTACTATTATTACATATAGTTATTAGTTATAGTATTATTACTAATAGACTAATAGTAGTAGTGTATTACTAATATATATATATAATAGTATACTATATGTATATATATTAAATATATCACAATATAATTACATAAGTATTAAACAAAATGTCATTGAAAAAAAAAAAAAAAGTCATAGGGTGGATCGACCGGATCGGACCGGACCGGACCGGTCCGTAGGAAGTTCGGTCCGGTCTAGGGTGAGAAAATCCTAGACCGAATAGGTCTGATTCAGCCTGTAAAACCTCTCCGAACTGGACCGGATCGGACCGGACCGAATTCACCCTTAAGAGTGCCCAAACGCTTTTTAGGCCAACTCAGTTGTGTTATCCATCGGTCCAATGCACTGGCCTAATCCCATAGAGGGAAAAGCCAAAATAATATAGTTGTCCTGTTGTTGTTCGCGACCTTGACTCATTCCCTTAATCCCTTGTCTTCCCGGCATCGTCCCACGCAATGTTATGAGCTGGGTGAAGGAATCTGTGGGTTATCACGTGGGCCAAGTAGGCATAGGGATTCATTTAATTGTTATGGGCATTATTGTCCATTTGAATGTTTGGAATGTTATTTTATGTTGAAGTGGGTCTTGGGCCATTGTGCCTAGTGCATGTTTCCGTATACTTGGGGAGATTGTTGCCTTTGTTTATCTATTTAATAAAACGTATTTGGTTCATTTATTTCGTGTGAATATGGAGGTCTGCTGGGTCCTTGAATTGCCAATAAATTATATGTTATATAATTACTTAGTTCATAATAGGGGTGTTCATTCGGATCCGAATCTGGATATCCAGCCATAATCGGATCCGGATTTCAAAAATCTAGCGGTTATCGACTTGGATTCAATCCGGACAGATAACTGGATTCAATTTGGATATCTAGATTGTAACCGGATATCCGGATTATTATTATTTTTTTTTTATAAAAACCGAATCCAAGTTATAATCGGATTCAATCCGGGTTTTGTAATATTTTATTTTAAAAAAAAAACTTTATAACTTAAAAAAAAAAATTATAGCACTTTAAAAAAATAAAAATAAAAACTCTGATATCATGTTCAAATTACCTAGATTTTTTTAAATAAAATAATTTAAATACTTTTAAAAAGTTTTTTTAAAAAAATAAATTGAAGAGAAAAGTTAAAAAAATGAAAAATAGGTAATATTGTTGTATATCACAATGCAAAACATAAATTTTAAAAAATAATAATAATAATAATATATCACAATTAATTAAACTAATACAATGTTACTACTTTTAGCCGATTTTTTTTTTTATAAAAAAAAGTGTATAATTCAGTTACGGATAACCGAATTATAAAACTGGATCCGTTTGTTATGGATCTGGGTTTTCCTCAACTGCCCAGGTGTAATCCAGGCGGATAACTGCCTGGATTCACTCGGATTCCATATTTCCGAACCGGACCGGAAAAAAATATAGTTCAAATGAACACCCCTAATTTGTAATAAGTGGTCTTAGAGTCATGTTCTTACGCAATGGTAGAGGGTACTCGTCATACTCAATTTGCTGATTTATTGTCTACTTTGAAGGGTGAGACAACTCAATTGAGAGAAAAATAGGAGCGGCACGGGCAATTGCTGGAGACGGTACTGAAGCAAATTAGTAAATTGGCAGCAAACTATGATCAATTATTTGTTACAACAAGGGTTAATAATTTAGATGAGAGCTCCTCAAGTCCTTTGAACCGGTGATGAAAATTAGTTGTGATTTGTTGTTTGATGGAAATGTAGGAATTCAAGTTCGAATTAAGCTGGATTTTCCAAGGTTTGATGGTTTGGGACCCATGGAATGGATTCTCATTGCCCAACAATTTTATGCTTAATGTGATACACAAGAAGAACACAAATTACAAATTACTTCATTCCATATGAAAGGTAAGTCTCTCTCATGATATCGTTGGTTGATGGATTTTAGCCTAGTTCATTTCTATGAGGAATTTGTGGTGACACTCAAGGTCCGTTTTGAGCCTTCGACCAATAAGGATTCGGTTGGAGCTTTCACAAAACTCTGCTAGATAGACTAAGGGGAGAAATGCCAAACCCACTTTGAGATACAATCTAATAGGATCGGTGGGCTTATCGAGGAGTTTACTTTTTGTAGTGGGCTACGAGATTAGAGTTAGAAAGTTATGAATTTTGAATTTCATAGTTTCAGCATATCAATAGCTGATACATGGATAATTAAGTATTTTATATGTTTGTTCTAAAGTACAATTAGTATTTCTTAAAGTGCAATAGTGACAGATGAGTACATTTTAACCGAGTTTATAGATCAATCACTTGATTCAACATTTAAATAGGGCATATTGAATCTATATAAAAAAAAAGGGCATATTGAAAAGTTAGATAAAAAGCAAATTATGATGATTTGCAAAATATGATAATTGAAATATAGATAAAATAAATAAACAAATAAATAAATATGACAATAATATTTAATTTTTATAGAGTTAGACGTATAACGTGGGGTTAAATTTTGAGTGGGGTCATAATAATGCAAAAGGTCGCATATTAACTACATATTGCCCACATTAATGCTAGTGATCTCAAGCATATAATGTTGTCGAGAAATTTACTTCAATAGTTATAAATGTTGTAAATATCACACATTTATTTAAAATAAATAAATAAATATGAGATTTATATTAAAAATGTACTCATTTTAAAAAAGAATACGTGACAATTATACAACTTTTTATTAAAAAAAATTGAAATTTCAAAAATAGTGCCTGGATTATTCTTGGCCCAACAACTCCGGAGAATATCCACCGTAAAAATCCTTTGAAAACTCATAACTCCATGAGGTAGAACTTTCAAAAGATATTCAAGCATTCCTTGTTTTGCAAAGCCCACCGTCTATCTTAGAAGTTTGACCCCGGACTCCTGAGTTACAATTGACCAAACCTTGGGCAGCCAACAACACCGGCACGCTAAACCACGAGCGCCCCTATGTCTAAATTACCCCTTATTACTCGCCCAAAACTTAGTATAAAAGCACAATCTTTTGAATGGGAATGGCCAACCTCGGACAGTTGGATTCCGGTAACGCTGCAGTTCCGACAGTCAGCGAGAAATAAATAATTAAATAAAATTGGCTGATTTTATAGTTGAAGGCCTCTTTCGTTACTGAAGATTTAGGGTTTCTCGTTCAACAATGGCGAAGGGAAGGTACGGTCGCTTTCAGGTGAAGAAATGGTCGACATTGACGCTTGTGTGGTCCATGCTTCTCATGCTCTCAGTCGTTATTTTAATGCTATTGGCTTTTGGAATCTTCTCGCTTCCAATCATCGACGACGATTCTCCGCCACAAGACCTCAGTTCGTGGCGCCGCATGATCATTGAAAGGTTCTTGTTTCGCTCCTAATCTACGTTCGTTTAGAGTTTAATCCATTTGGAGTTAACGATGCTTTGCTGTTTTGCGTGACGATCTTTTTCTTATTTTCCTTTTCGCAGAGGTGAAGGGCTTGGGGACAGGGGGGAGCAGTGGACCGAAGTTCTCGCCTGGGAACCCAGGGCATTTATTTATCACAATTTTTTGGTTAGTCAGTGAAATCTGGTTATCTCTCTCTCTCTCTCTCTCGCAAGCGATCGATCTTAGACGCAGCAATATCTTTATATTAAAAGTCAATTTTATGCAGCACAAGAACTTTTGCTCAGTTGGCTTGAGATTTGTGAATTTGACAAAGAGTCTTCGTTTCTGGTCTATATAAGCTTTTTTGTGCACTCGAAGTTTTCATTTCATCTTGCCCGTGCGAGAAGTAGGTAAATAAATATTGCTAGAGAATATTAATTCTGGATATCGTTTTGAACAGTCCAGGGAAGAATGTGAGTACTTGATTAGTCTTGCCAAACCTCATATGAAAAAGTCAACTGTTGTTGATAGCACAACTGGTAAGAGCAAAGATAGCAGGTATGCTTTTCCAATCTCATCTATCTCCAGTCTCAGTTCACGCTAAATATCCCTAGGAAAATGAAATTTAATCCGAATTACCCTTATGTTTCGCCGGTGTCGTCAGTTACATTTTTCAAAATCGAGTGATACACTAGCCATTGTTATATAAGGCACTAGACATGCTTGTTTTCAGGGTTCGTACAAGTTCTGGAATGTTTCTGAGGAGAGGGCGAGATAAAATCATTAGGGATATAGAGAAAAGGATTGCAGACTTCAGTTTTATACCTGCAGGTATGAGATTCAAAATAATACCTGTGTAAACATTTTTGATTTGTTTTCTCATTAACTAATTTATTTATTTAATTTTATAATTGATGCTTTCAATATGGTCGTTCTCCAATGTTTGAGTGAGAGACATTTATATGCTTATTGGGTTTGGCATGTTGATTTGTTGTGCTTAGCTACAAGGGCATTCTTGTCCCCTCCAACAATTTGTTATGTCTCATGATGATGACTGTTCTGATCTGCGGTCATTTATGAGTTTAAAAAGATGGAGTTTCCGTAAGTAATTCAGTCGATTGAAGTAGCGTTTTAACATTATAGGTGTTTAATGGGCTTAACTTTCATGATTTTCTTGTTTTTTTTTTTCCACTTCTTAATATCTTTCTCTGTGTACATCCTTTGGACCTGGATTGCACCTTTTGCGCTTTTCATAAAAATTATTACTTATAACAAAACAAGATATTGCTCCCTTTAGGTCTAAGGTTCAAATCCTCTTGGGTGCAAACAATTCCTAGGGGTCATCGGACTGATTTTCCTTTTGAATTACCCAAGGTGCACTTGCGGGAAACTTCTTGTGCACCCCCGGGATTAGTTGGGATGCTGTTCCAGGACACCCGGTGCCAATGAAAAAAACAAAAACAAAAAGAAAACAGATAATATCAATTTCTCACAAGTTAACATGGTGTTAACTCTTATCTCCCTCAAACCCAAGATCCTAAGGGACTGCAAAGTCAATTTTGTTAGGTGATAGCTGATACAATGAGCATTCTTCACGTTCTTTGTTATGCATGATTATTTAAGTTTTCAATATTTTTTTATTACCAACCAGAGGCTGCCTTTGCTCCAAAAGATTTTTAAAATCTAGAGTTCCAAGTTTATGAGTGTACTTTCCAGTCAAATACATTGTGAGTACAGTTTTTTGTGACTGAAGTGAACAGTTTTTTGTGACTGAAGTGATTGTTAGAGAGGAATAATTACATCTCTTACCAGTGGGGGAGTATGACCAGGGATAAGTGCACCAGGGACATAATTTAATAGCAAATGGCGCACATATGAAAGTCAAACACTTTTATTTTCTTTGGTATTTATATGTCACATGCCTTGAACTTATTAGTTTTTTGTGAGACTGCTGGCTTCTTGTTCTCGCTTCTTTTTTCAAAGAAACTTTTGCCTCTTTCTGTTTAAGTTCTGGAGGTCCTGCATGTAGGTTGGTGGGAATTGGTGATTCATAAACTTTGATTGTGTGAATAATGGCTTACAAATTAAAAGATAGGGGCTTCTGTAGTTGGAACTTGGATCTGATATTTTTGAGGATAGGCTACACGTTTCTCATGGTAACCGTCAATGCACAGAGCATGGAGAGGGAGTTCAAGTTTTGCACTATGAAGTAGGGCAGAAATACGAGCCTCACTTTGATTACTTCCTCGATGAGTTTAACACCAAGAATGGGGGGCAGCGCATTGCTACTGTTCTTATGTATCTGTAAGATTGTATATCCTATTCCCATTTCTGAAGCTTACTCTTTGTAAGTCTCACTCATCTCCCCTCAATTTTCCTTGATTTATTTTGTCACTTCTGCCATGAATGCAGGTCAGATGTTGAAGAAGGAGGTGAAACTCTGTTTCCTGCAGCAACCAATAATTTTAGCTCTGTGCCATGGTGGAATGAGTTATCCGAATGTGCTAAAGAGGGTCTCTCGGTGAAACCAAAAATGGGTGATGCATTGCTATTTTGGAGCATGAGGCCCGACGCCACACTAGATCCTTTGAGTTTGCATGGTTAGCAATTCTTCAGTTAATCAATTGTCAATAAATTGCTGAACTTCAACAATGATTCTGCATTTTTTCTTTTTCAGAAAAATAGGAGACATTAGTATTTGTGCCAGGGTGATTTTAAGTCTCATGTTTATTCTGTTATGACTTTGTCATTTGACATTTAATAATGAATTGAATTATGATTCATTATTAAATGACTTTTATTTGATACAAAAATGCTTGGTTTGTGTTAGGTAGTTGCCCTGTGATTAGAGGGAACAAGTGGTCAGCTACAAAGTGGATGCATGTTGAGGAGTACTCGGTTTAACATTTAAGCCGGTTGTAAAGGTAGTTCTCGATGCCCAAAGTAGTCACTGATACGATTCTAGCCATCCTTTCGGTCTGTTATCACTTGTGTTTTGTTGAAGCTCTTTCACCTTTTGATTTTTTTTCTTTTCTTTTATTTTTTTAGAAAATATCTTGTTTCTAGTTGCTGTTTTGTGTTAATTTATTCATTTACTTTCTAAAAGTGACCCAAAGAGTATACACCGCTTACCTTAATCGTGCCGATCGAATCTTTTGTGTATTAGGATGCTGCTTTTTTACCATTAGAAGTTATGGATAAAGGGAAATGTAGGTCATTATTCTACTTTACCCATATTATATTTTTCTTTCGGCAGAAGAGCAAGAGAAGAACAGTGTGGATCCTCGCTGCTAGTGTATGTAGAAATTCCGTTTACAGGTCGTAACATATTGCTGTATCGGATCTAAGCCCACTCAAATTTTGGGGCGGAAGAGTTTTCACCCGATCGAATACAGATGAAGCTTTAAAATTAATTGATGCTTCCATTTCATTTACACAGTGGAGATCACATATTGGCCTTAACCTCTATCACCTACCATCTCATTTAGAGTCTCCTGATACAAAAGGAATTGGAAATAAAAACAAATATAATTTATGCCAGTGATAGCCCATATATTTGCATAATTTCCCCCTGAAGCTAGCCCGATAATCCGAGGCCCTAGGTTTGGTTTGGACAGGTTGCGCATGCCTGTACTCCCGCCCAATTTGGAATGTCTACTAACGCCCAATTGGAGAACCCACGGTGCCAGTCTCTAATGATATTAGCAAACATTCTGTAGCAATGATCGCGTTCACTCCAAATATCAGCTTCTGCACAGCCACTCTTCACTGTGAATTGATTGAGATTTTATTTCCTCGCGTCCGTTCATACTTCATATAACCATTGAAGAGAATTTTCGGAATTCAAATTCTTACAAACGGGGAAGTATGCGTCTCCAGGGAGAGCAAGACTTTACCCACATTTTACCATAAGATTCAATTCACAACAGTATGACAGGTTCTAGAAGGGGTTATAAATAGCAAAAATCCCTTCACAGGGTTGTTGCACAAAACCCAAAAAAGTCCTGTTTCATCAAAATAATCTATATACATGCAGGATAACATAAGGTATGAAACATTCATAAAACAATATTCATTGAAAAATTATTTATTCGAGAACGATTCTTTCGGCGAGTGTGTTGGGCCGGGGGGGTGTGGCCCATAAAACTTTAGTTTAGTTTAGCGAGCAATGGTTTCCCCCCAAGACGCAGGTACAGCTTTAGGTGTTGGAAATGCGCATGATTTACAAGATTGAAGAATCTTCCTTACCTCACCAATCCAAAGTTGGCTATTGACACTGTGACAACACCGTAAGCTTGCTATATCAATTTCAATCATTCCTCAAATGAATGCTGCACATCAAATGCTTGATAGTGAGAAAGCTAGGTTCCACAAAAAATTTACTTCTACAACAGGCTGCATTAACGAAAGCTTGTTGCTCGGGACAAAAAAGCAAAGCTAGTTAGCCAATGATAACAAGTCCGTCTATGAGTAAACATGATTGTTTTGCCTAGGCTGGATTTTGTGTTTGTAAACCTACAAATATCCATTCAAAATATTGGAAAATCATGATTGACCATGTGTATTATTTTCATATTAAGAATTGTGGCTAACAATCCATATAACATGCTATGTAAGGTCTGGTTAAGCATAAAGGCTTACCAACCAAATCATTTTCACTTGCTGCAATTTTTTGTGGTATGCTTTGAAATGAAACGTCAAGAAATATCACTTAAGGAAATATGGTTAAGAATTTCCAGCAGGTAAAATCCATTGTATTTCCAAATTGTATGTGCTGTGGTGTGTGCCGTAGAGAAAAGAAACATTTAGAAATTTCATTTTAGAAATGCCACGAGTGAGGCCTGATCATGCACAGTAATAGGCACAAACCTTCACCGTGCTGATTTTCCGAAGCTGGCCCAGTATCTCAGCAAAATCTGCAGGTGGAGGGCATTGAAAGTATACATTCTCCATTGTGTGTGGATGCATGAACCTGAGAAAAAAAAAAAAAAAGTAGCGGGGGGAGTAACTATTCTGTACCTCAATTTGTGAACCAAATATTGCAAACTTAGCTATATCCTCTGACCCAAGAGCCAAGGCATGGAGGCAAGGCCTCTCCAATTGAGAAACCAGTTGTAAAAGTTGCCCATGACGGCTAGGTGGGGTTCTAGGCCGAAGCAGTGATAAAGCCATGCTCTTGGTCCCTCCATACACCTCATCACCTAAAAGTGGAATTCCCAAGTACTTCGCATGCGCACGGATCTAGTTCAAATAAAGCAATCGAAGAATTTAATGATTAACAATTTTTAATATGTGCATGTGGTATTCAATATATTTCAAAGATGCTTTAGAAAAAATAATAAAATATATATTGTATGATGATGCCATTTATTGAGTATTTGCCTCATTTTTATTTTTATGTTCTAAAATTGTTCAGGTGACTATGAGGGTGAGTTTGGAGGCCAGAGTCAGTAAAGGAGACATTGACCTAGTGAAGAATTGAACAAGTGTTTATCACATAGGCTATTAGGAGGCGTTACATTTATTATTTTGGTCTGTAAAGTTTTAGTAACATCATGATTTTACTTAGTTTTGGTATGTTGGAGGTGTTAAATTTATTATTTTGAGGTTTAATAAAGTTCTTACTTCTTAGTCATAATTGAAGTTTTAATGTTTATCTAACTCTTAATAGCTGGTGGAATGAAATGACGTAACCATTCCTAACCTTATCGAGAAATGGGTGTTACAACACAACATTGATATTCCATGAATGAATTTGTTTAATGAAGTTTGGATACAAATTTAATATAAAATTTCACTTGTATCATCTGTGTGAAGTTTTGAAATCAGACACCATGCAGTACCTGATGAGTGCGTCCAGTTTCTAATCTCCACTCAACCAATGCAGAACCGCCACCAGCAAGTATTTCAATTACTTTGTACCTGATACAGTATCAACCAACTTTAGTAACCTGATAAAGATTTGAACAATGTGAATTTAAAAAAAAAAAAAAAAAAAAGAAGCAATATAATGAAAAATATCACTTTATTTCTTTGCCGCTAACCTGCATTGTCGCATAAAATTTACAACTCACATTTACTTTTTGCTCACATTTAAAAGCCAATTGACATTTCTTTCCTTCTCTTTTCAATGACCTCTCAAATCCTAAATAATTCACTCCAAAGTACTTTGGACAAGGTTTGGGTTCCTTTCTTTCCTTATATTCCAATCACAATGTGAGATGAAAGCAACATCTACAATGCACATGGTGGGATAGAAGAAAATATAGTTCGGTTAAAAGAGCTTTCTCCACATTACTATATAAGAAAAATAAATCAGGGTTTCAGCATAGTGGAAACCAAGTCCACTGATCCTAAGGTCAAGCCCCAGATGCTAACAAATTTGGTGAGTACTTTTGAGTTGTCTAAACTCCCGCTTTCACTACTTTAGATGTCAGAACTCAGAGGATTAGTTCTAATGGTCTAAGCCCTCCAGAATTAAAACTCTGCAGCTATATGATGAGTCATATTTCATGAAGACTCTTGCTACTAGGCAGGGTTGTACTTATAACCAACTCGATTGAATGCTATTAAAGGTCTGAGCAGATTGAAGTCAAAGCTCAGCCACCATACCATGCTCACAATTATTCAAACACGTCTCAAACTGACATATTTTTCTCTTGCATTTACCAACATTGTGAAATAACTTCAAGCACTTACAAGCCGAGGTATTTATAACATGATAAAGAAAGTGGAGGACCATCAATCACCTACTAGCAGCATGACGGGCCTGTCTAGAAATATTTGATCCAGATAAAGCTGCCATGCGAATCCGATTATTTAAATCACGACCAATAGGAACCTCGACCCGTCCAGCCATTGGAGATGGCACTCCGGAAGTAAGACTAACGTATAATCTTTGGATAGTATGTAGCTTGAATTGTTCAGATAAATGAGCATGAGAGTGTTCATCCTGCCATCAGAGTGCAATGGTGCAAGGGATAGCAAACTGCATGTTAGTAACTTAGTATAATTGTTTTTTCCTGAGCACATGTTAGCCTAACTTGCATATTCAACTCTTAGATGCAGAATGCTAGTTCAAGCTTTGGGTGCCTAGAAGCATTTCTCAAGGGTGGAAAAAGAGGAGAAGGTGGGGGATCTTACCTTTGCAACAACAAGTAATCCACTAGTGCCTTTGTCCAATCTGTGCACAATCCCTGGGCGTATAGATGCCCCACTTCTTCTGGTATAAAGCACATCGTTAGGATTTTCCCCTGTAGAAAAGCTGCTCAACTCAGCATCAGAATTATCCTCAGCCTCAGAAAGAACTTCCTCGTTTGAAAATGCAACCAACGGAGGACTGCAATGATGAAGAACTCCATTTACAAGAGTGCCAGTAGCATTCCCAGGTGCTGGATGAACAACCTAAATCAGAACGAGAATTAATTTGTAGTGTCAATATGAAATTGATTGATGATTATTTCTGAACCTTGTCAGGACTCAAATCATGAAATGCTCCATTTGGTTGCACGGGATGAAAGGCAAGAAAACTGAACCATCACAAGTGTTTGAGCAATGCTTATGAAGTGAGCTGTGAGTATCATGGCCAGCATTCGCTGCTAACATAAATCATGCTAAGATTTCACTTGTACTAAATCCTTTTCTTTGTATTTTAGTAAATCCAATAATGCACATCCTTGTGTCAAAGGTCCAATAATATCTGTGAAGAGTCACACGGTTACTTTCAAGAATATTTAAATGAGCAATCAGCAGGCAAGTAGGTAACTGTTTTTTCAACTGCAGGTTTCAATCTTATCGATTTTCAACCAGATGTGACTCCGTAAGTTTTTTAACAACAGGAAATCTTACTGCATGATAAAAATAAGGTATCAGTCATAGGATGAATTGCAGATTTGTAATCTGAATTAGTTTGCTAAAAGATAACTTGATAATTCATATCATCGTTAAGTATATGTAAACTTTGAGGTGTTTACCATGTGTGCAGGTTTGTTAACAACTAGTACATGCTCATCTTCAAAAACTATATCCAAAGGTATGTCTTCCGGCACGGCCCTTAAGGGTTGCAACTCTGAAATAGTGCAATTCACCTTATCTCCAGTTTTGACGTTATGCGAGACCTGCTTACATCAAAACTGAAACTTAGAAGTCTCACTACACACTACACACCAGGTTCACGAAACAAATTGAAATACAAAACCAAGAAAAGACTCCTGAAAAGCATGACGTCGTGAGAGCGGCTTAGACTAAGAAATTAACTAAAAGGCATTTCAGATTGAAAATTTTAAACCAATCATTGCAAATGGGACCATCCAGACAACAAAGAAATTTCTAAAACCGAACCATCTAGAGGAAATCTTCTATCAGTTAGTTGAGCCGTAACATATGTGGTATGCTTGAAAGGAAAATCTAAATTCCTTCAACTCCCCCTCAGTTAAGCTAATGCGGCTTTAAATAGGGAAGCCATAGGTAAAAAGTGGCCAAGACTAGTCAAATGTAGAATTTGACGACTCATATCAACAAGTAAAGCAAAACTAAACAAAAATAACTCTAATCATTTATTTGAGGGATCTTGCATTACAAAAATCATGGTAGTACGGGTTCCATTAGACGAAGTTTTAATTATGTTATAATTTATTTTTTTCCTCGACCATTAAGAGCCAAATACATACAGAATTTAAATTACCTTATCTACAACGCGACCATTGACAGTAACGAGGCCGGAGCGAATACTTGACTGGACGCGAGCCCTACTGATTCCACCAATGCGAGAAGATATCCATGAATCAAGCCTCAGCTTACCTGAATTGATAGACACGGTATCCTCTAACTGAAGTCCGCCGAAATTGGCTCTGCGGCCGGCGAGGTCTTCTTGGTCTTCATCGGAATTTGTGGAACCAGAACTGGAACTGGCTACGAAGCATATTCTCAAGGCGCTGGAGGGAGTTCTGGGGTTTCTAGGGGAGAAGCAGGAGAAAGGAGGCGAGGATTGAAATAGAAATGATTTTGCCAAGGAAGTTGAGCAAGTGTAGAGGGAAAGCATCGTCTCCTCTCACGCCCGTTTTGTTGCTTCGTTTGGATAGACGGTAGACCAGGGAGGGAGGGAGGGAGGGAAATCTGGCTCCGGGCTAGGGAAACGGATGAACGCAAAGTACTAGAACGGCGACGTTCAAGGTATCATTCCCGCCTCCTTGAGAAACACTGCTGATTCTGAACAAAAGAACTACAAAATTAAGAATCATGCTAGGAAAACAATAATGGAAAATAATATTTACATGAAGTATATAAATGTTGTATAATTATTTTTTAAAAAAAATAATAAATACGAGATCACATGAAAAAAATAATAATTTTTTAATAGTAGATTCTATTTTTTTTTAAAAATACTATACGACGTTTGCATATTCTACAAATGTACGCAACATTATTATAAAATAATTAATTTATATTTATTATATATATATTTATTTCCAGTCAGGCAAGTTTTTATTTTTTTTCTTTAAGGAAAAGGGGAATACCGTAAATTTTATTGCTTCCTCTCACTTTTGATAGAATAATACCTTTTATAAGAAAGTATGGGATCAAAAAAATGAAAAATCCATGAACCAAGCTTTTATGAAAAATCCACAACAATATCAAATTGGAACTAATTTGAATCAAGAAGTTATTAAGTCTTCAACATTGGCAAGCCATATTTATCAAGGAAGAAAATACTATAGATTTGTTTCGCAAGTTGAAAAAACCTATGTATTATATCTAGCAAGGCCCAGATTTGAAAATCCATTAAATATTCTTTGAAAGTCCATTTAATACATCATTTTGCAAAACTAAAATCTCATCAAAGACATTTATATCATACAAAAATTTTATGTGCAGTTACTTTTACATATTTTTTACGCACTCTATTAATATGATTAGTTATATTACTTTTTTTTAATATAAAATAATTATTTTGACCAATCACTTAAGTGAAATACGTAATGAGTACACAAATGACAAAAGTGATTATATGTAACAAACTCTATATCATAACTTAAGAAGTATGAGAAATCTTGAAAACTTTATTTAACGTCCTAATAAGAGAAATCTTGAAATCTTTTTTCAACATCCAATGAACCAGCAATGGTTTTCTTACACTTCAAATTTTGAGAGATGTGTAATGAAACCAAGGGATTGAACATCTTGCTAGGTAGAGTTTTGGTAGGCAAAAGCGTTGCGTTTCATTCTTTCTCATCCTATCTCCATTCTCCATTTCCCTATTCTTATCATCAGCATTCTCCAGAAGATATACCAATCAAACATACAAATTTATTTATTTATACCATTTGTCTGCATTTGCTTACAATTTTCCATCGGGCTGAGTAATTACATATTTAGAAACCAAAAAAATAAAAAAGTGTTCGTTGACAAATAGGAAGGAGGGAGTAGGGGAGAGGCTAATAAGGTAACATCACAATACATATTTCCTTTCTAGATGATCATTACAAGCAGTACAGTCAATGGCAACAGTAATGCCCCAAATAGTCAAATTTACAGACATTTGGAAGGGGCGTGCTTCGTGCATATTGATACAGCTAGCAAGGGAGACATTGATCTGAGAGCAGAGGGCAAGAAACCCCATTGAGCTTTGGTGGTGGTCTTTATTCCATGTACATACACGATATTTTTCACCTCAAGTACTTATCTACGTTTCCCACCATTATCTTGTGTTCCGGTTCTCATCATGGCTGCAAACTCTTCATAGTTGATTCTCCCGTCCTACGCATTGAATCCCATATATTAATCGGAAAAAGACCACTTCAAGAAATAAATTTAGAAAAAAAAAATAGAAATAAAAAGATGATAATTACTCTATCAGTATCGACATCTTGGATCACTTCATCTATGGTAGCATCATCCCCCATTCCATATTTAGTCATGGCTTGTCTTAATTCCTCTCTTGTTATAAACCTGATTAAAAAGAACATATAAAACAATATATATATATATATGTCAACAATGAAGGCTCATTAACTTCTAGCTTTGTAAAGAATAACACAGCCTAGTTTTAAAGTGATTTTTATGAAAAAGTAGCATTGATGTTTGAAGCATATCAAAGAAACATCATTATATATACTAACCCGCTGCCATCTCTGTCAAAGTACTGAAACGCCTTATAGAGGTTTTCATCCTTATCGAGTTTATGCCGATGCATAGTAGCAGTAATGAATTCGATGTAATCGATAGTCCCGCTTCTGTCAACATCAGCCTGACAAAAGAATATTGACGCAATTAATAGTTTATATAGTTCCATTACGTAAACTGTAAACTGATCAACGGATAATGGGATTGGATAGCTTCACAGTGACTTACAGCGTCCATCAGCTGCTTGATTTCTGCTTCAGGAAGCTTAGATCCTAGCCTGGACAATCCAGTTTTGAGTTCTTCAAATGTTATTGTACCACTTTTATCAGTGTCCATGTTGTTGAACATCTGTTTCAACCCCTTTATTTCTTCTTCTGAAAGGGTCTCCGCTATGACCTTTCAGCATTCCAAAAATTTCGGTTACAAGGAAAATATCAAATAAGAAAATGGGAAAAAGAATTAAAAGTTTACAGACAAAAAACTAAAAGAAAATGCGTGTTCTTTTGAGTACATCCAGTACCTATAAAACACATTTCCAATGACCATGTGCCCAAACGAGAGAATGGACATATTTTATGAAAACTGGACTAGAAAAGTGTTGATTACACTGTATGAGTGCATATTGCATAAAAAACAGAAGACCAACTAAATGTTTTGGGATTTTGAGATGAATTCAAGTACATCATCACTTTTCAATGATGATATTCATTCTAAAGAACACATTTCTATCTCAAAATCTGGTTGAAATGTAGCTATTTCATTAATTTCCTAGCGAAACTTCAATGGATAAGACTATATAGTTCTGATCATTCGGGACATCATTTCAACATGTAACAACTCAATCACTGTAAATCTCCAAGTTCTGAAAAACTTGAAAAAAGAAAGAGGTAAAATCATACCTTTAGTGCGAGTTTTTTCAGCTTGTTCATTGCTCTAAATTGCTTCATCCTACTTAAAACGACATTATCAATGGGTCTGTCAGATGCTTCACCGTCTTCCTTCAACCATGGATGTTCTGGTTTATACGCATAATACAAATCACAATAATCGTCAGTTAGTTATTTGTATGAAAATTGCATTGCTACAGAATCATTTGGGAAATAAAGAAAAAAAGATTTTATGTCCGGTGATCATGACACTTAAATCTTTTTTCCCCATGGCTGCAAGGTAAGATGAAACGTTCTAAAAAAATGTTTATTTGACGTGTATCATCCAAGAGAGAGAGGGACTGAATAAGTGGAAGTGATTGAAGAGCAGCATGCATATATATTGGACTCTTAAAAACAACTATATACTCACCAAGAGCATCGGCAGCCGTAATCCGTTTCTTTGGGTCCTCCATTAACATTTTCCGGATGAGATCCTTAGCACCAGTAGATATACTAGGCCATGGAGAGCTCTGCAGGTCCAGATTGCCTTCTAAAATTGCCTCAAATATGCCTTTCTCCGTCTCTAAAAAGAAAAGTTACTCGTTCACTCGTCAAATATACAAATAACATCAAAAGAAAATACATACATATATACATAAATACTGCATGCATATATAGATATATATCTCCCTCTCGATCTCTCTATAGATATATAAATATATATATATATATATTTGTATATGCATATGCCCGACAGCAAGATATTAGTTTCAGGACCACTACTATGTATCTATCAGTAAACCAAAAGAATGGCCCAAGAAACTAAAATTACAAGACTGAATAAGGGGCAAGTTCGCCACGATTAATTAGTCATGTAAATCATATTTCTGATCTGGTGCAATAACAGCTGAAATGTAAGAAATTAAGTACTTCACCAACCAGCCCAAAAAGGAGGCACCCCACTCAGAAGGATATATAAAGTGACTCCAGCACTCCAGACATCCATCTCCTTCCCATAGCGTCGCCGCAACACCTCTGGGGCCACGTAGTATGCACTTCCAACAATGTCTTTGTACACTTTCCCTGGATAAATTTTGGTAAAATTCATTTGTTTAGTTATTAATGAACGAAGAAATGGTTTCAATCAAATTCATTTCATGTTATTAATTAATGAAGAAATGGTTTCACGAGAGGTAAGGCCAAAAGGCAAGGAATCAGTTCCCCATTCACGAGAGGAACCAAACAATAAAGCCTTGCTTTTATGGAAAACCATGACAGGTTTGCTTGCTATGTAATCCATTGGTATGGTCGCAAATATTTTGTTTGTTGTGCACGCATTTGGAAAGGCAAAACGAAAAGGACCAAGCATGCAGACAAGGATAGCAACTATGGGCAGTTTCGATCTATTTATTTATTTTAATGACGCATGGCTCTAGCTACTACACACCTACAAGTGCTAGCTCAAACTATTATATATATATATCAGAAATGTTAAATATGACGATGGTAGCTAACTTTAAGCCATTGCCTCTTTCTATGAAATTACCACCTAAAATAGCAACCATCATCTTCTACCTCACAACTGAAACTAAGTCAAGATATTTCAAATTTTTAATTTTTTTTATAAGTACACGATTTTATTAAATAATGATAGGCATAACACAAGTATACAAGAAGAGACACAAAGGTACGCTCTATCTATGTGGAATCAAAGAGACAAGGAAGTCATGCAAATCGAGGTCTGTGGCCCATGTACATAAGGTTCTAATAATTCAAATTACTTTTATGCTACCAAATCAAGAAAGGTTACACTGGTCTGTCTAGTGAAATGGTACCCATTGTCCATGGATGTTGAGGTTTCGACTAATGAGAAGGATGGTTTGTGGAATAGGTCGGATCAGTTATGACAGAAAACCTTAAAAAAGCCCAGACAGTATTCTAATTATAAATACTGCATAGGAAGCAGCAACATTTCATATATCTGCATCCGTTCCTCCCACACTGTAATTGTCTACAGTACTCAAGTGGAATTTGATGTCTTTTATTACAGTGTGTCTACTGTATGTCTACTTGGCCAATTATCTTTGACACGACGTGAATGAGCCTTAGGACGTGTGTTTGTTTTTCTTTGCTTCAGGTTTTGCTTTTCCTTTTTCATTATCGACGAGCGTTTACTCGGTTGACTTGTCGCTTTCATCCTTGACTTCGTCAACCTGACCCATTATGGCATCCCTTGAAATCTTTAGACCATGGATTTCTCTTGCTACAAATTCGGGTTAAAGTGGGTCCCCAGCCGCTTAATGATTTTTAAGTTCCCATTAAAACAAATTAACAGATAAACTAAGGAAAGAAACATTTGTTCAAGCTAATGGGCATTCAAAGATTTGATCCCTTTATCTATATTCTACATGTTTTTCAAGAATCAAAACCTATTATAAGGGTCACAAAATCTGAAGAAAACAAAGTAATGCAAACAAAAATACTCGTATTGCATAATTAAAGCCAAAGATTGACAGTAACGGAGTAAAAAAACAAAAAAAAAAAAAAACTGAGAAATGTACCAACTGAAGGTACCCATATTGCTACTAACCTTCTTCAATGAAGACAGAGAGTCCAAAATCGGTGGCTTTTATGGGAGAATTCTCATCCTTGCTCACCATCAAGAAATTCTCGGGCTTCAAGTCCCTATGCATCACCCCCATGAAATGACACACATGAACCACATTCACAATCTGCCGAGCAATCGACGCCGCTTCGCGCTCTGAGTAGCTACCCTTGGCGATGATTCGGTCGAAGAGCTCGCCCCCCGAGCACAACTCTATCACCAAATGCAGATTCTCCCTGTCCTCATAAGCGCCCCTGAACTCCACGATATTGGGCTGCCCTGTCAGGTGCTGTAGCATCAGAATCTCCCTCCTAACGTCTTCAATATCCTTATGATTTGCAAGCTTCCGCCTCGCTATGGACTTGCACGCGTATTTTTGACCCGTCGCCTTCTCTGTACAGAGATAGGTAATCCCAAACTGACCCCTCCCCAGCTCTCTGTCGAGAACGTAAATAGAGTTTATATCAACGTACGGTTTGCGAAGAATGTGTCCAATCTCTTCAGAAGTCGAAGTGGGTTTAGAGGAAGTGGAGGCCGGTTTGGATAGAGTTGGGTTATACCGTTCTTGGGGTATCCTGGGAGCCTGGTTTGAAGGGCGAGGAGATGATTCAGAGGCGGAAGAGGATGCGATTGGGATGTCACGGGATTTGGTGAAGCAGAGTCCCATTTGGTGAGAGAGAGAGAGAGAGAGAGAGAGAGAGAGAGAGATCCAGGTGGTTGTCCTTTAGAAGGAATTTTGGTTGATGGCTTATATAATATTTGATAGGAACAGCGTATATAAAGATTCTAGAGGAGTTTCTTTGCTTGCTGATAAACTTCATTTCTTTCAGTTTGTGCTTTGCTTTTGCCGCTTGGATGGTCCCGGGCATCATTCTTTTTCACTTTTTTTATTTTTTATTCTATTTCAATTTTCAAGATACGCTCTTTTGCATTTGGTTCGACCTCGTTGTTTATCTGAAGCTAATAAAATAAGCCTTTGTTTATAAAAGTTGACGCGTTTTACGCGACAGGGACTTTGAATTATCCTATAAATAGGTTTACTGCTTCTTACCCCATTTATTTATTATATTATAATGTATTTGAAACTTTTAGTTTATTTTATTTTCTTTTAAATTTTTTTTAACATTTTCAATCATTAAAAAAATATATAACTTCATTGATAATCACTTTTTTTAATTAAGTAAAAATAATAATTAAAAACAGTCAAAAAATAAATAGAATAATAAAAAATATAAACCTGTTATAAATATTTGTATAACAATATATAGCTACTAATTAAGACCATTGAACGATCAATAAAAATCAATGTATAGCAACTAATTAAGATCATTGAGCCATTAATTAAGACCTATCTTTAGCCATCAATGGAAACTTAAGCTATACCTACCTCTTTATACTTCTATATATATGAGTATCATTCTCTTGTATATGCATCAAATTTTACATTGAAAAACAACTCTTTCTATTGCAATATCCTCTTTGTCTCTCTCTCTCTTCATTAGTTTCATAACACGTTATCAACACGAGATTCTGTTGATTCTGAAACTAGTGGTCTTCTACTTCAAGTAAGTTTTTCAATATATTATTTGCAATTCCCAAGATAAGTATTAAAGATTATATTCATTATTATTACTTGATTAAATTCTATGTTTATTCACATAATTTATATACAAGTTCTATTTATTTTTTATACTTGTTATGAATTATTGATGATAAAATTCATCTTGGAATAGAAATTTAGCATCCCTGAAGGATAGCTCTAAACTAATAATTTTAGTGAGTATCTCATAATAAATGATCTATTGATTCTGTGAGATAGTTTAAATGAGTGATATGTGTACCAAAAACTCATTATGATTAATGCACCTGAAGTTGCATAATTGAAATTGTGTAGAGAAAAGCCACTAAAGAATATATGTTTAAAATGAACGTCTCGAATGTGCTCTTGAAGTAGTAATATCGAGTGCAAAAGTTCATAATATATTCTAAATTTATATCTGGTCTTCTAGTGGTTAAGCAAAATAATGAGATTTTGTTAAGAAATCATTAGTCAAGTCATATTAGTTCCACATCATTCCCTGAAATGAATGAAATTGGATTTATATCATTCCCATAAAAGAATGATGCATTGTTTTCAAAGAAACCAAGAGATTGGACGTGGTAATGAATATCTTTATAGTGCTTATATGATTTCAGGTCAGAAGCTCGTATTGGAAAAATTATCAGTTTTCTCTTTGAGATGATATTATATAACTATTGAATCAAATATTATGATGCATCAAAAATGATATGACTCAAAATATTTGTATGATTTTCATGATTATCTTGATCATCCGAAATCAATTATGATAAGTGGAATAATTTTCATATCGACGTCTATAAAAGAACCAAAAGATTCTTTAATTATAAAGTCTTCCCACTATGAGCGGAAAGAAAAATTTGCTAGAAGCAAATAAAATGAAACAATTCGACGTTATCTTGATTATCATAGGTGAACTAGAAATTCAAATGATAATTAATTTATGGATGCAATAAGATAAAAATGTCTCATATTCTAATTGCTAAAATCCCAACGAGGATTGAAGTCCTCATAGGATAATTAAGAAATTTAACAATCTAATGAACATAAGACATGTCTAAAAGCGTGTGAGACCTATTGATACAAATGATAAAGCATCCCGAAAGAAAAAAACACAAAGAAAAGAAATTGGTGCTCTAGAATGGGCCGTACCCACAAAACAAATAATAAGATCCATCCAAACTTTTTATACAAAATTATCTCATAATAAAAACTCCTGAAGAGTATAATACTCCTGAAAAGTACCTCCTGAAGAGAATTTATATGAAATGACTTCCCTTAAAGAGGGATAGGTACCTGAAAATAACGAGATCTCGATACATTTCATGAGTAATGGAGAAATTCTGGATAGAAATAAAACCGTTGTCAACAACGTATTTTTATATAAGATGGCACTTGACATTACCAGAAATAATGAACAAAGTGAGCCAAGAACTGTCGAAAAATACCGACGTAAAATATTAGCCAAGATAGAAAGAAACAATTCCTACAGAATTGATATCACTAGTAAAATGTGATACATATGGATTTGTAGTCCAAACACCTAAGAGGTGATACTTGTTGAATATCAGTGGATATTTGTATAAAGAAAATGAAAATGTGATAAATAAATCACTAGTATATTTCCCGCAGAAATAATATTGATATGCTTTTGAAATTGATGAGATTATATTGAGATTTGTATTAGCTTGATAGTTACCGAGAGTTTAGGTATGCATGATTAACTGCATATTTATATGGATCACTAGATATGAAATGCATGAAGCATATAGTACTGAAGTACTTATTCTATTAAGTCTAAAAAATCATTATATGATCTAATACAATCTAAACGCATGTGGAACAAGTTATATTTCATATATTTTCAGTATTTATATTAGCTTTTATTATAGTTTATATTGATTATTTAAATGTCATTAAGGCTCCAGAAGAGCTCATAAAAACTGCACATATTTAAAATATAAATCAGAAACCCTTTCGGCTTCAAGGGGGAGATGAATGAAATTATTAGTTATGAAATATCTTATCTTAAATGCAATTAGTATTTTAGATTCATATTACGGTTTTGTAACAAATGTGCATTATTAAAAGAGAAATAAAATAAAGCACACAGAACATCTACCAGAAGATATAAACATAATATGAATATTTGTGAAATATTATTTTATTATCTCGAAACAAAATTACAGAAATTTGGGGCTCTTCACCTCATTCTTTAAACGATCTTCCTCTTCAAAAATTTACATGGCATCTCTGTCTAAAGAAGTAGGCAATCGAAAAGAAGACTTAAACAAAGATTTTAAATTCCTATTCTCTTGCTTTATTGCTCCTATCTTCATGTTGGACTCGTGAAGAAGTCGCTGAATGATAGAAATTTTCTCATTGAGTTTGTCAACATTATAAGTTTTGGATTGTAATCGCTGAGAAAATGCGACAATGGTTGATGAGTATTGGGTACCGAGATTCACAAGCTCGTAGATAACATCAATATCTGACTTATTAGTCAGATCATTATTGTATTGCATTATAGCTCCTACAGTAGAAGCATAAACAACTGGTGAACAAGGTATAGAATATCTCATATATTGATCACGAGAAGATTGTTGGGTCATTGCAGAGTAAGAATGCAGAAAGATATTGCAGAATAAGAATGCAGACTAATTACAGAAGAGTGAAGAAGATGGGATGTGAATGAAGATGAGCTGAATATTTCTTTTATAGAGAAAATTATGAAAATAAGACAAAATTATATATATTGATAGAGGATACGCTAAACACAAATATCCTACAGTTATTTACTAGGTCGTGAAATTAAAAGCAGTTTACCCCTACTTTCTTAGATGTTAGACTTTTTTAGATATCCGCGGTGAGATTAAATGCTGCTTGTCCTTATTCTCTAAGTATTTGGATTTCTTCAAATATTCGTTGCTGCTGATCCTGAAGATGTTATAAATATTTGTATAACAATATATAGCTACTAATTAAGACCATTGAACGATCAATAAAAATCAATGTATAGCAACTAATTAAGATCATTGAGCCATTAATTAAGACCTATCTTTAGCCATCAATGGAAACTTAAGCTATACCTACCTCTTTATACTTCTATATATATGAGTATCATTCTCTTGTATATGCATCAAATTTTACATTGAAAAACAACTCTTTCTATTGCAATATCCTCTTTGTCTCTCTCTCTCTTCATTAGTTTCATAACACGTTATCAACACGAGATTCTGTTGATTCTGAAACTAGTGGTCTTCTACTTCAAGTAAGTTTTTCAATATATTATTTGCAATTCCCAAGATAAGTATTAAAGATTATATTCATTATTATTACTTGATTAAATTCTATGTTTATTCACATAATTTATATACAAGTTCTATTTATTTTTTATACTTGTTATGAATTATTGATGATAAAATTCATCTTGGAATAGAAATTTAGCATCCCTGAAGGATAGCTCTAAACTAATAATTTTATTGAGTATCTCATAATAAATGATCTATTGATTCTGTGAGATAGTTTAAATGAGTGATATGTGTACCAAAAACTCATTATGATTAATGCACCTGAAGTTGCATAATTGAAATTGTGTAGAGAAAAGCCACTAAAGAATATATGTTTAAAATGAACGTCTCGAATGTGCTCCTGAAGTAGTAATATCGAGTGCAAAAGTTCATAATATATTCTAAATTTATATCTGGTCTTCTAGTGGTTAAGCAAAATATTAATGATTTTTAAGTTCCCATTAAAACAAATTAACAGATAAACTAAGGAAAGAAACACCTGTTCAAGCTAATGGGCATTCAAAGATTTGATCCCTTTATCTATATTCTACATTTTTTTCAAGAATCAAAACCTATTATAAGGGTCACAAAATCTGAAGAAAACAAAGTAATGCAAACAAAAATACTCGTATTGCATAATTAAAGCCAAAGATTGACAGTAACGGAGTAAAAAAACAAAAAAAACTGAGAAATGTACCGACTGAAGGTACCCATATTGCTACTAACCTTCTTCAATGAAGACACAGAGTCCAAAACCGGTGGCTTTTATGGGAGAATTCTCATCCTTGCTCACCATCAAGAAATTCTCGGGCTTCAAGTCCCTATGCATCACCCCCATGAAATGACACACATGAACCACATTCACAATCTGCCGAGCAATCGACGCCGCTCCTCGCTCTGAGCAGTGACCCTTGGCGATGATCCGGTCGAAGAGCACGCCCCCCGAGCACAACTCCATCACCAAATGCAGATTCTCCCTGTCCTCATAAGCGCCCCTGAACTCCACGATATTGGGCTGCCCTGTCAGGTGCTGTAGCATCAGAATCTCCCTCCTAACGTCTTCAATATCCTTATGATTTGCAAACTTCCGCCTCGCTATGGACTTGCACGCGTATTTTTGACCCGTGGCCTTCTCTGTACAGAGATAGGTAATCCCAAACTGACCCCTCCCCAGCTCTCTGTCGAGAACGTAAATAGAGTTTATATCAACGTACGGTTTGCGAAGAATGTGTCCAATCTCTTCAGAAGTCGAAGTGGCTTTAGAGGAAGTGGAGGCCGGTTTGGATAGAGTTTTCTTATACCGTTCTTGGGGTATCCTGGGAGCCTGGTTTGAAGGGCGAGGAGATGATTCAGAGGCGGAAGAGGATGCGATTGGGATGTCACGGGATTTGGTGAAGCAGAGTCCCATTTGGTGAGAGAGAGAGAGAGAGAGAGTTCCAGGTGGTTGTACTTTAGAAGGAATTTTGGTTGATGGCTTATATAATATTGATATGAACTGCGTATATAAAGATTCTAGGGGAGTTTCTTTGCTTGCTGATAAACTTCATTTCTTTCTGTTTGTGCTTTGCTTTTGCCGCTTGGATGGTCCCGGGCATCATTCTTTTTCACTTTTTTATTTTTTATTCTAGTTCAATTTCTAGTTCATTATTTTTTGCCTTTGGTTCGACCTCGTTGTTAACTGAAGCTAATAAGCCTTTGTTCATAAAAGTTGACGCGTTTTACGCGACAGGGACTTTGAATTATCCTATAAATAGGTTTACTGCTTCTTACCCCATTTATTTATTATAATATAATATATTTGAAACTTTTAGTTTATTTTATTTTCTTTTAAATTTTTTTAACATTTTTAATCATTAAAAAAATATATAACTTCACTGATAAGCACTTTTTTTAATTAAGTAAAAATAATAATTAAAACAGTAAAAAAATAAATAGAATAATAAAAAATATAAACCTATCATTGTCCTTGAATTAATTGGCCAGAGGATCAAGCATTCTACATCGGGAAAAAAAAAACACACGCTTTGCTGATGTGGCAGCGCATTGCGTCCTGAATACGTTGATCTATAATAAAAATTAAAAGGCGTTGATTGGGTAGCCCAATATGCGGCCCGTGGAATTTTTAGAAACTTATGGTAATGGTAAAAGTGGAATTCTACACGTTATCCCACACCACACACATTTCATCTGTTTATTTCATCTGTTTGAATATCAGACCCTCGTAATTTTTAGAAAAAAAATGTTTGTTTTCCATATAGATTTTATAAGAATAAATTTTTTGAAGACTTGTGTTATTGGGCCTCATATTAACCCAAACTCAGCTGCATGACTGGGCCGATTTGGTCGGGCTGAAAGCTGCCTCACTTAGGATGGGCTATGCGTGAGAAATGGAGAATACTTATCTATTAAGTCTCTTATGGAGATACACTAAAATAAGAGGAACTAATGACTTTCCCATAGTCAGACACCGGTATTACCAATTTGCCACCAAATCCAGTCTGTAATTCATTTTCTCATACAGCACTGGAAACCAGGAACTCACCTTCTGGATTTAAAAATGTATATTTCATTAACCTTTTTTATTTGGAGTAGTTTTGAAGAACAAATACTAGTTTCCAGCATTATTGGGAGCAGCTTCTCCGTGAGCTTCAAGGGATTTCCTTTTGAATTGTCCATCAATGGATTCGGCTTCCCTCCTATATAACTCAAGAACATGACATCTCCTGTTATTAGAATTACAGCCTTCCACATCATCAACAGAGAAAATAAATGGATGGGATCAAGTTTAACAAAATAATGTTTTATTGGTGAGCACTCCGCCGAAATGCGATCTTACATGTTTAACCTCTTGTGCATATCTGATAGTAATCTTATTCTTAGTTTAAAAACTAAAAGTGGATAGGATGTTTAATATATACTGTTTATAGATACAATTCTCTTAAAATTTAATTACAAATTAATACTTAAATTTTGCAATTTTTCAAATAGCTAGATCGGTTTTCAATATTTGTATAACTTGTGTATGAAGAAACTTAGTTTAATTATACTAATATTGAAAACCAAATGAAGCATATATTAAACATGAGTAATCCCATGTACGTACAACTTTATGCACAATATTATACCTATTGAGTAAAAATCTCATTTAATAAATTATTTCTTTTTTAATTTGAAATCTCAAATTTTAAATTTTAAAATTTTCATTATTTCAATAACCAACACGTGAGTATATACAATTATATATAAAAAATTGTCAGTACGGATGAAATGAGACTCCCACTTAATTTGTATAATGTTGTCGAAAGTTATAATTTAATTTTATAAATAACTTAGTTTAATTATGTTCTTGTCTAACTTATTTAATCTCTTTTATCCATAAAAAGTATGTATTAAACATCTTACTCTTTTAGTTTTCAAATTCCGGAATAACATTTATGTTGGATATGCACAAAAGATTAAACTTGATCCATGCGGTTTATATTTTCTGTTGATGACATGGAAGGCTGTAATTTTAATAATAGGAGATATCTTGTTCTTGAGCTACAAGAGGGAAGCCAAATCCTCTATCAATTTCGAGAAGATAATCAAGCTGCAGATTTCTTGGCACGCAAGGGTGAAGAAGGTTCTTATGTTCGATAGTTGGATGACACTACAGTGCCTTGTCTGTTGAGCGATATTATTTGGCTAGATCGATGGGGTTTACCGTCCTTAAGGTCTTAATGCTCAATAACTTAAGGGTGTATAAAATAAACCAAGAAACTAGAAAATCGAATCGGCCCGAATCGGTTAAACGAGAACCAGTTTCCGTAATGGCAAAACTACTCAAAACTAGTCCGGTTTGTACTCTAGACTTTTTAGGACCAGACCAAATCAGACTGGTTATATAAGATATATATTTTTAATTATTTTTTTAATATTATATATAATATTTTTATATTATATATACTTTTTATATATAATATTTAATATTATAAATTAAGTTAAAAATAAAATGAAATTAAAAAATCACATCAATATTTTTTTTTATCACTTCAACTCAGTTTAGAATTAAAAAAAAAATCCTAAATATCAAAATATTTGAATTTATATATCAAAGTTGTGAATAAGATCACTAAAATATTATATACGGAAGTAGTAATTGAACTTCCCATCAACATTGCTATATATGATGATCATCTGATATTATCAACTTTGTATGCATGCATATATGTATATATATGTATTTTTTTATAAACAGATTTTTTTTTTTTCATTTTATTAAAATTAGAAAATTGAATTGAACCGGACCGGAATGGATAAAACCGAATGTACCTTTATGTGGAGATAACCGATGCGTAATCAAATCAATTTTTGAAAATATAAACTGGTATATACCGATTCGGTTTTAAATTTTTTCTAAAATTAGACCACACGTTACACCTTTGCTCTGTTTGTAATTTTTGACGGGTTTGTGATGGTTTTTGTTTGTTGCAGTCTGGTTTGTAATTTTGTTTCGCTGTTGGAGTTTTTTTGTAATAAGCTTCCCCTTGTGGATGAATAAAAGCAGGACGTTTTTTTTTTTTTTTTCTAAAGAAAAGAAAAAGAAAAAAGTACTAGTTTCCAGCACATTTCATCCCCTAATAAATTTATTTTACATCCTGTTAACAGCTAACAACAATAAAAGATACGTATTGGAACTCATATATATAACTAGACGCATGCAGATCGATCAATGATCCGATGGAATTTACCAAATACCGCGTCAAAATCAGCAAACATCAACACATAATCCAAATTTCAAGGCCAAAACAAATAGCACCCAATTTCTTAATTAGCATCAACACAAACTGCATGCCAGTCAACTATTGTCTGAAGAGTCGCGATCTGCAGCAGGACTCACACACTTGGGGTGCACCTCGTACCCACATTCCAGGCATTGATAAGCCCAGCCAGAGCCTTGCTCATCACAACCACAACATATAAAAGGTCCTCCTCCATTCCCTTCGGAGACCAGAGTCAGCTCGTGGCGGTGGCCGGAGTGGAAAACTGATCTCGGAAGGCTCTCCGCCTCTTCATCCATCTGTTTCTCTAGCAACTCCACTTTGGCCTCCGTGAAAGGGTATGCATTTTCTTGGTACAGGTTTATCAAGTTCCTCCCATGTTTGGTAACAGTTTTACCATCGGGGCCTAAGATTACCAAACAGGGGATACCACGTACGTCAAAGTGCTTAGCAAGGTCCTTCCCAGTTGGGTCCCCAAAAGGCAAAGCTAGCCATGGCATGGTTTCGAAGTACGAGTCAAATGACTCCTGGTCATGATCATTTGATATGAACACTACGTCGAAGTCCTCATCATCTCCCTTCTCTCCCAGCATCTGCTTGATCTTTTGGTAGATGGAGATTAACTTGGGCGCGAATTTTACACAAGGAAGGCACCACTGAGCAGAGAAATATAGTCCAATTGTTTTTCCTACCAACGAAGCAACAGGCACCTGCACGAGAAAAGTATCCGCGCATCAGATGCTACAGATCATGCCCACAATCATAATATACTCATCATAATATTCTCAATCACAATCACGCTTGTTGATCTCGTCTATTTTAAATGACTCGATATGTTAATTATTTAATGAAAATCAATTTAAAATATAACACCGTAACAATAGAATAGAAAAATAACATTTTTCAAACATATATAGCAATGAATAATTTAAAGCATTTCCAAGGTGAAACTTCTGGCTGCAGTAAATTACCGTACGTCATAATCTCACAATATTACTATATGGAAACATTCGATGAAGTTGTTCGATTTCTTTCAATATATGATAATTTAATATATACGATATAAAAAATAAACGCATATACCTATATTATATTCTGCTTAGGCGCCCCTAACAAGACATCGATGTGACCATATACCTATATTATAAACACATACATGATCAATTTTTCATGCAGTCGACTTTAAGGTCTCTCTTTTACCTGCAAGATTTCCGACATCCAATGAGATCGGGGCAAGTCACCTTTTCGAGTACAGGGCAACGTACGGGGATGCTCTTACGCGAGAGAAACATGAGCACATGTTGTGTCGACAGAAGGTACGTAGTAGAAAAAGAGGAATAAGAGACAGTATGGGCAGCACCAGCTCACGTATTGGTCACGATCCTTTGTTCACATGAGCAAATGAATGAATGATGAAGTTGACACCCTTTTTGTAATTGCATGCGCGATGGCATCAGTTCGACGTTTATGTTATGAGATTCGTGTAGAACTCATGTAAACCTCATGATGAGGATCCATATATGTTTAAATAACATGTAACTGTAGCAAATACTATGGTTATTAAGAAAATCACAAGAGTTATATATACTTCCTAGTTATGGTCAATAACTAAAACTAAATAAATTAAGCGACATGATGTGACTACTTTCTATATATCATCGTCCTACCAATATGGACAATTAAAAGAATAATGCTAAATTTTAGCACCATTACTATCAATTTTTACAAAATTTCAATTAATCTGCCTCAATTGAGCAAAATCTATTTTAAGTTGGGGGTGATATATATAGTGTGACTGACCTGTTTAGGGCTGGGATGACCCAAAAGATAGTCTCTATCATGATTCGTTAATAAATTGGTTAGGGTCTGCTTCTCATGCTTCTCCCTCTCTTCCTGGTGCAATGTCTCCAACCTCTCTTTAGTAAATGGGAAGGCTTCAACACCGTAGCGATATATGAGCTCCACACCATCATGCAAGGTTGCATCGTCTTTATTATCATTAGGTTGTAAAATAACAAGGCAAGGAATACCCTCGACATCAAATTTCCGGTTCAATGCTTTCTTTGTCTCCAAGTCAGAGAACGGAATTGCCAGCCACGGCATGCATGCGTGATAGTTGTTAAATGCATCCAAGTCTTCATCCGACGAAACATAGACAGTTTCAAAATTAGACCCACTAGTCTTTAGTTGCTCGTAGATGCTAACTAGGACTTTGGTGAAGTTCCAGCATGGTGGATACCAGTTGGCCGAGAAATACAGTCCTATGACCTTGCTTTCAAGATCAGACACATTCACCTGCGAAAGATCATGACCATATAATAATAATCAGCAAGAAAAGTTTAAAATTTTAATGTTTTTTTGTTTTTGCCCGTATTATAAACTAAATATTCACTTATAAATCGATGGGAAAAAATGCACATTTCATATAATCAATATTTGATTGTGAAGATTTAATTATTATATTCGTCCTGCAGATAAATGACGCAGATCAGAGGAGCATACAGTGGACAGCACAAACGCCATTACCCCAAGACGGTCCGGCCTGGAATTAGCCCAAAAGAAATGGAAAAAGGATATCGTACCGAATTAACTGTGTATAGGTAAGAAGGGGCCACGTGTTGTACCAAATACCAATAGCGTTATTGTGAGGCTAGAGAGGATTATTACGTGAGACACGTGTGCTTTCTGCCTGGCTGTCCACGACTACTACAGCGTACGTGGGGAGCCCTCCTTGATTAGGACCTCCAATTTGGCCTACGTAGGCTACGTCTCCCTCCTGACGATAAGCATCTTCTTCAGTGTAACTCCACTGAAAGTGGAGTGTGAAAGTCGGAATCGAGTCAATCTTAAAAATATATATATATATATATATATAACTAATTAATGCTTTCAGTAATGTATTGCAATGGGTCAATGAATAAATCAATACACAGAATTTCTCCTAAAATTCTTTTGGTTTTTCCATTCCTGGCCGAGAATGAGAGCGAGAGCGCGCATCCGAAGCAACTGATCCCCACCGACCCCAATGGACTTAAAAAGTTAAAACGGACGAAAAAAGAAACAAGGATGACAGCAAACTAAGAGATAATCATGGCTTCCATATTTAATGCACTGTTCCGTCAATGAAAGTAGAAACTGCTCAAACACGTTGCTTTTCAACAACTTTTTTCCCGGCGAATAACATTCAGCAGACACAAAATATCCATTGTCTGGTGGGAGCAAAATGGATCCACTATCCAGTCCAAACAGGTAAATCTATATACACCCCACCCCCCCACGCTCACATATCATATGGAATTGGAATGGTATTTCTTGCAGCTTGATTGCTCAATTTGTTTCAACTTCCAATGAACTCAAGTACTTAATTATAACGTCCATACTACATACATAAAGTATGATCCATTAGTACTGTAATTAAGCTTTTGCTCGCCGCAGAATCATAAAGCATGCTAGACCCAGTAATCTTTTGGTGAGATTATCTGAATACACATGAGATGGTGTACAAAGTATTACATTTAAATCTAAGAACACGACCAAACAAATCGAAAACGGTGCATATATACCACTTTAATTACTTCTTTCAATTTTCTTAAACCATATAAAACGATTTTTTATTTTTGAGAAAATTATCTATATATTAGCTAAACAAGATGAGAGTATTACGCACGAGTGATATAAAAGACCCTGCGACATAATCCAGCTACCAGCTAAATCTCAGGTGTACACTAATTAATAATATCCATGTCGACGTTACTCCGATCTACATGATCTCCACTGACAGACCTGCCTAGAGATCATCTCTTATCACCATGAGTCAGGCCAGCCGGAGTTATGCTACAAAACTCCAGTAATAGTAAACTATCAATAATATTTGAAGAAGTGAACTAATAAATATGTAAACATTATTTGAATATTTCTGAAACAGCCGCCTATCGTTCTTGATTAAATTAAGCTCCTCATGAAAAGAAAAAATTACCCAATAATTTGTTTTAAGAAAAAACTCCGTATCGACGTCCTTCGTTAAACTAGGAACACGAAATAATTTTTTAATAAGAAATATTAATTCAAAAAATGGAGTCTTTTTATGTGGGTTTGAAGTGTGGAGTAGTAATCCTGTTTCTGCTACAAATTACAGCTTGTAACAAAATGGGTGGTCCGATAAAGAATATGCTCACCGTTTGCCTAACTTGTTAATTAATCATTCATTGAGAGAGAGAGAGAGAGAGAGAGAGAGAGAGAGCACCTGAGCTCCGTTTGATGAGAGAAGATAATCACGATCTTTGGACGCCAATAGAGATGAGATTCTGGAGCTCGAGTCGCCGTTAAGCATGGCTCGAAAGTCATCGTTCATCTCTTTCTCCTCCTGCTTCATCACACGCACACCCACACACAGACTCTCTCTCTCTCTCTCTCTCTTTCAGAATGAAAACACACACGCCAGACTCACCGTCATTCTTCGAACGCTTATATTCCAAAGAACCATATTCTTTCCACATCATTACATCCTGTACACTTCCCCCATAATACCCCAACGCTCCAACACGTAGCACTTACCTCTCTCCGGAGACAAGTACAGCCTACCTGCTAGCTTACACAGCTACTGGTGCTGATGCACTAATCTGCGCCACATATTTTACTGCGCAGATCACACATGAAACCAAAACACGCCACGTAAATGGTAGGCGACGCAGTGAGCAGAACTTGACGTGGGAATTAAGTATTCTGTATTCACACACCAAAACTTTTATTGGATAACGTGGCAATGTCCGTACTGTCATAAAAGACTTTGAATTCTGGTTGGGGAAAAGGGTTAAAAATTTAAAAAAATTATAATAATAAATTTCGAAAGTGTCGCTATTTGAAAAGTAAATAAATATAAAATTTATATAAAAAATTAATTTTTTAATAATAAATTTTACTTATTTATTTTTAAATGAATACTGATATAAAATGTAACTGTATCTAACCTTATCTTTTTTTTAAATAAAAAAAAGACATTTCTATTGTTGCTATCATATTTTTCGAAATATAGAAATTTTGGATTACGATAGTACGAGGTGCGTAAATCTCAATTACGAAAACACAGATCTAACGGCATCGATAAAAGGATAAGTGCAGAGTGGATAAATATTATGTAATTATTTTAAAAAATAATAAATTTATTATAAAAGATTATTTTTTTAATGAAAATTTTATATTTATTTGCTTCTTTAAAAAAGATTGTATGTTATTTGCATAATTTATGATTACAAATATTATTTTTCTAAAATGAAATTTAATTAGAGATTTGAATATGAAATTAAGATGAAATGATTGAAATGATAGTTAAAAATTGAATAAATTATTGTTAAAATATTTTTGTAATATTATTATTATTTTAAATTTTAAAAAAAATTAATTATTTATTATATTTTATGTAAAAATTTATTAAAATTATAATAATAAAATAAAATAAAATACTTGTTATATTCAAATGGAGCTTAACTAAATCAAGTCTATAATCTTTGTCTTTTAAGTATTTACTTCCTGAGTTTTATTGCATGCCACTGGGTAATGTTTATAGAGTTGGAAAAATGAAGAAATAAGTAAATTATACACGTGGAGATCACTACTTATTATCTTTTCCTATTTTTTCTCGGAAACAAATTACTAACTCACTATAAGAGAAGCGGGTTTTTGTGATTAAAATTTAGTGATCAAAATGACTATTTTCTACGATTTTCGTCGGGAATAATCCTTTTAATTACTAAATTTTGATCATAAAAGCTCACTTCTCTGGTAGTGACTCCTAAAAACAAAATACTAAATAAATCATTGGTCACAGTCTATATGGCATAATAACTTTTGACTATGTCAATTCGGATAATCATTATACAGGAAGAAATCAATAAAAAGGAAAACACTATTTCTATATATGAAATTATCTACCGAATTTTATTTTTTATTTTTTCAAAATTTTATTTAATAATTAAGAAATTATTTTTAAATAAATTTGTGATTTTTTTAACTTACTTAAATAATTTTAAAAAAATGTTTGAAAAAAAGTATTAAAAATAAAACAGAGAGGCTGATCGGTGAGTCCAGTGGATGTTGCAATGTCCCAATCTAAATGATCACACAAAATACTAAGGCAGAGTGAAAGATAATGATGATGGCAATCATTTCATTATTGGATGAGGGGGAATGAAAATTATGCCAGCAAACTCATGTCAGAGTGGAAAAAAATTGAAACTTAGGCCATTATTCTATAGCAATAAGGAGTTAGTTATAAAGGGCAGTTAATTAGGACTCTAATGCCATGAAAGGAAACTTGAAATGAAATTAAAATAGAACAATAGAAAGGAGAGAGAATGAAAGAGAACACAATTGCACAAAATGCTATGATATTGAGCAACTGAAGCTTCAAACAAATTTAAAGAGATCAACGATAACCCCAGTTAATGAAAAAATAAAGATAAAAATAATTAATACGTTCAGTAGTCCAGACTAATGGTTAAACATTATTTTTCTTTTAAAGGGAAAGGGAAGTAACAAATCTAAGAGCAGTCTAAATAGAATAGCCAAACATAAAAGAAATAGATGTTGAGAGCTATTGGGGTAAAATCCAACCCACATTGGATTAGACAAAGCGTTTGAAGGTTAATTTTTGCTACAGTAAATATAAAACTAAAGTCTAATTTGATGTATACTGTAGATAAACCAAATATTTTTTTATTTTTACTTTTAGCACGGTCTCTCTCTTCTCTCATATAGACATATCCCAAATATCATTCTATTTATTTCCCTGTAGATTTAATTCACGAATTAAATAAAAACACATGACCCAAATAAAAACACAAACTTATGCTTTTTTATGAGCTAAATAAATATCACATGATAAAATTAAATAAATTAATGATTAAAAAATTGAATTTTTTTAGGTTAATATTATTTTATTACTATATAATGAATGAATAAATAATTTAATATAGTATTTGATGTAAATAGAATAGTTAAAGTCAAATTCATCTCATATTATTTTATTATTATATAATGAAAAATAATTATTTCAATATAAAAATTTATATAAATAAAATAGTCAAAATCTAAATTCATCTTACATTCATCGTAAATTTCCTTTGCATATATATATTCTATTAACAATTCTATAAGGGGGTTTGAAAATATCCAAATCTCTTGTATTCTAACACGTGATTATAATTTTTTCATAGCTTGGATGTGTAAATTAACTGCAAAACCGCCTAATGATTAATAGAGTATTGAAGCTTTATTTTCCTATACAGATACAATAAACCTGATCAGAGAGGATGTAAGAAAAAACATCAAAATGTTACTATCGATGCACCAACAGTAAAAGATTAATGCAGATTAATGCATATGGCAGTTTTACTTCTTCAAACGAAATTTCTGGTTTTCTCGAATTTGTGGTTGTTGAGATGATCAGAAATATACTAAAAGCAAATAAAAACATAGAATAAGATGAAGGGAGCTCATGGTAGGACAACAAGAAGTCACGGGCTAGCTTTAAGTTTCTTTTACGATAAGTTCCCTCTTTTCAGGAAAAAAAAAAAAAAAATCCAAATTTTTGAGTGCTGAATATTTATATAATATCACTTATTTGAAAGGCCTGACGGTGCAATTATGAATAGGAAAATGTTTGGATGTCCTTTTTTATGTCTCTCAAAGTGATTGCTGATCATAAAAAAATTTTTTAAATTTTTTTTTACTTAGTGATTAAAAAAGTGATTTTAAATGTATTGATCTTTTTTTTGTATTTTTTAAAAATATTTAAATATATTAAAAAAATTTATAAAGAAAAATAAAAAAATAAAAATGACTGTGCGGTCAAAATAAACAGTTCACTCTGGGCGGCAGTAGCACCGCTCTTATGAATATACTTTTAGGGGTCACGTTCTACTTTGGGGGCAACTTTAGCTGTGTTTCGGCTTGGTCCCTAGCCTTATGTGGAAGGAATATTGGAGTGTAGGCTCTAGACTGTTACTCAATCTATGATGCTCGATGATTTTCTTTTCTTTTGAAGTTAAAAAAAAAGATAAGAGTTTTGTTATGTTTAAATAAAGTTACATTTTAATTTATGTATTAATATTAATTTTTTATATTTAAAATTTAAATTAACATTATATTTAATTAAATTAATTTTTTAACTAATAACATTCGATTGGTGTTCATATTAATACATAATTATACTTTCAATTAAATTTTTCTAAAAAATAAACACATATATGCGGATAGATTGTCTCTTTCTTTTTTTTTTTTAAATAAAGATAGATTGTCTCTTGATCGGTACTACTAATGTATAAAATGGAAGCTTATGCTCGTATAAGTTTATGCTCATATATATATATTTATATATATGAAAAATTATACTAAGCAGTTCCACATCACATATATATCGAGAAGAAAAAAATAAAAAATAAAGCTCCACATCAACAAATATACAGTGTAAGGCCCTTAAATGAAGAACTCTACATGTATTTGTGTGTGCGCACATGTGTAAATCCAATAGTATAATGCGTGATTATTAACAAGTGTTATTATTAATCTTACAAAAGATATGCTAGACACTCCTTATGATATTATATCATAGAAAATAATTTATATAATTTTAGAGTGTACAAATCTCGTGAATTTATTTTAAAAAGAGTTATACTCTCAATTTGGTGTATAAAGCAAATCATCCACATACTTAAATAGTAAGATTTTATTTGTAAGATATGAATTTTAAAAAGTAATTATAGGTACAGTCTTAGAGTGTGCAAGTCTCATACATTTCATTAGAACAAATGTAGGGTCTATCATTAAAAAATAAACTTTTTTCAAAATAAGTGTGCATAACTTGCATATCCTAGAATTATAAATATCATGCAAGTATAATGGTGTACTAATCTGCGCACAATTTAATGTGATTGATCAAAAAGTAGATTTTATTAAAAATAATATTAAATTAAATTTTAAATATGAAGAAATCAGTATTAGTACGTAAATTAGTAGACGACTTTGCTTGTATATAACCAAACTCTTTTTCAAAACAATTATACTATGTAAGCATTTTAATAGGTGTTATCCAAATCGACTTATAATTAAAAATTTTCATTTGAAAAAAGTGTGTAAATTTAAAATTCACATGAAAAAAACTCATTTCTAGTGGTGGGTCTAATACTTTTTAAAAAGTAACATTAGTTACAAGTTTCATACAAACTTTTTGTTAAAAATGGTTTCCACTAATAATTAAAAATAGTTTTTTTTAATATATTTTCTTACGAGGGTCTACTTTTTTATAAAAGTTTATTTATTTTGGAGTTTGTACGGATCATTTCATTTTTTTAAAATAAGCATGGCACACTTTATAATTGTGTCTTGCATATATTATTGTTATATCACTACGTTTTTTTATCTTCTCATTTAGTTAGGGCCATGTTTGATGTTTAGATTCACAAACTTATTCAAGTCATTTTTATTAATCTAACGAACATTTTTTAACATTAAAATATTATTGAAAGCTATTTTCATTCAATCATTTTTCTCGATTTTCATAATGATAACATAAAAATCAAGCATTTTCAAAAATAAAAACCTTTCACAAAATCTCAATCCAAACATCATTCATTGCATTGTTTTCTACACATAGTACTTTCTATATTTAATTTAGAATAAGTAATAACCACAATTCGTACGTGCACTTCAAGTAGTATGTATAGTCTTTATTTTATATATCTCCAAAATCTATAAAAATTTAATTCAGAAAATTACAAAGAGTATTAATTATCCTCCTACGTACCCTTTTCACCACTCTCATAAAATTCCAAGAAGTTAAAAACCACGTTTCAAAGGGAAACTTAATTAAATACAAATACATCAAGCGCCGTCTTTGTCCATTGCAAAACAATAAATCCTTAATGTCTTCTACTGAAATAATGTCTAACTTGATTGGAATTTGGAAAGGGAAAGGTAGCGAATTGAAGGACTAGGCTAAGAACTCGGAATCTTCAAATTCCAATGCCATGCACGTTGCTCATCTCCCTTAACTGCAAAAAATCTTTGTTGTGTTCCGTCAAAATATATATATATATATATATATATATATATATATATAAATAAATAAATAAAACAAAAGAAATTGTTTGGCAGGAAGTCTTTCAATAGCGATTCGAGAAAGACAGAACGATCCATAATCCTGACGTATGCCATGCGCACTGCTGATCAAATCCCAAGTTTTCTCCCTGAATGGGAGTTTAAGAAAATACATATTATGAAGTTGTTGATATATCATTTTATTATGAGAATAGTCACCCAATAATGGGTATTGGGTATCCAATGGTATCGATTGTTTATTTATTTATTTAGTGATTAAACAAGTGGTTTTTTTTAGTAATGTTGTGAAATTTTATTTTAAATATTTTAAAATATAAATAAATAAATGGTCTTCTCGAGAGGAGTCTCGTGCTGGATGTAGCATGACTCATTTTCTTGTAAGAGCAGTTCTAGCACGAGCTCAGTTTCGAGAAAGAACAACGATTTTTTTTATTTTTAAAATTTTTTTTTCTTTATTTTTATATTCTTAAATATATATATTTTTTAAAAAATTACAATATTATTAAAAAAATACTTTATTAATCACTAAATAAAAAATTATATATGAGATCACATCGGAACCAACTCTCGGTAGCACAAGCATTTCTCTTAGAAAAATATTAAAAATTAAGGTTTTTATAAGGTAGATCTTATTTTCGAGTCTTGGTATGAGAAGTAGTATTTTTGCCATTCACATTAACAAATATAAAATATTTACGGAAACTTTTCCATAAATATTTGTTAGCGTGCTAATATTTTTTAGATTATGCTACTCATTATCACATATAACATATTTTATATATTTTAAAATTAGTTTTATTTTATTTTTATTTTTATTTGTATTAAATTAATTGAATTGTTCTATTTATTATTCATGTACTATATATTTATTATAGAAAAAATAAAATAAATAAAATAAAGATTCCTTGTTTAGATTTGAAACCTTCTCAAGTCATCTCATCATTAAAATTTTTTCAAAATTTCATACAAAATATAATAAATAATTAAACTTTTTCAAATCTCAAAATAATAATAACAATATTTTATTCAACTCATATAAAATTATCTCATCTCACTCCTAAATCCAAACTGGGTAAGTTGTTTAGATTTAGAAACCTTCTTAACTCATTTCATCATTATAAATTTTTTAAATTTTCATAAAAAATATAATAAATAATTCAACTTTTTTAAATCTCAAAACAACAACAATAATATTTTATTCAACTTATCTAAAACCATCTCCTCTCACTCCTGAATTCAGACTGATAATATGCGTTGTGTGTAGATGATACGTAGAATTATTATATATATTTTTTTATATCTCAAACACCTATTCAAAGAAGTTGATTTATATAGTCTTAATACATGTAAGTGTCACACTATGTTACTATCGCTCATTTTATATAAATCAGCAAATAAGAAATCATATAAAAAACTTATTTTATAATAATTTTTAAAAATATATATTTCTCACAAATATATACAGCGTTACTCCCTGTTTAAATACAAAGTAGTGTTATTTAAGACTTCTATGTTACTCATTATTTACATAATATAATTTAATCAGTAATATTTAAAATTTAAAATTTATCTTTTAAATTAAACTGTGACACACAAATAATATGTAGTGTAAAAAAAATTTAAATATTAAATGTACACAATGTTTAAATTGGGAGAAATGATTATATTATAATAGTAAGATAGTTCGTAAATAGTAGTGAGACAGTTTAAACTGGTTTGTTTTTACAAACTATATTAACTTATCTCATTATTACAATTTTCTCAAATTTTCGTAAAAAATAAAATAAATAATTTAACTTTTTTTAAATTTAAAAATAAAAATACTATTAAAATAATATTTTATTAAATTTTTAATTTTAATCTCAACTTATCTTATCTCATATTTGAAAATAAACGAGATGTTTTATGAGATGTTGAATAGGGGGGAGAGAAAAATTAAATAAAAAATATTATAGAATTAAAATATTATTAAAATATAATTTTTAATATTATTTTAATTTAAGGATTTAAAAAAAAAGTTGAAATATCTTTAAATTTTTTTTTTAGAAATATAGTAATTAGTTTAAAAAATTTATAATAATTTGAAAAGGAAATGAGAATAGAGATTGGGATAGAACATAAAAAGTCCTTAATAGATGTCAAAATTAAGAGCATCCACATTGGCTTTATAAAAGTCATCTTTAAAATTTGATGAAAAGTACAAGTTTTTCATAAATCTAAAACCTTCCTATCTATAATTCCATATTGAATTAGCCATTAGATGCATCAAAATAATAATATAATATTATTTTTTTAATAATAATATTATTATTTTTTCATTTTTAGCAATTAAATTAATTATATGTATATTAATAATTTAATTTTATACTTGGAGCTGACCATAAATCTAAAACTGAAATAAAACTAAAGTTGCAGGAAAAAAAATGAGAAAGGGAAAATAAAGTACAGTAGTTAGAAATTAAAATGTAGTACAATAATTGATTGATAAGTATATAATAATTCTTTAAATTTAAAAGAAACTATAAATTTATTATAGTATAAAACTTTTAATTTTTTATTTGACTAATTCAATACAATTTTGATTTACATATATTTAATATTTTGTACATATAACTTGGCTTTTGATAAAGCGAAGGCCAATGCTCTAACATAAGAGCATTCAGGAAGAAGAAAGAGGACAGGTGAGGTGAGGGTGCCACCTCGCGGAAGTTGTTGGCTTTCAATAATTAGAATTCGGAGGGACCCACCGTGGAGACCATCAGCTCTGCGTTATTAGGACACGTGTCCAAACAAATTCCGTGTCGAAGTTAGCGAACGCCGAAAGCCCCTCTCCTATAAGAATCTTTGATAAGGAAGCCCCCTCGTGACCTGCAATCCAGCTATAAAGGTGATGATGGCTTGTTCAGCTTCGAACGCGTGGTGTTTCGTACGCAGTTTGGTGCCACGCCGCTGCTGCTGCGATTTCAAGGAATTGAAATTTTCTAAAATTAAAGTAAAAGTGGCTCCGTTCAGTGAGGTTCTGTAATGCTTTCCTTTTACAAAACCAATGACTTCGGCTTGGGAGGAATTGATCACTGATTCACTTTCGCGCGCAGTCTTGTAAAAAAAAAAAACAGGGGTAGTGATAGGTTAATACTTTATTATTTTTCATTTCTTATTTATAAATTATTAAAATTTTTTATTTTATTATTTTTTAAGTATTTTTTTAACATCTTTAACTATTTATTAATAGTCACTTCCTTGATCATTAACTAAAGTAAAAAAAATATATATATATAAAAAAATATATATGAGTAGTAACTCTATTATTTTTCAAAAAAAATCTCATCAAACTAAGTAAAAGAAATCATCCACCTTTTTTTTAAAATAACTTATAGAAAGTTTATTTATCTAAAATTTATATTTAACATTATTCTTCGGCTTGATCCATGACGTGTAAATTCGGGAGAGTGAAAAGTCCAGATTTTCAGGTCCTTTGTTCACTCAACCCAAAAGTCGGATTTGGGGCCCATTTCTGTAACTCCACATGTCTTTGAACATTAGCATTCCTAGAGCCCGACCCGTTCTCATGGGTCACACGTCTCTCTCGCCTACGCAGCTTTCCAGTTCGAAGTTTTAGATTGGGCCTATCCGTTAAAAAGAACAGCAATGAACATAGAGTGCCCAGATTGATGTCTGATCATATTTCATTCGTGAAATAGGTTGACATTTTCAACCTTTTTTGGGGGAACGGCGGGGGCCGGATTAGACTGAAATTCAATTTAATGCCGGCTTTCGCATTTACAAGACTGAAACTCCAAATAACTCGAACCAAATTCATTTACAAAATAGAAGATATTTTTATCAAATAAGTTTAAAATTATTATAAGGGAATAATTATTTTTAAAAGTCGCCCTCAGTTAAAATAGAATTGAAAAAAATCATCAATTTTCAAGCAACAAGCTTACACTAAGGTAGTGACAATTAAGGGGTATCGTTATCATTTTTAAACATGAAACTCAAGCTTCAGACTGCCAATACAAGAATAATAATAGTAATAAATTGAAGAAAAAACAAATTCATCGAATGAATAAGAAAAAAAGAAAAGATAATTATAATTATAAATTGTGTAATTGTCACGTAATCGTTTTGAAAAAAATGAATAAAATATAAAATCTACTTAAAAAACTTAACTTTTTAATAATAAATCTCAATCCTTTTAAAATAATTATGCGTCGTTTACGTATTTTACAATTATATATATAATTAATCTTTTTTAAAACTAGCTGTAATACTCAGAGAATAAAAGAGCACTTCGTGAGGGCTACCCAATCAGATGATATTGGAAAGTCGCAAAGTATAAAAGAGCACTGCGTGAGTGCTACCCAATCAGATTTGCTAATGCTAGCTGGTCCTCACTGGATTACTGCCACTGGTGAAATTGAAAATTTCCGGTAATCTCATTTACTCCTCCAATGAAAAAATCTTTCCAACTTCTTACTATTTACGCACACTTTATATTTTATATTTTTTTTTAAATTTTTATTATTTTATCTTTTATCAAATATTTAATATATAAATAATGAATAAAAGAATTAAATTAATTTATAAAGAATAAATTCAAAAAAAATTATTACAAAAAAAAAAAAAAATATAAATTGTTAAAAAGTTGTGTAACATTCCTCTCCCTAATATATGTATGATTTAAGAATGGAACACACTTGTATAGAAAATAATTAATTCGAATAGTCGAAAACCGAGGCCTCCTGAAACTGCTGCATTCTGTCCACTACCCCATACTCCTGATGGCACCGCCTCAAAATACTCGATGCACCGCTAGCGCCAGCTTGCCACCACTTCCACAGGCTTACCCAGTAAGGAAACTCCCTTTGTTAAAGAGAAAACGTGTCGCAACGAGATATGCCAGATTATGCATCTCCTAATGACCAAACCAGACTAAAAAAACCGTACGCTACGAATTAGGAGGATGATAATGAAAAAGCTGACAAAATTAGACATTGTTTGTTTACACAAAACTAAAAATCTCATTTTATCTCAATTCATTATTACATCTTTTTCAAATTCCTATACAACTTTTTCAAATCTCTATACAAAATATAATAAATAATTTCATTTTTTTAAATCCCAATACAAAATTAATATTATAAAATTATATTATAACAATATTTTATTCATTACTATTTAAAACATCTTATCTCATCTCATCTCATCTGTGTAATCAAACAGGACAAATTTCACAAAGCCTGCTATTGATAAATAATAATAATTAACTAATTTGAAACAACAAACGAATAATAAAAAAAAGTACATGTTTTGATGATTTCTTGGAGCATTACAATGGATTCTTTATCTTCTAAATTTATATGTTTTGAAGATTGATTTTAAAGATAAAAAAATATTCTTATATTAGATTATGTATTTTTTTAACTAAATAATAAAAAAATATTATTATTATTATTTTCTTAAAATTCTTAAACTGGTTCGTATCTTTATATTATTCTTTTTTGATGTTATTATAATAATAAAAATATTATTTAAAGATGAAAAAGATTCTTCATTTTTAAATAAAAACTGTAACAATTTATTTAATTTATTTATAATTTTACATATGCATATGCCAATATAAATGATTTTATGGGCATATTTTTTAAATTCAAAGACAAAGACGAAGATGAATAATTCATTACCAATGCTCTAGCAAGGATTTTGATCAGAGGCATTGAAGAACTGGGACTCGAGCTTCGACCTACAAACGGGACACGCCGAATGCTTAGAAAGCCAAGTGTCCGCGCACTCCACATGGAACCCGTGGTTGCAACCGGGAATCAGTCGTGCCAGTTGTCCGCTTTCGATCTCGTCGAGACAAACTGCGCACTCCGTCCCCAAAACCAACTCTTTTCCGGTGACCTTGGGCAGCTTCTCTAGTTCCGCCGCCGATAAACCATTCTGGGTTGCTGGCTTCACCGGAAACTGTGGCTCGTTCTCGGAATTCTTTACGTACCATAAGAGACAGATGTAGAGTAGGTACACCACCATGGTGCCGGCGCAAGGTAGAAAGAGGGCCAAGAAAACCCAAACGATCATTGTTTGGTGTGGCCGGTAGAGAAGTGACTGCGATGAGTAAAGAGGCTTGGTGGACACCATAGCGCGCGATTAGGGGTGTGGGAAATTGATGAATTTATATAGCCAGGTTGGGGTTGCTTGGGTGGGTGTGTAACCGGCTGGCAGAGTATTCTGCGGTGGGAAAGTGTTTCAATTTTCAGCGTTCGATTGGAGGTGACGTTGATTTGTTTAAAGGGGTGTGAAGTGTGAACGCGCTTATATTGGGAAGGAATAGGAGAGCAGTCTCATTGAAATATATATATGAAAAAGTCAAAAAGTAAGTATACTTCTTAATTATGGGATACAAGATTTACTTGCAATAGATTCGCTATCTGTAAATTTTGTAGCTTCTTTTAGCTACAGTAATTATAAAGAAAATATCAAATTTGATATTTACGGTATATGTATCAAATATTTATTTTATTATTTTTTTATAACACTCTCTCTCTTCTCTCAATCTATATCCATAAATTTTCATAAGTTTCTTTAAATTAAATAGTAAAACGTGATAAAATAAAATAATAATTAATAATTAAAATATGATAAAATAAAATAAATTAATAATTAAAAAATTAAATATTTTTTAAATTATTAATTACTCATTACTATATAATAAATAAATAGATATCCAATGTGAAAATTTGATGTGAATTGCAAAAATCAAATTTATCTTATATTATTTTATTGTTATATAATAAAAAAAAAGTATATTTTCCAATGTGGAGATTTATGTAAATGGAATAACTCAAATCTAAATTTATCTTACATTCATCAAAATTATCATTTACATATGTATAATCCATTAACAATGTTTTAAGGAATCAAACTTATAAAATTTAAAGATATAATATTATTTAAAAGTTTTAACCCTATATATTATTTATATGATATAATTTAATTAGTAAAATTTAAAATTTAAAATTCATTTTTAAATCGAATTATACCATAGCATTTGGTGAGACTTTCAAATAGAATTATTAAAATTTAAATAAGGATATAAAATGCAAAAAAATAATTTCAGTCAAATACTAAAACTATATTGTATTAATCAATTTATAGGTATACACAAGTTTGAATATGATACAATGGAAATGCACCCAACTGCATATAAGAACTAAGTTATATACATACAACTAAGTTAAAGATATACACTGTAGTTGTCCATTTGGATTTAAATAATGTGATTTGGTTGTAGCCATTCCTGATAGTCTAACGTCACTTTCAAGTTTATCAACAATATCATTTAGGCTTAGTTTG